>JAJEJO010053531.1:6571-236252 GCA_020662805.1 Glaucomys volans
TTCAGAGCAGTTATACTAATATGCAGTCTCACCAACAATGTGTTAGCGTACCTTTCCCCCGGACATCCTCACCATCATTTATCATCATATGTGTTCAAAATAAATGCCATTCTATCTGGAGTGAGATGAAATCTTATTGTAGTTTTGATTTGAATTTCTCTGATTGCTAGAGATAACAAACATTTTTTTCCATGTGTTTCTTCTTTTGAGAAATATCTATTTAGTTCTTTTTCCATTTATTTATTTGGTTATTTTAATTTTATTGTATTGATGTTGAGGTTTTTTATTTCTTTATATATTCTGGATTTTAATTCCCTGTCAGAATAGCAATTGTAAAAGAATTTCTCCCATTCCACAGGCTCTTTCTTCATTCTTTATCATTTCCTTTGCTGTGCAGAAGCTTTTAAATTTGATGGCATTCCACTTACTGATTCTTTTTATTTTCTTAATTTTTTATTTGTTCTAATTAGTTGCACATGACAGTAGAAAGTATATATACATTTTGATAGAACATACCTAAATGGAGTGTAATTTCTCATTTTTCTGATTGTACAAATTGTACAATCAAATCACTTACTGATTCTTGGTTTTATTCCTTAAGCTTTATGGGTCTTGTTGAAAAAATCAGTGCTTGTCCCTTTATGACAGTGTACAGACTCTGTTTTCTTCTAAAACTTGCAAGCTTTCTGGTCTAATTCCTAAATCTTTGGTCCATTTTTATTTGATTGTTGTGCAGAGTGATATAGGAATCTAATTTTGTTTTTCTACATATGAATATCCAGTTTTCCAGGCATCATTAAAAAAAAAAAAAAGCTATCTTTTTCCAACATACTTTTGGCACCTTTGTCAAGTATCAGCTGGCTGTAAATATGTGGTTTGTCTCTGCATCTTTTATTCTATTCCATTTGTCTTCATGTCTATTTTGATGCCAATACCATGCTGCTTTTATTACTATGGCTCTGGAGTATAATTTGAGATCTGGTATTGTGATGCTTCCTGTGTCACTCTTCTTGCTCAGAATTGCTTTTCTATTCTAGGTCTCTTATTCTTCCAAATGAATTTTAGAACTGTTTTTTCTAGTTCTATGAGGAATCTCATTGGTATTTTTATGGGGATTGCATATGACAAATCTAAAGCCAACATCATTCTGAAGGAGAAAAATTGAAAGCATTTCCTCTAAAATTAGGAACAAGACAACTCTGCTCATACTCATCACTTCTTTTCAATATAGTTCTCAAAACTTTAGCTGGAGCAATCAGGTAAGAGAAGGAAATTAAAAGGATACAAATAGGAAAAGAGAAGTGAAACTATCAGTGTTTGTTGATAACAACATCCTATATCTAGAAGACCCAAAAAATTATACCAGAAGACTTCTAGAACTGGTAAATGAATTCAGCAAAGTAGCAGGATTCAAGATCAATATTCACAAATCAACAGCCTTTTTATACTCCAACAGCAATTCAGCTGAGAAAGAAATCAGGAAAATCATCCCTTTCACAGAAACTTAAAAAAAAAAAAAACATGGAAATCAATCTAGCCAAGAAGATCAAAGACCTGTACAATGAAAACTAAAGAACACTGAAAGAGTAATTGAGGAAGACCTTAGAAACTGGAAAGACCTCCCATGTTCTTGGAAAAGAAGAATTAATATTGTCAAAAGGCCATACTACCCAAAACAATCGACTTTTAGCAATATTATTAACTATTTTCCCTCTGTACATGCTCCCTTGATAAAAATGAAAATCAATTAGAAAAACAGTCAATTGACTGGTTAAAATTTTTCACGGAGAGAGGAAAGCAGGCAAGACTAAGTCCTGAGAACATTTGAATTTGGAGGTCAGATAAAAGAGAACTGGTGTCACTGGAATTGGAAGAGAGAGTCTAAAGGAAGGGCAATCAACTCCTGCTGAGATATGAAACAAGATATGAAAGTTGATCATTAGATTTGGCATCCAGAAAGTCTTTGGAACCTTTGGTCTGCACATTTCCAGGAAAATCTCTATGGGTATCAGGGGGCAAAGCCAAATTGAAGTGGGGTAAGTGTAATTGTGAAGCCAGTGCACAGACAACTCTATTTTTGAGAAAGTGGGCTATGAACACAAGAAAAAGAGGAATACAAAGAGATGCAGGATCAGGAGAGAGTTTGTGGTTTGTTTTCCTCTTAATAAATATAGAAGATAGAGCACATGTGTTTATTGTTGGCACTGCTCCAGGTAGAAAGAGAAGGACTTATTTTGTGGAAAGAGGAATAATTGAGGTAGAGCAATATTTGGGTGGATGAGGCCCAGGATATGCATGAAGAGACTAGACAGACAGGCTAGAGAGCACTTTTTCCATTTTAACCAGAGCAAAGAAGGAGAAAATGGACCCTGATGAAGATTGCAGGTTTGGTGAAGGGAAGATGATTTTTCAATTTTATCCATGAAATGAGAAGTCATCATCTGAGAGCAGAGGAAGGAATATAGGAGGTTTCAGGAGGGAAGAGGAGATATAAAATAGTCCTCTCAGAGAATAGAAAAGAAAGGCAACAAGAGAAAAATCAGAGACCTGCTGGGCAGTTTTGAGGGCCCATTTGAGACTGGAGATCATGAATTTAAAGTGAACCACACAACACGTTGCATTTTCTCCATCTACATCAAGCAGCTCAGGCCCAAGCTCAGGGAAGGCAGGCAGAGTTCACCCAGAGCCGGAGTCTTGACTGATGAATAAGATGGAGGAAGTCAGGAGCAGAGGTTTTTGCAAGGGAAGGGCAATAATGAGGAATCTAGACTGGAGCAAAAATTGGTTCAGTGAGAAAATGCATTTCCCTAGGCCTGCATTTCCAGGGAAAGTGGGCATTGAGATAGTACATTATGGTGCAGAGTAATTACTTTTGCTTGGGTAGCATTTGGTAGAATAGGGTCAAATATATGTCAAAAAAACCTGTGAGGTATTCCTTAAGGCTGGTGTTCCAGGGCAGTACTGAAAGTCCCAATTCAATTTTCTATCTTTCTTCCCCTTCTGATTGTCAAGGAAAATAATTCACTTAAATAAATGTTGATCCAGAGTTGACCACCACATCTCATCCAGCTCTAATAACCCAAGTGGCCTAGATGCAAAGGCCAAGGTTGTGTTTCAAATCCTGAAGCTACTACTTCATGGGAGATGAAGGTTCAGAAAAGCTGCATAAATCAGCTTGAACTTGAGGAACATCCTTTGTATTTAATGTTTCTTAAAACTCTGGTGTTCATTTTGAACGAGGAGGCTGTAGATATCCTATCATCTATGAAAGTCAGGCATCTCTTACACATGAATGAGGTTGATTATATAAAACAAAGAAGGCCCAACTGATCTTGCTGAATAATTATTGGAAAGAGGAAGAAAAATGGATTAACTGTTCTGAAATTAAATATTTTGGTGGACATTTTCACCTATAACTACACCATAAATACCAACCCTTTAACACATAGCCATTTAGTTGCTATCTTCTAACTTGCATACTAGTTCCATCACCAGGGGATTTGCACCCAAAATGCTTTCCCCTTAATGCACCCATATTTAGAATTTCTCCTTTGACCAGTCTCAGTGGAACACCACCTGCATGGGGACACTGGCCCTAGCCACCCTCTTTTATACTGTCCCAGTCCACTGCCCTAAATTCTATCTCATAGACAGATTCAAATTATTTTCCCTTCTAGCATTAGTGCCTCTCATAATGGATGTATTTATTTGAATGTCATTGTCATCATGTGCCCTTTATGGTACCCAACAGATGAAAGACATTAATATTAAATAGTTGAAAAAACTGGAGAATCTTAATACTCAGGCTTGGAGATTTTGTGTGTGTGTGTGATTAGGTGGATATACGACAATGGGGTCTCCCACAGTGGGAGCATGATTCTGTGTTTTGTTCACAAACAAATGCTTAGTACATGACAGCTACCCCCAGATATGTACTGGCTCAAAAAAAAAAAAAGGAATGAGCGAATGAATGGCATACATTTCACAAATAATTTTTCTAAAACAACTAACATTGCTCAAATGTAAGTATTTTATAGACATTGCATTAAGATTTTATTTTAACCATGGTGAAGATTGGTTACATGGTCTTAAGGCTGTAACTATTTCATCCTTACTATATGAAGTATAACTTAAGGCTTTCATCAGTTACCTACATTCAGAAGAGCATTTTTGGAGCAGAGACCTATTCCTTCCCAGAATATTCCCTGAAGCTCAGTCATCTGAGAGTAGAGCTGAGATGGCTTTTATTCAAGTTGTGTCCTTGTTAAGCAACTGTGCCCAGTTTTCAGTTAACTCATTTGGGTCTCCACTCAACCAAAACTCCCTGCTGTTGAACAATCTCTAACTCACTGCTACTTAGCATCTTCAAAAGCTGAGCTTAGGAAAATGGAACTGAGCAATGGCCAGGAGGGAGAGATTTCTTAAAGGACACCCATCCTGTCCAGTTCTCCAAGCTGTCCAACATGCAGTTCTGAATCAAACCTGAGCATCCAGATGCTGGACCTAGACTATGGCACTCACCCCAGAAGGACAGCATGCCTGAATTAGGCTTGTTTTGATGCAACAGCCCACCGAGGACCACTGTACACAGAATCCCTGAAAGCCATCTTAGGCAATTAAGGGTAGCTTTAAAATGTCATTCATCACAGCACATGATAGATTCTGTAGGGAAATCCATAGGAGATATCTTTGCATGATCTATGTATCAAGAATGGTGTGCCTCTTTGAAAAGTGTTTGTTTTTATTACATGATTGCTATGAAATGTTCAACTGGCCCACCACCACCACCACCAGCTTTGCTGCAAGGCTGAGGACTGCACAAGGCTCACCCCTCACAGACAGGCAGTGCTGTGCCTACCCAGAGCCACATTCCTGGCTCTATGTTGTTGGTACTCTGATGTTTCTTTTTGTGCCCACATTTATGCTTGTGCCCTCTTGTCTTGTGTTAGATATTCTTGGAGATTGCTCTAGTTTACCACTGAAAATAGGCTATGAACAACTAAAAATTAATAATGTCTGTGTTGCTGAACTGTTCTAAGAATTTACCCATAAAATATATACACAACTTAAAATATAAAAGGCATCCAGCTAATGATACTGGTGTTGCTATTATTGCTTCACTACTGCCTACGCGCCATGATTTCCACCTTAAATTTCCTCCTTACCTTACTAATCAAGTGTTGCCTGCAGCTTTAAATAGACCTTGGCTAGATTATTGTTTTAGCTTTAACTCTCAGTTCTCCCACACAATTACCCTAATGGCACATACTGGATAACAGCTGGAGAGTATTAGGGATGTCAGTCTGGTTTTAATTTCATTAAGAGCTACTTGGGACTGCTTCGCAGATCTGGCCACTAAGTACTTAGTGGGAGAAAGGAAGGTACTGAGGTTTGCAAGAAGGTTCTACTCATAATCCAGTAAGTAATTTGGAAGTGTTAGGTGTCAGCTAGCATTTTGCTACTCAGAGTGTGGTCAGCAAACCAGCAGCACCACCACCACCTGGGCACTTGCCTCTTAGGCCCCACTCCAGACCTACTGACTCAGTATCTGCAGTTTAACCAGAGCCCCTGGTGATTTGTATGCACTTTGATGTTTGGGAAGCACTGAAGGAGGACAGAGTGTGAGAGAGGCTGTCCCAGCAACCTGCATTAACTGCTGGAGAAGTGCCATGATGGCAATGCACGAGGCAGAGTTTTGATGAGAGTGTGGGAAGAGCAAGCACACTGTTTTCTGATGAGTGGTTCAGATCTTATCTATACCACTGGCATGCTTTGCAATCTTGGACAACTTACTTGACCTCTCAGAGCCTCACCTTCTTCATCTGTTCAGTAAAGAAAAAACATCCCTTGCAAGGTAGCCAGGAGGATGGAATGAATGATGGTTTATTAAAATGTCCCATAAGGAAATGAAAAAGCATAAGTATGGCCATTTCTAAACATTGCCTGATGAAGACTGGTTGACTGCAGTGCACCTGAAGGGTCCTGGGCATTGTGGGACATATCTAGACCACAGCAGCTAGAAGGTGGACATCGATGGTCTGGCAGCCAGGGTCCCCATAGGCACAATCTCTGCAAGTCTAGGACTCTCTAGACCATGGCATTTGCCCTTTGTCTCTTCACCAACAGTTAGCCAGGACTTTTTTGCTTGATCCTACCCCAAGGAGAAACTGCTCAGGACAGAGAAGAAATTATGAGTTCCATTTGATGGATACAGAAAGGGAATTGATTGACCCACAGCCCACAGCAGACATTCACAGACTTGTGTTTGCTCACAGCTCCTTCAATCCTGTGCTCTCTCTATGATGAGTTTATTGGTGGGATTACACAGATAAATTTAGGAATCCATCATCATCCTTGGAAGTTTAATAACACGAACCCAACAATGCCAATCCTGGGATAGGTTATTCTCCTCTTGAACACCATTCAGGGTACATTACATAGTCCACTGGCCAAAATAAAGAACCTCTTGATTAGATACTTCTGTAACACAAATGTCTCCTTGATCACAACTCCCTTCTATGTCCCCTGCCAGGGGCCTCTATATTGGCTTAATGGCTTCTGCCCCTTGCAATTAGGATCTTGTCTCATATTGAATTGTCTTTTTCCTTAGGAACGGTGGCCAGTGGCTTCCTGGAGCCTACCCTATGTGATTAACTTGGTAATATTTCACCCACATCTTCCTCGGCTAAAAAGCACCGATATTTCACATCAGGATCTTGATTTACTAACCATCTGCTCAGAAGTGTGTCATCCACGGGGATGATTTCTTGCTCTCTCCAGACTGCAAGACTTTGCCAAGGTTCTAGTGAGTCAAGCCCTGACCTTGAAGGCAAAAAGCATGCAGTTCCTCATTCCTTAATTGGTTTAATTGTCTGCTTGCAAAGGCGGGCCATGAGCCCTTGTGATTTTTGTTGCCAAACTTCCTACATTTGAAGACATGACCTTAAGGCAACCTCACACAGGGATCTCCGAGGAATTTGTTCCCTACTGAGATTTTATCCTTTGGATCCTTGATTCTGTGATCTTTTAGTTGGAAGGAATAGAGATTCACTCAGGTGTCTCTTGGAGGGAAAAATAAGAGATTTAATGAAAAGATACATGTGTATGCCAACCCAGGAAAGGTTGAAGTGAGCAACAGCAAAGGCATGAACCAGGGTGTCTTTGGAGAATTGCTTTTCCTTCCTGTGGTTTATTCTTTAATGAGGATGCCTGCTCTGTTTTCATTTCACCACAATTTACCTGCCCCCTAACTTCATCCCACCTTCTGCATCATGGTTGACAGATCCCTCTAGTCCATGGATATTCTTCTGCCTTCAGGTCTCTCTAACTGATGATCTCCAAACAGCACAAATTCTTCAAAAGAAATTAGATGGGTGCATTATGTTCTAACAAGTCAGACATTAGGCTGCATTTGAATCAGGTGCCCTCCCTGCTCCAATCTAACTATGGCTCCCTTGTCTTCCTGTTCAGCAGGGATCATGAATGGGGCAGATCCTCTTGGGAGACATCATGGGAAGGACATGATCTTGTCATTCCAAGGAACATCTTTACAATTCCAGTTTTCTGGCCCAGGCTTTAGTCAAGGCAGAGCAAACATACACAAAGTCATCTCAGTCACAAATACTATCTGTTAACACCCCTCCCCCATGCCTGGTGGTCTCAGAGATATCCAAACACAGCAAGAACAAGAGGGAGGACAGAAGGTATGCAGTACACCACAGAAGGCCTCACCCTCTATGGTGGGACCTCGGAGAATCAGCTGTGTACTCCAAGCGCCTGTTCTAACCCTCCCAGTCTACAAGCTACTGTGTTTCTGCCTCTCACCTTCACCTTTTCCTGCTTCTGGTTAATCTTAACCTCTGACTCCACAGACCCCAGCCAGAATTCGTAGTTATTGAGTTCTGATCTATAACCCTTGGCCTCTGATGCTTGCCCCTTATACAAATTGTTTTCATTTTCATTTTCTCATTTTGAAAATCCAACTCAGGAATAAGATGCTATAGCATCTACCTTAATTATGGGCAGCTAGCATGAGGATGGTTAGTGGAATGATGCTCATAAAAATAAATGGACTCTTCTAGAAATAATGTGATTGTGACATCAACTTTATGGAATATCAAGTAGCCAGAAGCATTAAGAAAAATTTTATGTGAAGAAAAATTTTAAGACAGAGTATTAAATAATAATATAGAATCATTCTTACACTATGAATATTACTATGTAAAATATGAGGTATGTAGATGAAGAGAGATGGAACACTTTTAGAGAGGTAAGCATTGTTCTGGGGTGTGAGATTGAGGGTTCACTTTGTAGTTTTAAAAATTTTCTTCAGTTGTTTGCTCTATTGCTTTCACCTTTTACTTTTTAGAAGGTAGGGGTGGTAATAAGGGTGTGAACCTACAGAACAATCAGAGGGAGAAGGAAGTGCTTTTTAAGTTAGCCAGGTACAAGTGACTGTGCAAAGTGACCCTGAAGCTTCCTCTCCCTCCCTGGAATAGCAAAAGAAATGTTTCAAGGCACATCGCCAAAGTGATCAATAATTTTTCTTTCAAGTTTGCTTTGTCAATCTAATGATTAAAAGGGTGCAAGGGACTAACAGAAGCATGAATATATTGTGGGGAATGCTGCTTGGAGAGTCAGAGCTGGAGTTGGGGCTTGTATTTTAAAAAACAGAAGCATTCTGGGCATTTCTTGGCAGGAAGAGCCAACAGAATGAAGCAGAATGGCCTCTGAGGGTGATGGGTTAGGAGGCTGCTGAGATGCCTGGAGAACACTCATAGGTCTCAGCTGGTGTTGAGGAGTGTGAGGGGCCCAGAACTCAGAGGCCCATGTGTTAACCAAAGCCCAGGTGACAAGGGATAGCAAGCAGGGCAGGAAGTCAGTCCTCTCCAGCTAATGCCTGTTCAGCTACCAGAGATATTAAAGCAGAATCAGCCAGCTGTGTGCAATGCCAAGGACAATCGCCTCGGGCCTCATTACTGGAAGCATCCCTGCACATCAGCTCTCCAGCAGGGTGCTACGGCTTCTTGCAGTGTGGTTGCACTGCTCCAAACAGCAGTTAACACAGGGAGGATGTGTTTGTTTTTGTGCCACATGATAAATTTGGTCTCTATCGTATATGAGTGACTTTAGCATTGACCGTCTGTTGATGAAGGTCATATGTCAGAATCCAGGGAACATTTCTGCATCTTCATGGGTTTCTGGTAGAGGTGGAGGATTCTGGGGGTTGATTGCCAACCCTTTTACATTGGCAGTGGTATAGGTGACTGTCAGTGGCTTTTAGGATGAGGCTGTTAATATAGCTGAGTTCTACTGCCCTGCGGATGCCAACAAGTAAGGGTGAAAGGAAGATGAGAGATTAGCAAGAATGTTGAACTAAGCATCCAGGAATGGCATTCTCTCAGGCACTCTGCAGTTTACCTGTAAACTTTCTGCAGATTAGTCACTCTTGCAGGATCTTTCAGTTTCTCTTTTATCATGTGGGAATAGACCTGCACCTGAAATAAGGTTTGTTTTAAGTTATGTTAATTATTGCCTGATTCAATTACTTTTACTTAAACCAGTCAGCCTATTCCAGGTTTCTTAGCCAGAGTCTAATACTATCAAGCCCCTGAGCCCCTTGTTTGAATCACATCTGCATCCTGGACATCCTCATCCTGTTTAGACTCTTTCCAGCTCCTCACAGCTCAGGTTATCTTGGTCTCTAACATCTTGTCTCCTGGAAATGATTACATAAACCCCTTGGGGAAGGTGCTTAAGACCTCAGTCTACCCTCTCCCCATACATTCATCTCTTGGACTTGGCCTTCTAGACCCTCCCCATAATAGCCTGGTCCACTAAATGATCCATGACACGAGTTCCCCTGCATCCTTCTGGCCCCACCATGGAGAACCATTGAGAACAGGACAAGTAGTACTTACTTCTCAGTGATTTTATTCAAAATTCTGTATCAGTCAAAAAACAGGTTGGTTTTAGACAGTAACTGGACCTTTCTTCTTCTTGTTGATTAATAAATATTCCTAATAAATACTACTATTTCACAGTTGTCCTGACTTGAGGACTAAATATATTTTTAAAACATATAAAACAACAACCAAAAAACCCCAAACCAAAAAATCCTGAATAAACCTTAGAACACTCATTCTAAAATTCATTACATATAAAGTGAGTCATAAGAGACTTAAAGATGTGTTCCATGAACAAAAAGTATTCTATGGACAAAACATTTGGAAAATGCTATCCCATGCATGAAACATATGACAGGCTCAGGAAGTCCTATGTTAAGGAGGCCTCTTTTTTTTTTTTAATACTTTACTGTTTACTTAATTTTTTACTTTAATTTCTTTTTTTTTATTTCCCAAATAATTCTCTAATTACTTGTTTTTTTTTTTTTTTTTTTTTGGTACTGGGGATTGAACTCAGGGGAACTTGGCCACTGAGCCACATCCCCAGCCCTATTTTGTATTTTATTTAGAGACAGGGTCTCACTGAGTTGCTTAGGGCCTCGCTAAGGCTGGCTTTGAACTCGCGATTCTCCTGCCTCAGCCTCCCAAGTGCTGGGATTACAGGTGTGCGCCACCACGCGCCACCACGCCTGGCTAAGGAGGCCTCTTTAAATCGCCTAACTCAGAATTTGCCACATTAATTTGACCAAGAATCTACATTCATTTGACCAAAAACACCTAATTATACACATGATGGTATTAGAGTTACCTAGAATGTTTTTAAATACATTCTAGGTAATGTTCTTTCTCCATCTCAACATCACCATCATAATTATTCAATAAATCTTCAGTTGGCTGCTGGTTATAACACATTAAGTAACTAGGAAAAAAAGGGCAAGGTTACACAAATACAGTGTTTACCCACTGACAGCTGCATATGGTGATACACTGCATGTGTCACTTAAACATTATTTAACCGTTACGCATAGGCATGATGTCCTAGATACATGAAGTGTATTAGATATTCTGGGGAAGTGACCAAAGTAAAAATACTTAAGAGGTCTTTATAATCAACCTGAAAGAAAAATTATCATAGCTCATACAAAATACTTTGAGAAAATGACTTTTAAGAACTCAATTAATACCTGAATAGAGTAAATTACAAGAAGTAACAGGTTACAATAAAGTGGAATCAGCAGGGATAATTAGAGAACAGTGGAATTCTGGAAGCTGGAAAGCACTTGGACTAGGTATAAAGAACTTAGAACCTAGTAAACAGATCTGAAATTTGCTAAAGAAACTACCAGGAACCCATCTGAGTTCATAGAATCATTAAAGTTCACACCAGTTACCTCAGAAGCTAAAGTAAAGAAACCTTAGGTTGGAAATCTCAGGAGCATGTCCCTCTCCAGGGTCTTTATTCCTGACAGCCCAGCAATTTCCTTCCTTCACCCCATTAAAAGACTTGAGAGTGTAAAACAGAAATCTGTGATTTGGAGGCAGTCAATAGAATGGAGGATGGGGGTACTATGCTGAAACAAGAAATTAAGAAAACATGGATGTATTCAATGCTGAGTGATATAGGACCCCCAGTCCTGCCCCAGGCTCTGTCTAAAACAGTGGCAGGGCAGAAAGATGTGCATGATATAAAAAGGTCTGTTCTTGAGACTCTGAACTGTCCAAGAGGAAAGATCTAAATATAAAAGCAAGGAGACAAATAAGAAATAAAGCATTGAAGAAAAGCCTTTAAAATGACTGTTAAAGGCCAAAATCAAGAGAAATAAGCAATTTGTAGTTCACAGAAGATACTCCAAACTTGAAAAAGAACAGTGAGCTATTAAAAAGATTGAAAGGCACCATTATTACCTATGAGAATTAAAATTAAATAGAAGAAACAAAACAATTTACAGCGGTTCTCATAGATAAGTAAAGAAAAGAAAGAAAAATAGAAAAAATAAAGTTAGCTTGTCCATGATGTAGGACATCTGAAAATTCTAGAATAAAAATGCATCAAAAGAAGTCATCAATAATATAATTCAAACATTTTTTCCAAAGATGAAATATTTGTTTCCATTTTGAAAGTGCCTATCAAGAACCCAGAAAATGGATAGAAATATGCTTATGCAAATCACACCACTTTGAGATGCCAACTTATTCTGAAGATAAAAACTTCCAGGAGGGAAGAACAGGCCACATAGGAAGGATTAGGTGTCATAATGGTCCCAGACTTCTCAGAATCAACATTGTTAAGTGTAAAGCAATGGATCAGTACCTTCTTTAAAATCTCTGAAGGAATATTGTTTCTAACCTAGATTTTTAAATAAGCCATACTAACACTCAAGGAAAAGTATAATAGACATCCTCAGTCATGGAAAATCTCAAAGCATTTACCTACCCCAAGGAAGTGTAAAACGTGGAATGGATAAAAACGCAACACAGGAAAGGAGCAAGGGGAGACCCCAAGATAATGGGGAAGGAAAACCCAGGTGTGAAGAGCAGCCAGTCTACTTTGCAGCAGGTCAGAAGCCTCCTGTGGAGGGCTTTTCAGCACATGAAACTGAGAGAACAACCATTGCATCTGATTGTTTTGAAAGGAGATGATTTAGATAATTGAGTTTAGTTTGGGATTGAACTAGTGATGAAACTGAGCAAGGACACAAAAGTAGGAATACTATTTAAGAAGAACAAAGTACAGGAAGGAAAACTGTCTCAATGTTGAGTAGGATTCACATAGTCTTCATAATAAAGACCTGATGTGGTCAGAACTAAACAACATTATGAGACAGTTAAGAGAGTGGAGAGACAGGAAGGGAATATCTGTGTGTAGGAGCAAGGCAAGGTCAGAAAGAGAAAGCCTTGTCTTTGTGGTGGGAACTCAGCACATCTCTAGACCTGCAAAATCAAGGGCAATGCAAGTGCAAGTTCCAGTTATCTTGAAGTAAATGTCAAAATAATCAACTAAATGTTTCTGTTGTTGAGGGAAGAAAAATGGTAGCAAAGTCAGCATTGGGGATGAATGAAGTTCTGTTTTCATTTGGCTTTTTGGTTTGTTTGTGTTTTGGTTTTGGTAGAAAACCTAAAAGGAAATATTTCATTCTTTAAAATATGTGCATTGATAATGCTCATTTAAAACAAAAAAAATTAAATAATGGTAACAAAGAAAAAATGAGGGGAATTTTGCAACTTATTCTACAAGGGTATTATATAGCCTTGAAATGGATGAAAATTAATTTATAGATCCATGTTAGTTATGAATATAGACATAGAAATCTTGTACAACTTATTAGTACATCTAATTTAGTAGTATTTTTTTAAATATGCCATCTGAACATGCTGAATCCCAGAAACTGAAAATTAAGTAAACATAAAAAATTGATCCATGTGTGTGCTGATTTGACAATTAAAAAGAAAAAAATGTGACCACCTTAATAGTGTTAGAAAAATCATTTCATAAAATTCAATATTTGTTCAGGAAATAACCCCTTAGCATACTAAATTTTGGAGAAAACTTCCATAATCTGATACTATCTATTCAAAACCTACATCATGCAGTATACCTGAGAAGAAAATTTAGGAGCAATTTCATTAATTGAAAAACAACAAGAATGCCCACTATCAGCATTTCTAATATTCAAGCCATTGCATTGTTTAAAAAACAAAGCATAAGAATTGGAGAGAAAGGAGAAATATCTTCAATTATAGTAGTTGTTTATATAGAAAGTATCAAAATTTACAAAAAGTTTCATGATTAATTCAAAAAATCTTCATGATAACCATTTTACTATACCAAAACCAGTAATTTTATATATATCAAGAATAAACCATTTCAAAATGAAATGGAAACAAAAATTTCATTCACAATATCAATAAACCTCTAAAGTAATTAATATTAAAATCATAAGGTGTATGTTTGTTCTGGAGACAAATGGCAAAATTTTATTGAAGCACATAAAAGATGGCATGAATTTATAGAAAGTTTTACTATGTGCCATTCATTAGGAAAATGAATATCATATCAAGTTGGTTCCTACCAAACTAACCTATAAATGCGCAAAAAAAAAAATCAGAATTCCAGGAATATTTTTAGAACATTCCAGCCAGATTAAAGTTCATGGGTAATAGCAAAAAGCCCAAAGTAGCCTATAAAAGATTGGAAGAGAATAAGTGTGATTAAAGGTATGGATTGCCCTATCAGATACCAAGATGATTTACAAAGGTGTGTTAAGTAAGACAATGCACCTCCTGGCATAAATACAGGCAGTTTACCAATGGGACAAACAGCACAGAAGGAGGGCTATCAAAAATGGAAAATTAACATCCAACAGAGACAGCATTACAAATGGTGGGATAGCAAATGGACTACAAAAAATATAGCGGGGTGGGCACAACTGGCCATCTCTATGGAAAAGGGTGAAACTGGATCCCTTTTCTCACATCATATGTAAAGGAGTTCCACATGGATTGAAGACTTAAATGTGGGGAAACAAACTTTGTCTTCCAGCAGAAGATATATAAGAACATCATTAGCATCTGGGATAAGGAAAGATTGTATAAACAAGACACAAGATGCGCTCTATTGATAAATATGACTACACTAATTTTTTTTAATTCAGTTTAAAAATAGAGCCAATGAAGATGAAGAAAACAAACCCCAGACTGGGAGATACTATTTACAATCTATGTACACATCAGTTACAAAGAACTGATATCCAGAATCTATAAATAACTCTAGAAATAGTAAGACTAAGGCAAGCTACCATCGTTGGGAAACAATTTTGAGCAATGCAATGAAATCTCTTGCCAACAACTCTATCCTGCCTAGGACAAAAATCTCCCCTCTGTCTATCATATTCACAGTGTATATCTTGCCCTCTTATTACTCACTCAGTAGCTATCTCAGTTATTGATCGATTGTCTTGGTAATGTAATGCTTGTGTTCAAGTAACTCTTGTGCAAGTAACCCAATGGAAAAATGGCCAAGAAAATAACAGACATCCAGAGATGAGAAACCTCAAATGAAAAATAAACAAATATAGTATTGCTTAGGACTATTAGTAATCAGAGCAAGGCAAAGCAAGACATTTATATACCATATCATACCAACCAGTGTGGCAAATATTAAAGGGTCTGACAGTACCAAATGTTAGCAAAGATGTAGGGAAATAGTATAAATTGGTACTGTTTCTTTAGAAGAAATTTGAAAATAATTACTAAGATTGGAAATATGTGTGCTTTACAACCCAAACCTTCTACTCTTAGTATCAACAAAACAACAAATGTACACAAAGAGCCAAGCAGAAATGTCCTTCCCAACATCATTTGTAATAGCAAAAGACTGAAATATGATTGCTGCTACCAAAAAAGGTAATCATTGCCATGAACTTTTGGGCAGAAACATTCACACCATGAAATATCCTGTGTGGCTACACTAGATATCTCCAATATAGTGGCTCAAGAATGTTATGATCAGTCATTTCATGTCCAGTATCATGTAGGCTACGTATATACTTAAAAAACCATTCTATTCCGTGTCACAGCTGTGTGCCTGTTATCAAAACAAAGTCATATCATCATTTACAGCAGAGTATAGACACCTTAGAAGTGACTGGTTCAAAGCTGAATTTCAACCAATTTAAGAAAATACCAAGGTACCCTTTCTGGATATGAACAAGAAAAGACTGATGATCATGTTAACAGAATATTAGTGAACTATTAAAATGTCCTTTGATTTTTGTGTTTGTAGTTAGGAAAGCTACAGGCTCTACAAGCGTGAACATGGTTGGAAAGAATCAATACATGCAGAGGCCCTGATGATCAGTGGGCTCCTCTGAGGGTCCCTGGTGACACATTCTCTTTGAATACTTAGTACTTTTGGCAAGAGCCACCACTTGGACCAGGCAGCTGTGCTTTCCAGAGGCACTGAACATCTGTCCAAATTGTGGCACAAAACCTGCCTGTCCCAAATTGACCTCATTACTCATTTGCAAACATACAAATAGATGATGGGGGGAGGATCACCCTCCTATTCCACAAGGGACTGCTCATTACACTCTCCATCGATTCTGCTGCCGGCTTGCATTTCTGAGGAGACCTGGAGAGCTTGTCAAAGGCAGACTTAACAGACACGACATTACCACTTTAGATGCGGTAGACATAACAGGCCTGAAAGCAAAGGACAGTCTTTGTCCCTTCTATTCAGAGATGATTCATATATGTAACATGAACGCGTTGTCCAAAGAGCTTACTCTTTGATACTTGTTTCCTGTTTCCTCTTTTAATGAGCAACCCAGGTTTCCCTGTGTTCTCTGGGCTTTGTGAGCCCCTAAATGGTTTCTAGGGAGCTTCCAGTAGCATTGGCTGGTTTGGTAAAGTATTTGGACACTTGCCCAGTTTCCACTTCACCTTCAGATGAGGAGGAACCCAGTTGGAAGCACTGATCAGACTCTGTGCTTCCTGTTGTTTTTTATGAAAGCCCAAGGGCAGCCTGAGAAGGATGAAATTTTTCTATTCAATTTTCAGATCAAATCCAAGTAACAGGAAATTAGTAATACTCTCTGCTAAGCTCTCTGAGCTCCCTTTTGGTACAAAGGAGCTCCCTTTTGGTACAAAGGATACTTTATTTTAGAGTTATTTTTTTCCTTTAAGACAAAAATGAACCCATTAGCAAATATTAGAACTCTTAAAGATTACCTAGCACTGACCACGACAATGAAAGTGGTCAGTGGTGTAAACAGCCTGCATTTGAATTCTACCTTTCTCATTTCCCAGTCAGGTGATTTCAAGGGATTTACTGAAACTCTTGGTCTCAGTTTCCTCATTTGTAAAATGGGAATGATGCTAGTGGCTACCTCATAGGATTGTTGTGAGAATTAAATGAGTTAATGCCTGCAAAGTGCTTAGGACAATACTGAACACGTGGCAAATGTTCAATAAGCATTGACTACTATGATTACCTAGCATTTTGCTGCATACTTTGGGATAAAATTAATTGTATTCCACTGCTACTTCCCTCAAAGGTATTTAATTGGAAGAGACAAATAATATTCACATAATATAATTAGTGCACAAACATTTTCTTTGTCAGAAGCATCTGCTGAGATCAGGTCCTAAGTGGAATAATGTAAACTATTAGAAAATGGGATTGTACTGAGCATGGTGGTGCATGCTGGTAACCCCAGCAACATGGGAGGCTGAAGCAGGAGGATCACAAGTTTAAGGTCAGCCTCAGCAACTTGGTGAGACCATAGGCAACTTAGTGAGATCCTGTCTCAAAATAAAAAACAAAAAGGGCTGGAAATGAGGCTCAGTACTAGAATGCCCCTGGGTTCAGTCCCCAGCACCACACACACATACAGAGAAAATAGAATGGCATCTCTCCTGCCATTTAAGATGCAGGGTTCTCAAAGAGTTAACAGGGTGACTAGGTAGACCTGAGAGCAATGGAAATATAAAGAAAGTCTTACAGTGAAAGTAGACCTTGAATTACTCAGGTGGAAGAGACCTGGCAAGACCATTTTAGAAGGACAATGTGAGGGAAGAGACAGATGGAATATATTTGGCATGTGAGGAAGCAGGAAGGCAGCCATTGGAAGTGGATTTGGGTACCACTTGCTCTTTGCGTTGTCACTTCTGCACACCTACAATGACCTTGTTCATTGCCTTTCTAACCAAATACCAGATGCCCCAGCTGCTGTCCAAGCTGCTGCTTCTCCCCTTTATGGCTTTTCCTTTACCTAACAGACCTGGCATTTCTCCTTCCTAAATTCAATAGGAATCATCCCCAAGCTGAGCAGCCTCCAGTCATTCATATAAAAATTCCTCCCATATTAACATAATCCCTGGTATCCATTACTCAGGATGATCCTCCTATAGGATTTGACCCAGAACAACATATAGGAAATACATTAACCAAGCATCACGAATCCTTCATCAGTTGCTTAGTGAATGCACATGTCGGTATTAAACCCTTCTAAAATCCTCATCATCCTTTCTTTACTTGGCAATATGTTCAAGTTATTGCTTAAATGCTCTTACAGAATTATTTTTAATATTGTTTTAAAATAGCCTCCCCAAATCCCCAAGTAAAAGATGAGGAAATTATCGAGCAGAGAACTCAAAATGAAAATCTAAACAAAAAGAACCTGAGCTCTCTTCAAAGTCTTCCCCTGTTTTCCTTTAATTGAAGATCTCTCGTTGGTAGGTATCTTGTTTTATATACACTGGGGAGTATCACTCAGTCATAAAGAAGCATGAAATTATGGCAGTTGCCAGTAGATTGATGGAACTAGAGACTATTATGCTAAGTGAGATAAGCCAGATCCAGAAAGTCAAAGGTCAAATGTTTTCTCTGATATGTGGAAGCTAGTTCAAAATAAAGAAGGGGGGAAGAAAAGGGAGAGGAGATTCCATCAAATATAAGAAAGATCAGTGGAATAGAGGAAGGGGATTGAGGGGGAGAGAGGAGATACCGGATAAAGGAAAAACAGTGGAATGAATCTGACCTAACTTTCCTGTGTATGTATATAAATGTACCACAGAGAATCTCACATTATGGATATCTGCAAGACACTGATATTTTCACAAAACTATAAATATATAGAAATATCAATAAAGTAGAAGGAAGGGAACAGGGGAGGGAGGTGGGGAGGGAAAGATAAACGGCTGAGGACTGAATTAGAGCAAATTATATTCCATGCTTTTATAATTATGTCAAAATGAATCATAATGTTATATATAACTAAAAAGAACCAATAAACAAGAGAGAGGGGGAAAACTACAAAACAATAAGAGCTTCACTTCGTGAGTAGTGCCTCTGCATACATTGTCAAAACTCATTTATTCCAAATTGAAATGCATGCTGACAGGAGAAAACATGATATTTTGGGTTGTTGTATCTCTTGGTTTTTGGACTCCTCCAAGAAAATAATGTTTTACCTGTGTTTGCTTATGTCATTTAGATTCATAAATTTGGGCACTAAGAATTTGCTTGGGGCCACTTTGGTAATTAAACAATTTGTGTTTGATGTCTTTCAATTAGAAGGTATGTTTTGTGTTTAGTAATAAAATTGATCAATAAAAAAGTTTTTGACAAAAATTGTTTTCAGACTATTATATATTTAAATATGAAATATATTCATGTACAAGAAGTGAAATAACATTGGTTAGCAATTAAACACTTAAAATAGCACTAAAATTTTCTTAACACATTTATGCAGCTTAATGCTCAAATTATAAGAGTTCAGTAGTATTTCCTGAGGATTTCTTCAATATTTTATTAATAGGTTTAATTTTTCAAAAATTGCTAGCATTTTTCTTCAAAATCACAAATCATAAATATAGTTAAAACTTGTTTTTTAAAAAAAGTAAGCAGGAGATTTGCTTTAGGGTAGGTCAGAGAGTGAAGCCTCATCTCTCAAGGGGTCTTATCAGCACCTGCCTAGCATCACTTCCAAAGTGGTTTCCAGTCACAAATCACCCTCACAGTGAGGCCTCTGAGTAAACAGGATCATTGGACTTGCTCCCTAGCCAGGTCAGATGGACTATAGCCCCGGAGCATGCTCCCACCAGGCTAGTCAACACCTTCCAAGCTCCAGGATTGTGCTCAGAAAGCAGGAAATTGTCAGAAGAAGACATTTCCTATCTAAATGCAAGAGTATCTTGCTGCAAATCATCCTGCAATTGCTGCCTCACTCCTTATGAATCTAGTGGCATAGGATGCACTGGTAACTGATCCGGAAAGGAAACACAGTCAAGGCAACAATAAAAGTGAAGATGTTTTGCCTTTCTCTATTACGGACCATTAGATGTGACGTGAAGCAAAACACAAGCATGGTCTGAGATCACAGGTGCAGGTCAAGCAGCCAGAACACGAGAAAGAGTGCTGCACTGGTCAGAGCACCTCAAGAGTGCTAGACTGGAAACTCCTCCAGTCCACGGACCTTTAGTTAGTGTCTTAGAATCACCAGGCTTCCTGCAGTGCCTGGCGCAGGTGAGAATCTACTAAATGAAAAGAACTGTACATTAACAGCTCAGAGCATCTGAACAGAATCAATCAGAAGAGTAAGAGATTGGAGAATCATGAGTTTTAATGGGGCTATGATTATGTTTGTTTGTCCATAGGAGAGAAGACCTGCAGAATTTGTGTATTTACCAGGTCAATTTCATCTGCGCAGGATAGAGCCCAGTGATCCATAGTCATGTTCATTAAACTCTGGCACTAATTTAAGAGGCACGTTTTTTCTGTGTGTGTATATGTGTGTGTGTGTGTGTGTGATTCTATCAAATGCCTGCCAAGTGCACCTAACAGACCCCTGGGATCTATAGTTGGCATGACATTTGTTTCCCCTACTTATTTCTATGTTTGTGTTCTATGGAAGAAATTCTGTGCACAAATTTGAAGTCTCAAATTTCCTGAGGGATTTCTGTGATTAAGACATGTCCTGCAGACAAGGAAGGAGGCATCTTCAGTGTTTTTCTGTAAAAGATCCAATGAAGACGAAAGGTCAAAAGTCACAGGAAGGAAATTTCAACAATCAGAACAGGTTTTCTTCCTGGATAGCTTCCTTGATAGGGAGTTCTAGGAAGCAAATTTTTTAGTTTATGGATAAGAAAAACCTATGGCACTTCTCTACCCTCTAGTACTTTGCACAGAGGCTAGCACAAAAACGGTCCTGGTGAAATCATGAAGGATTGCACTAGTAAAGCTCCTAGATATCACTTTACCCAACCAGACCAGTAATTTATGAAGAAAAGGAACCCAACAATGGTTTGCTCAATGTCTCGCACTAAAAATGGTAGAATTAGTGCTAGAGCCCAAATCTTTATTATTATTTTGTTCTTATTATTATTAGCACATATTAATTGTACACATTAATGGATTTCACTGTGACATTTCCATATGTGCATATATTGTGTTTGATCAGGTCCACTCTTCCCTCTCTTGCCCACCCTTGCCCCCCTTGGTCCTTTTCCCATTCTTTCTTTTTTCTTTTTTTTTTTTTGGTACTCAGGATTGAACTCCAGGGTACTCAACCACTGAGCCACATCCCCAGGCTTTTTTAAAATTTTATTTAGAGACAGGGTCTCATTGAGTTGCTGAGATTGACTTTGAACTCACAATTCTCCTGCTTCAGCCTCCTGGCCACTGGGATTACAGATATGCGCCCCGGCGCCAGACCCCTTCCCGTTCGTTAATAGTCCTGCTTCTACTTCCAAGTCATCATTTCTTGATCTTTTTCCACGTATGATTGGAAACATGCAATACTTGTCTTTTGGTACAAAAGAAATTTTTGGTAAAAATTCATTTAAAATGATGTCTTCCAGTTCTATTTTCCTGAAATAGCATGATTTCATTCTTTATGGCTGAATACTACTCCATTTTGTACATGTACCATATTTTCTTTATTTATTCATCTGTGAACAACAAGCAGACTGATTTCATATCTTGACTATTGTGAATAGTGTTGCAATAAACACGGGGATACAAGTGTCTCTTCGGAATGCTGACTTCATTTCCTTCAGATAAATATCAAAGAGTGAGCCCAAAACTTTAAATGCTATTTCAGCACTATTTTCAGCAGGAAAGCACTTCATATTTATGGTCATAAACATACTTGTGAGTGTTAGATATTTCTTTTACTTCCTTGAAAGAAAAGGTAGCTTTAGGACAGGCTGAGCTGGAGTCTTCCTTTGCACCCCCAGCTTCACCATGGCGTCACCATCTTCTTCTCAGCAGGGACTGATACAGTAGGACCCGAAAAGAGTGAAGAGGGGATTTATTGCCCCCAAAGGCTTAAAAACCTCATCTAAAAGAGCTGGATCAAGAGCTCAGTTGGGAGGAGGTGGTCACCCTCTTTTGTTTGACGTGGGTACATAGAGGAATCCAACCAGTCATTCAACAAGCATTGCTGGCATCATTTATATCCCAAGCACCATGCACTGTGGTTGTGTTGGAAGGGTATAAAGAAAGTGAAATGCTGATGCTGACGGCTAGTCCCAAGCAGGGAGAAAACAGCTTCCCTCACACATAACACATGTACAGAGGGAGAGAGGAAGTACTGGGGAAGCTCCAAAGAAGGAAGGACCTCATTTCATGGAAGGTAATCAGAAAAGTCTTCCTGGTCTTTGAAAGATGAGTAAACATTTTAGATGTGGATTAAAGGTCATTCTAGGCTGAGGGGACGGAGTGGTCTACAGCCCAGAGACTCCACCGCTCTCAGCTCTATGCAATGGGCTAAAGCAATCTGCCAGAAACAACGTTTGTGAGGGCAAGCATGGATAAAGGGCAAGCATGGATAAATCGTTGATGCTAAATTATCAGGACTCTGAGATAGCTATTTGGAGTGTTTAGGGAGGCATTAATGGTTGCTAGATAGAGCAATGGCTGAGCAGTAATAAGGCAGTGTTGAGCTGACCACATTGTGAAGGTCAGTGTGGTGGACACTGTCGATGTCTGCCAAATGCCCAGGTCCCCCCAGATTCCTTTTGCTCTTTCTCTGTGTAACTCCACCTTCCCAGATCTTGTATGTTTTCTAAGAGCCCATAACTGTGACTTTATTCAGATGCCTGCCTTTGGGCTACAGGAGGCACTTTGACAAAACAAGCAAAGTGCTGAAAATGTTGGGAATTGACATCCCGTGGGGCAGCCCTTAGCCAATGATTGACAGTGTGGAGATATTAAAGCCCAGCTCCCTCGCCTCCAGTTGGCAGAAGCTCTGAGGTGCAATTTATATTCCAGAGCTGCTGCAGGATCAGGCTGATGCTGGGACTTTGCACAAAAGCTCCTTTCTATGTAGTTATTTCTTTTCCTCACCTGTCCCTTTCCAGTTTCTCTCAGAAGCACTTTCTTAGTATGGTAACCCCTCATTATCTGCAGGGTTTATTTACAAGACCACCAGTGGATGCTAGAAACCTTAATAGGTAACCCTATATATACTATTATGTTTTTCCTATACATACCTATGATAAAGTTCAATTTATAAATTAGGGACAGTAAGAGAGAGGCAAGAATAACTAAAACAAAATACAACAATTATAACAATACGTTGTAATAAAAGTTATATGGATGTGGTCTCTATCTCTCCTTCTCAACATATCTTACTATGCTTGTCCTTCTTGTGATGATACGGGATACTGTGATGCCAATGTGATGAGATGCAGTGTGAATAATGACGTAGGCATTGTGATGTAGAATTAGACTACTATTGGCTTTCTCTATCCATCTTTGGGAAACAATTTTGAGTAATGCAATGAAATCTCTTGCAAACCATTCCATCCTGCCTAGGACAAGAATCACCCCTCTGTCCATCATATCCAACCTTATATACACTACCCTCTCATTAGTCTCTTAGTAGCTGCCTCAGTTATCAAATTGATTATCTTGGTAATGTAATGCTTGTGTTCAAGTAACTCAGAACAATGCTAAATTTGAAATTTATGAATTCTCTATTTTGGACTTTTTTTCCATTTAATATTTCCAGATTTGAGTTGACTATAGGTAACTGAAATTACAGAAAGCAAAACTGCAGCTTAAGGGGGACTATTGTATATTACTTCTTCATGATCTTCATCCCAAGGTCTACTCCTGAAGGTCAATGTGTTGGAAAGAGAAGAGTGTTAAAGTAAGACTATTTACAAAACTCTGGGCAAATTTCAGAGACCTGTGCAAGGACAGAGACATGTCATAAAGGTAGAAAAAAGAGGCAAGATTTTTAGAATATGGAGTAGAGTAGGGCAATGTAGAAATTAAAGAAAATTCTATAATTTCAAACCTAGTAACAGAATTCTATTAAGAGTTGGAAGACCCTAGAAGGAAAAGCCTATTTGGGAAAGGAGACAGATTAAGTTTGGAAATGTTGCTTTTGCAGAAAGGAATATAATGCAAAATATGAACACTAAGCAGCTAGCAGATTGGGTCAGGGATGGGGAATCTTATTTTAACGTAAGTACTGAAGCCATGAATTAGGAGAAACTTTCAGAATCTTGGACTTCAAGTCCACAGATAGAAGTCCCCTCTCTACCCCAAAGAAATCACTCTACCAAGCCTTGGACAACCAAGTCCAACATGACAGTGGTCAAGACAAGGTCCGGGAAGTACCAATTTCTAGCACTGCACTTGGGAACCATCCTCAACCCTTGCAACCCCTTCCCT
Organism: Glaucomys volans; assembly: GCA_020662805.1. NCBI lineage: Eukaryota > Metazoa > Chordata > Mammalia > Rodentia > Sciuridae > Glaucomys > Glaucomys volans. Next base: position 30,665 of record JAJEJO010053531.1, read on the forward strand.
CTGAGAGGTAGCCTCGTGCACACTACAGAATGAGCCAAGGTAGTTCTTGAGGACGTCAATCAGAAGATGACTTTGCCTTTCAAGACTTCATTGTGGGATTTTTTTTTTAAGAATAAAATTGTCATTTTAATATAAAGAATTTTCACAGGATTTTAAGGCTGGAAGAGAACCGAGAGGTCAGCTAGTTCACTTCACAGATGAAATTGAGACTGAGGGTTGCATGGTCATCATGACTGAGTCATGACCAAAGAATACATGCCTCCTAAGTCCAGTGCTGGGCTCTCTTTCCCCACCAAAAGCAGCACCCAGCCTACTCCCATGCTCCCCATCCCTCCCTGGATTGCCATTTCCATCCTGAGCATTGGGTGGGAGGTTCTCAGCACACAGGAATTTTCCTAAGTGCCGAGTTCTGTCTACTGAAGCACGAATGTACATCACAGGACTGCTCATTAAGATAAAGGATGTGAAAATATTTTAATGTGATAGAATTCATTCAAGTGTCAAATGTCTCTACTTTCTGGTTCAGCTCCTATGTGATGATTAGAGATGTCGAATAGGATTAAGTGAAACCACCAGAGCTCTGAAGTACTGAACATCCTTCCTCCAGCTTTGCTAACATAGGACCCTAATCAACCAGACAAGCAACATGTGTCTCTTGAGGGAAAATCATGTTCAAACCCAAGCTCCTAGTTTATTAAGTCATGCAGATGGTCCTGCTATGAAGTTGCCAAGCATGCAAGCATATGCTGATCAACCAACCTGGCCTAGGTATTGTCTGAGGTTCTAGAGTTAGAGAAATAAATCACCAACTCTGTTGTCAGGAAGAAAATCTAACAGGGTCCAAAACTTAGAAGGAAACAATCTAAACTCAGTATCATAAGTGCTATGATGGAGGATTGTGTAAGGTATAGTGGGGGTGGCATCCTGGAAATGCTGACCCTCACTGGGGAAGGGCTTGGCTTAGAAAGGGGTCGGTGCTTCACACAGAACTTGGATGAGTTGGGGTGAGGCAAGGCAGAGGATGAAGATGATCACTTCAGAAAAGTCTACAACCATAGCAACAGCAAGGCAGCGAGTAGGTAGGGCTTTCCTATCTGCTAGAATTGTGAGGGTTTCAGCACCACAGGCATATATTTGCTGAATGAATGAAAGATCAAACAGTAACTTTGTGGTAGCAATGGAAGACAGTTTGGATCAGGAGAAAGCAGCCACGTGATGGAGGACCTTGTGTGCCATAGGGACCTGCTGGCTTGAAACCCTCCAAGCAAGGGGTTCTCAAACTGTGGTGTCTGGACCAGCAGCAGCAGTATCACCTGGAAAATTGTTAGATATGCAAATCATCAGACCCTGACCCAGACCTGGTAAATCAACAAATTTGGGGTGGGACCTAGGAATCTGTTTGATAAGACCTCCTGGTGCTTCTGATACTGTTCAAGTTAGGCCATCACTGTTCTAGGTACTAGAGAGAGAGAATAAGCTGAAAGAATATTTTGTAGGGCTAGAGCTACATTAATTCATTGGGACTAAAAGGAAACAAGAAAGTGTTGACCTCTCTCTACAGAAATGCTAACTCCATCCTGCAGGAATGCTCAGCCAGAGCCCTCTGGGGTCCTGCCTGCTTCTTTCCAATCCAGTCTTCCTGTCTCATCGGGTGAGTAATCTTGTAGAAACAGCAGCTCATTACCCTCCATCAAATGAGCAGTGAGGAAGCACTTTTCATTTAAGAACTAGATGACTGAGAAGATTCGTCTGGACAATCGTAGTAGATGGCAGTGATTTAGGCTAAATTCAGTTCTGGAAGATAGCTGAGCTATGGGGCAAACTGTGTGAAGTTTAGGATGAGGTATCAGCAGGAATGTTGAACAGAATACTTATGCCTGAAATGGCAGGAATTAAGTTCACTCATGGATTTTCTTTTAGACCAATTTATATATTGAAAAAAAAAATGGAAGCCACACCTGCCTTCTGAGCTGAGAGTGAACTCTGATCACCTACAACTTGGTTGACTGAAAAAGCAAAGGATCAACAGCCACTATCACCCTCCCCTAACTAATGAAAACACTAATGAAAGAAAATGGAAAAATCAGTAAAGAAGCCAAATGATTCATAAAAATCAATTTAAAGCAGCATGAGATAAAGCAGAAAGCTTTAATCTGAAAAAATACAGTGAGGACATCTGACAATTCCAAATGAAAATAAAATATCTCTAAACAAGACTGGGTAATCTTGCATAATTGTATTGGGCAGGATTTGACCACAAAATCTATGGTCAAGATCTAGAGAGATCTCCTTGGTCAGGGACACACTGTAACAGAAAAAAGCAAAAAGGTACAAGGACCAATTTGAGAGTCAGCACACTGATCAAGGTCTTGGGGGTCATGACGGACAGGCTCAGAAGTGGCTCTGCTTCAGTACTGGAAGCTTCCACTTTCACCATGACACAGATTGCCCACCACACCCAACCCTGACAGCTGGAGCTGGTGTGGGAGCTGGCAAAGCACATACTCAATAGGCAATTATAGTAATCGAATTTTGGAGGAAGTGACACAAGTGTAAATAGCCTACTCCCAGTTGGCCTGTGATTAACGTGACAACAACTTGGACACATTTCCCTCCATGGAAGCAGGGCAGCCTTGTCACTTGGAATAAAACTGATAAAAATGTGTCCTACCCTATCCATTGTGCCCAAACTCTCAATTAGTACTGGCTGGAGAAGAAACCTAGGGAGAAAGGAATAGGTGGGTGCCCCTAGAAATAAAAGAAGCACATGTCAGAAGTGCCAAATATTTGCAAAAGACCTCACTAAATCCTTTTTGAAGCATATGTTAGCATAGGCCCTGTTTTCTGACCCGTTTCTGACAAGGACATAGGCTCAGAGTGGTGACACAGTCTTTCTGAGCATGCTGATTAGCAGCACGTAACATTTGAACTCATGAGTGTTCTGAACCTAGATTCTAAGCTCTTCCATCCACAGCAAGAGTAAGATAATTAACAGCGACCACAAAGGGGGTCAAAGGGTGCATAAGCAAAGGAGAGTAACAAAAAGCTTACTGGATGCAACCTTAGGCATCACACATGGCCCCAAAGTCAAAACCACCTCATTCACAGTGTCTCTGTGCTCGTCTGGGTACTTGGTAACTTCAAGACATTTCAGACCTTGATTAACACCATGTCCTAGAGGGAAAATTCACCTTTGCTTCATTTTAGGATTCAGGAGACAGTGGCAACAAACTAAGGGACATGGAGACTTTGAGTGTCGTTTGAGAAATGAGGCTTGGTAGATAGAGTAAGTGAGAATGAGAGCCATTTAGGACAAAACCAATTGAGGGTCAGACCTCACTTTCTAGTGAGGTGGGGATTGAGAATCCCCTAGATCTTGCTTTTAGCGAAACTAATTTGAAATTAGAGTGGAAAGGGAGGTGATGATTAAAGCCCTTGGAGGATGGAGGATGAGAGCAGGTATATCCAAAGAAGAGCCTTATGGCAGAGGTAGGTGAGTGGATATTTAAGCTAGCTTTGCTAAGGGGAGGGAAGTGGCTTGGGAGTGGGCAGGAGAATCCTGTCTTCTTGAGAGAGGCTGAGGCACTAGAGGGAAGAGCCAGGCACCATCTAGCTATGGGGAAAGAGGTGCAGAGTTGGGCCCTGCCTGGCTAGATCAGGGAGGCTGTGGTGGGGGAGCCTTGGGCTGTGGATCAGTGTAACACCACTGCTGGCCCTCAGTCATAGGGACACTGCTTGAATATCTATGCTCAGTGAAGGTGCAGGTGTCAGTGAGTGAGCATGCAGCAAGGACCACTCTTCACCCATAGTAAGTAGTTCCAGGGAGAAACACCCCATGAGCAGTCAAAAGCAAGCACTCTCAGACTCATTAGGAGGGGTGATGAGGCTGGCACTGCATCTGAAAATGCCCGAGTCCCTCCAGTTATTGTTCATTTTACCTCTTTTCTGACCATCACCCCCTTGAGAGAACAGCGTATAAAAACTTGTAGAGACAGGGAAGATACTTTATTCTCTTTATTGGGAGAAGATCTGTAGGGGAAGATGGGTAGGGGGATGCTCTAATAAGCTGCTTACTGGTGATGTGAACTAAAAGGCCAAAGTCAAGCTCAAGTCACAAAAGATAGCCAGGAGCTTTGCTGAGAAAGATAGTCCTCCTAAACTTGTTTGTAAATGTCAAGATAATGTAGGAGGGGAAAGGCTGGCAGAGAATTACATTGCTCTGCTTCCTTAAACATGAAAGAGATTCAAGTTGGGAACAATGAAGAGAAGGCATCTGTGACACTGGGGACCTCTGAAATACCTGGTTTGGGGATAAAAGATATGGCAAGAAGCCAAAGAGTAGTGTTGGGAAAACAGTAATGTTGCAGGAGGGATTCTGAGTTTTGCACTATTAGGTGCAATGTGAACTTTCTCTTCTGTGTCCTCTGCAAAATCTCCAGACTCTAGTTGCTTATTGAGACTTTTCCACGGGTGAATTATTAGGGGTCATGGCATCTAGGAAAGAAGCTGAGTTCTACTATTTTCAAGAACACAGGAGCCTGGTGACATGGGGAGTACATGGGTTATACATGGACCATCTCATTTAACATTTTCATCAACTTAAGTATTATCACCACTTTGAAAGAGAGGAAACCAAACCTGCAGGAAGTCTGGTAAATTGCCCAAGAAGCCTAGTCAAGGTGGCAACAAAATCTTAGCAATGTTGAAGCCATGTACTCCATTAATGATTTTCAAAGCATGATTCCCCAGACCAGAAACATCAGCATCCCCTAAGAACTTCTTAGAAATGCAAACTCCCAGGTTGGATGTGCTGGTGAACATATGTAACTCCAGTGTCTCTGGAGGCTGAGGCAAGAGGATCACAAGTTCAAGACCAGCCTCAGCAACTTAGCAAGGCTTAGTGAGACCCTGTCTTAGAATAAAAAAAAAGGATTGGGGATATGGATAAGTGGTTAAGCACCCCTGAATTCAGTCCCTGGTACCAAAAGAAAAAGAAATGCAAACTCCTAGTCCCCAACACCACCTACAGAACCAAGCCCAGCTTCTGTGCCTTGAGAGGCCTTTCAGATGATCCTGACACACACTAAAGCTTGAGAACCATTGATCTGCACTATGGAGTCTTTTGGAAAGCCTGCTAGGCACTTCAGTTTGATGGGTCTATGACTCATTGCTGGGGAGATGACATGCCACTTGACAGCCAGAGGTGCCTGAGTGAGCAAAACCTGCAGAGACACAAAATTCACTCACTCGGCTGTAAAATGAGATACAACCAAAACCTCAAAGGAACTGATGGGATCCCAAGGGTAGGGAGCCAGCAGACGTAATGATAGCTGGTTTGAAAGTCAAGGGCACAAATGTTGAAAGTTTAACCAGGTGCTTCCAACAGCATCCTGCTTCCAGGCCTCCTCTGTGGTTTCTGTGTTTGGATGTAGTTGGCTACCCTGAACTTTTTGTATCATTGTGTCTCAAGACTGTCTTGGAGTAGGTCTGTTGGGTTTTCATTCTGCTGTGTTTGGCTCAGAGAAACAGCCAGCATAATGGGAGTAACACCTGGCTTTTGAGTTCTTGAATTCAGATCTTACCTCTATAGATCATTATCTTTGGACAGCCATTTTGGAAAGTGAGGATAATGTAACTGCTTCTAGGAGTTTGTCCTAGGAATCAAAGATAACACATGAGGTGATGCTTTGTACAATGTAACATTTTATGTGATCATTATTTTATTTATTTATTTATTTATTTATTTATTTATTTATTTATTTTAGCATTCCAGAGAGGCACAACTCTTTAAAATATTTTTAATTTGTGGTTGATTGAATTCAAGGTACAGAACTTGTGGCTACAGAAGATGTATTGTTCTTCTCTAGGATTCACAATAAAGGTTCAAAATCTAAGTCCTATTCTCTTTTCTTTATCCTATAGGGTTGCCAAACATCAGGGACATGGTAGCATCAGTTTCTGTATGATTGACAAATCTTGCTGAAGATTTCATGCAAGACCATAGCATGAATTACAATAGGTTTTTTTTTTTTTTTTTTTTGTTTTTTTGGTTTTGGTTTTTCCCAGTTCTGGGAATTGAACCCAGGGCCTTGTACATTCTACACAAGTGCTCTACCATTGAACTACACTCCTAGTCTTGGCTTTCAAACTCCTTGTTTCTTCAATTTCGCCTCTCTCCAGAGTGAGCAGTGAACAAAAGGTGTCAATCTGATCAATGGGTCCTTGGATTCTCTTCTCCCTCCCAGGTAATCCAGTGAATTTATGCAGAATTCAGTAGAGTGATAGGACATGACGCAAGGTGGACAGGAGGTTTCTGTCCTGGGAGACTTTTAGCCAGTTATACTGAGGAGAAACCACCTTGGTTTGGGGATCAAACAGCAGCATTTGGAAGTCAGGGGTCCATTCTCACACCACCCACCCCTTTTATTTCTAAATGAGGAAACAGAACCTGGAAAGGGAAGCGACTTGCCTCAGTAGCCTGTTTCTGTATTTGTGAGTCCTAAACTGGTGTCTTCCAGTAAGTGGCAGGCCTGGCAGGAGGCCCTGGGAGCAGTGACTGTCAGAATGACAGAGGGCCTCACCCTTGCAGGATGTGCTGGTGTGAGGAGAGAGCACCTGTTGTGGGCAGTAACTTCAGACTGACCCCCCCCTCCCCCAGTGCTGACACAGGCCATTCCTTGGCAGTGTTTATCTGCGACTAAAACCCGCTCCTAGCCATCAGCTTTTTCTAATTATATTGTATAACCCAAGAGTCTGCTAGATTGCAAGTTGACATGGGACTGAGGAGAAAAATATACATTCAGGGGAAAAAAAGAAATTTAGAATAAGATATGATTACAATATATTTGTAATTTCTGACAGGTGGTATAGTGGTAGTAAGAATGCTAGCCTTCAGAAATATGAAGACAGTCTAAAATTAAATATTAATCATCATCATAATTAACATTTGTTGCATTCCTACCAAGCATCAGGTATTATGCTAAGCACTTTCATGGATTATCCCATTTTTACACTTCAAGGAGTCCCATGGAGTAGGTCACATATTATCCCCACTTTAGAGACAAGAACACTGATGCTTAGGTAGGGGAGCTTAGGTAGATGATTTGGCCAAGGTCAAGTGAGCTTGGAATGGCTTGAAATGAGCCAGGATATAAAACAAACTGACTCCAGAATTTGAAACCACTTTTCTCAGTTCGCTATGCTGTCTGTAGAGGCCACTCTCTGCAAGCTGAGTGACTTGGGCCCAGTTGGTTCACATCTCTGAATGTCATTGGAAAGCATCAACATAGTAGTGGTCTAGCAGAACTCAAAAGGTTGTTATAAGGATCAAAAAAGTATATTGAAAGCACTTTAACTTGCTGGGCACAAGGCTAATTAAAAATATTAGCTTACTTATCAAAAAAAGAATTAAGGACGCAGTTATTATGTGACAATAAAATGAGGATAAAGGATAGTACCAAAAGGTAGAGTGAGTTACTACAACTGTTTCATGAGCAAATTAATTTGGAACTTCCCATAGTCAAGGCAAAAAGAGAAGATATCTTTCATTGTTCTTGCAAGTTCATAGAAGGAGGAATGACTGATGATCAGGTAAAACCAACCTTTTTTGCACTACTTCCTAAGGATAATTTATCACAGCTTGTTTCATAAAGGATATTAAACAGCAGGAGAGAGGCTGCCTATGATAGTGGTTGTGTAAAAATTGCCAAGAAGTTTTTGGGGTAACATTTCTAATAAAAATTGAAGGCTTCATTGTCATTCTGGGAAGCTGATAAGTTTAAATAATAAGTGTTTTTAGCTAATTTTCTCCAAAATTGGAATCCAGTGGTTTACCAGGCAGAGTGTAATGCCCTGGAATTGCTCAGATGGTGGGATACACAAAAAAGATTATTTAGTTCCCTTGGGACTAATACTACCACTACTATCACCACAGCTACTATTCCTGGTCATAGTAATTTTTAACATTTTATTGAACATAAATAAAAGTATGCATGTCTCACTCTAGTATGATGACTTCAGTCCTGTAGGATAAATGTCAATGAGTGGTACAGTTGAGTCATATGATAGTTCCATGCCTAGTCTTTTGGAGAACCTCCATATGGACTTCCATAGTGGCTGTACTAACCTACTCTTAAAGAAGGAAAATATCTTAGCTTCTTTTCTTTCTGATATATGGAGGCATTTAACTTGATTTGGAGAGACTTCCTAATTCTGGAAGAAGAAAGAGCAATTCAGAGTGGGCAACCTCTTCAGAGATCATTCACCCTGACATGGAGGCCATCAGTGGTATGAGACCCAACAAGAACTGACCAGAGGATGGGAGAAGTTTTATTTAGCCATAAAGAAACATGAAATTGTCCTTTGCAGGAAAATGGATGGAACTTGAGAACATTATGTTAAGCAAAATAAGCCAGACTCAGAAAGTCAAGGGTCATATGTCGTGTGTAAGATAGAGATGAAAAAGGAAAAGAAAGGTGCAGAGGGATCTCATGAAAATTGAAGGGAGATCAGTACAGTACAGAAAAGGGACCAGGTGGAGGGAAGAAAGGAGGAAAAGGAGAAATACTGGGGAATGATATTGGCCAAATTATATCATTATATCATGTGCATGTCTGAATACGTAACAATGAATCCCACCATTATGTACAATTATAATGAACCCATTAAAATGTGGGAAAAAGAGAGGTGCACATCAAGCCATGTACAGAGGAAAGAGGTTTGTTCAGGGAAGGCAACCCAAACATCAGCAGAGGGACAATGGAGGAACTGAGGTTCAATGAGGAAGATGAGATTGCAAGCTGGCAGAGTGGCTGCCTGCAGAAACCCAAAGGGCTGCCAGGAGGAAGAAGGCATAAGCTTGGTTTCTGAAGCCCCAAGGAACAGAACTAAAATGAACAAATGGGATCTACCTATAGATCAACTGATTTTAATAAAACATAAGGCCATAGTTATTCTGCTCAAGATGGAGCACTTGAGCTACCTTCTGAAAAGTTAACTTGTGTTCTGATTTTCATGGCTATCATATCTATAAGGGATAAAGGTGGGCAAGGGAAAAGCACTAATTTGGAGGAAATAGAAGCATCATTCTCATTATTTGCCTCCATTGTTAGCATTTAGAAATAAATACAACTCAGTGCTTAGGGTGTGAACTCTGCCTCTAGCTTCCCTGGATTCACATCCAGCTGCTTTGCTGACTATGGATGATACTTATCGCTTAGAGTCGGTGCTGATTGTTCTCTATGTGGTAGTTCCCTCCATTTCCACCCCTCCAATGTGCTCAGTACCCAAGAGGCTGAAGTTTATGAATTTTACCACCTTCCTCTCCAGTCCTCCAAGTTCCACTGGAGCTCAGGCAAAGAAATTGGGAAGAGAGGGATCAGGGAAGCAGTCTTCTACAACCACAGCTCCTGGAGGGACACTGCTTCCCTTCCACAAACACAGCTTGTCGCTCTGGAGTCTGGGACCACTGTTCCTTCCTCCTGCTCTTTCCCATTGTTGTGATGAACAGTAAGATGCCCATTGCTGGTAGTCTCTGGATGTTGCACTGTCCCCAGCTGGTTCCTTTGGTTCTAACTACACATTTACAGAAATAAATTATTCCTTCATTAAACTAACTTCAATTACTTGAAGATTATTAATTATGCCATCTGCTTTCTTGGCAAGGACCCTGATTGATACCAGACTATAAGGAAGTTCATATTCTTAGACAGCACCTGATACATAGTAAGTGCTCAATAAATGTTAAAAATTGTGACCAGGAACAGTAGTTGTGGTGGTAGTAGTGGAAGTATTTGCCCCAAGGGAAATAAATGATCTTTTTTGTGTATCCCACTATTTGAGCAATCACAGGGCTTTACACTCTGCCTGTTGAACCACTGGGTTCTCTTTTTTGGAGAAAATTAGTCAAACAATTCATTTAACTTGATTTGGAGAGACTTCCTGATGCTTAAGGAAGAAGAAAGAGCAATTTAGAGTGGGCAACTTATTCAGAGATTATTCACCCTGACATGGAGTCCTCAAGGGCTGAGGCCAGAGGATGGGAGAAGGTTGCCAGGAGGGAGTCCTCAGAAACACAGCTGGCTGAGTGGCGCCATCCTACATCCAGGCAGGAAAGGGTTCTCTGTGAAGCTGGCCCTGCATTGTGGGATGGGGTTTACCCATCATTAGTTCAGTGGCAATATACACCCCCCTGCAGTGCCCAAGGTCACTTGTGAGTAGACTTTTAATGGGAAAGAGATGAGTTTATGTTCAAGAGGACTATATACTCCTATTACTTGTAGAAAAACTTCTTACAGAACGAGTTGGCCCAGGAAAGACTGTGCTGCTTTGGAGATGTTTCCCCACTATGGCAAGTGCATAAGTATATAAGGGCCACCACTTCAGAGGAAGGTTGTGTCAGTCAGGGTCCTGGGAGGAAACAGATGGTGCTGTCAGAATGGGTAATCAGCACGGAACTTTCTCAACTACCAACCAGTGCAGTTGAATAAAGAGACTATTTACAATGGTGTAGACAGGCTGTTTAGAAGCAGTGGTATGCCCCAGCCAGCTCCATTGGCCCACCACTGTTGATTGAACATGATCCTTCTGCCTGGAGTGACATCATGTGGAATTATCTATTGCAATTAGCCATTGGTGGCAACAACTTAAAAATTGTCATGGAAACCAGTAAATACCATAAATCCAGCTTTTGTTTTTATTTTTGGAGGTCTGATTTGACAGAATATTCATTTAAGAAGCATCCCAGACCGACTGACAACTAGAATCTGTTACTGCTCCTAGGCTTGAAGGAACAAGAGGAGGCAGCAGTTAGTAGAAGCTCCAGGCAAAGAGCCATGTGGGCAGGGCCTTCCAAAAGGAGCTGAGGCCTTTGGTAGAGAGATGAACATAACCTATGGTAACCTTCCAGGGAAGAAGCTAGGAAACATTTACCCAACTTCAGGATCTTCCCTCCTGTTGGGCATTCCAGTGGCCAAACCCAATGAGAAACAGAAGGTCATAAAGCCAGTGAATGGATTCACAGAGGTTAGCCTCCTGGGCCCAGAGGGGAAGTGCTAGGCTACAGACATAAACAACAGTCATGAAACTCCCTTGCTGGAGGAAATTCAAGATGGGGATCCGTTCTGGTGATTTTAAGCACCTTGCAACCTATGAGTCTGTGGTGAGAGAGCAGATTTGTCTAAGGTCTAAGGGCCAAGAAAGTGTTCAGCTGTTAGAGGCGAAGGGCAGGATGCCATGGCATGTATGGACAGGGATCTAGCTGTGCAGAAACCTATTTGCCTCCCTCAGTCTGATCCATCCCAGTGGGAATTTCACTAAGGGCCCTATCCACTGAAATCTCTGGAAACACAGCCCTTGAGCTTTGGGAATTCATAATGAACCCCTGTTCTTTGGCTTCTGTTATTTAGCACATTTCAGACTGGAAGAGAAATATAAACATTTCCATGCCACATCTAATGCAATTATAAGGTCATTACACATTCTGTAGCACAGAACAGCTGTTCCAAAGATCCTTATTAGAATTTAACAGAGTTTTATTTGTTTGGGACCAAAAAAAGGCCATTTTAAAAATTATGATTTAATGAGACTGTTAAATGTTCATCACCAAGTGGTTACTTTGGTTACTTATTAAAGCTGCATTGAAATTAGCTCTCTGGGTTCATAAGAGGTTAACTGAACGTTTCTCCCAACCCTACACACACGCACACATACACACACACACACTCACACTCACACACACACATATGCACACAGGAACAAATCACCTTTTAATCCAAATCTTCCTTTCTTCCAAATTATGGCCTACTCTTTTAAAGACACACTTCATAAATCTAAATAGGCTTAAACTACAAATTTCTGTGGTTCTTAAGTAATTCACAAGGAATCTAAGGAAAAATGACTTGGCTTCTAAACTCTTCTTTCTGGCATCTTTAAAGAGGGTCAGGTTAGTATTGCAATTTACCAAATGATAAAATGTCTGTGATTAGGCCCAATATTTTGGATTCTATATATATATAGGTCCCAGCGAGTTCTGTATTCTTACTCTGTTGAGAAATATTCCATACAGCTCTATTTTCTGGGAGATGGTGGGGGTGGAAGCGAGGGAAGGATTTTGCCTGATGACCTACCAGTGATCTAATACAGATGTGTCATTTTGTCAGACTGCAATACTGTAGCCGTTAATCCACCAGCATTTATAATAATTGCTGTATCCTGCAGAAGCCGTCCTGTGACACAATGCATCCCTGGAATTCATAAGTAGGTTGTTTAAATGCAAAATAATTATTAAGCACTCATTCTTGGAATTCATCCTGAGATAAGTAGCCCTTAAGAAAATGTCTAATACAAAATGACATTTGGGTTTTAGAATATATAACCTTTTGTATGAATGGTATCCCAAGGTGTTTTACATAGTAATTGGCTGGTAGTGTGGTAAGTATTTCAGTAAGTGAAATCACTCTTGGGACTGAAGTAGAGGTTTAGCTATTCTTGGATTTCAAGCTGGATTTCATTGACTATGGGGAAGTGTGGTGAGATGCCAAGCTGTTTAAAAGTAGCTCAAGACCCTCTTGAAATGTCATTGAAAATGTTAGGAAGGGGAAGGGGTCTCAGAGGCAAAGAGAACAACCCCACTACCACTACTGTCCATAATAGATGAGGAACCCAGATGCAAAGGTAACAGAGGACCAGGCAGGGATGGGACCCAGGGCTCAATGAGGACCTGATATATATAACATATCAGCTCTAATATATCCTAGCTGGGTGACTTAATATTTTTTATGCTTCCAGTTCCTTATCTGCAAAATGAGAAAAACATCTGCTAGAATTGGGGTCAAGGTAAAAATGAAGTGACAAGTACTGTTGCTGGAACATAGTAGGTGCTTCTTAAATGGCCATCGTTATGACTCCATGTTGCCAGAAATCTTCCCTGTCTAAACATTTTTCAGTATCGATTTGCATCACTTATCATATTAATGCTGTTATGTTTTACAATTACAAGTTATAATTAGGCAAATATGACTCATCTAGCTTTACATGTCCAATTCTCAGCACTCCAACAGCACATCAAGAAACAAATCAAAATGCAATTAGATGCTGACTCAATGCTAAACAGAAAGTTTATAATTTATTGTCTCACAGAAGATCATATTGTAAAAGTGAATTGATCTCATGTCAGTAATGGAAGGGTTGAGACTAGATCTGTGTCAAGTATGAAGAAGATTAATGTAGATGCTAATTTGACATGTTTGGTGGGAGAATGCCTTAAATTACAACGGATGAGTGCTGAAAAGCGTAACCACTCGGCAACAGGCTGAGAGAGAGAGAGAGAGACATTGCCTGACATAATTGTGCAGATAATATTTTGCATTTTGTATATATTAAAATTTATACAGGTATATTTTTATGTAGACCACTACTACTTGATTTAGATATATAGTTCATATTTAACCTCCCCCCAATATTAAGGATAATTACTAATTTTACCAAAGAAGTAACAACCACATGATTCTTTGAAAAGTATCTCCCTGGTGTGAGTAAAGTATGATTTAACTCATTTTAAAATCAATTTACAAGTAAAATTTTCAGAAACACTTCTGCTAGGTAAAGCAAATTTTGCCAGTATCCTACAATAAAAGTGACAGTGATATGTTCAGGTTTTTTAATGGATAAAATAATGTGAGCAGAGAACATAATTATATATTTTAGAAAGAGCATGAAAGTACTTAAGACCTGGGCTTTAAAAATCACACTTTAAATTTCTAAGTCAGTGTATAAACTACTGGGTGTCCACATGTTTCTCCAGATCAGCCATCTTTGAGACTCCAGGTAGCTCAAACCACAAATATGACAGAAAGCTGTACCCTGGAGGCTGCTAGGAAGTGACAAAATATTGGCACATGGAGGTCCTAATTTAATACTTCAACAACCCCACGGACTTGTATGTCATTCTCCTTATTCTACTGATAAGGAAATTAAGGCTCACAAAATGAAGCAATTTATACAAGCTTGAAGTTAATACATGGTATGGGGGTTGACCTGAAAATTTCTTAAAACAATCCATTCCCTCATTCTTCTCCCCCTGCCCTGGTCCCACACAGTAGCATCTCTCAACAGCAACAATGACAATACCCTCCTCTTTCTTCCTCTGCCTCCAGCCTTGTTCCAGTTCATACTTCACAGATCCAACCACACCATTCTTCTCTCAAAGCCATCATGTCTGCTTCATGACATTCATCATGACCAATGAATGAAATGTAAACTGTGTAACATAAAATTGAGAATCTTCACCGTCTATCTCTCCATGTGGCTATCTGCTCTTATCTTCATTCTACCCTGCTTTGCAGATTTTAATTCCAGGCACACAGTCTGATTGTCTCTCTGCAAATGCTAATAAGAATCTCCTTTCATTTTTCCATGGTGCCTCTTCTCTCAAAGATGCCCTTCTGCTCCTCATCACCTGGCTCACTGTTGCTTATACTTTAAGACCCTGTTTAGATATTACCTCCCAGAACTCTCTCCTGCTCTCTCCCAGTCTCCTTTAGTAGATTTGTTTTACCTCTCCCGGGCTTTTGTAACCCTTTATCCTTTCCTTTATGCACTATTTTACAGGAATGTAATTGACTGGACTTGTCACCAGTCAGTGGCTCCTCGGTGTCAGAGCAGGATCTTCATCTCCCTAGGACCTAACTGGTCCACATTAGTGTGGTGCATAATTATGTGTAAAGTAGATAAATGCATACAAATTAAATAATAAAACCCAGTCCAGGGCTCTCACATTAGTCCAGTTCTTTTTTCTATATACAAAAGCTAACTAAGAAAAGAGATCAAGTTCTTTAGTTCTACTCAAGCTGTGAAACTATGTTGCTCCTAGACTCTGTGGGCACAGGATACACAGACCCAGAACTCACAAAGAATATAGCCAAATGGTGCTGCATCTGAAGCTTCAAAATTCCCTCCTGGTTTCTGGTGGGTCCCAGTAACCCTTGGTTTTCTTGGCTTGTCGCTGACTCATTCCAGTCTCTGCCTGTGTTTTCAGATGGACTTCTTCCCTGTGAGTCTTTGCATAGTATTTTTATAAGGGCACCAGTTATTGGCTTTAAGGCCTACCCTAATCCAGTAAGATCTCATTTTAACTAATTACATCTGCAAAGACATTATTTCCAAATAAAGGTGCAGTCTGTGGTTGAAGCAGTCATGAATTTGGAGGGGCAATATTCAACTCAGTACATGTGGAATCACCCAATCCTTCTATAGATGGTTTAATTTACAAAGTGTCTACCATGTCTGCCGAACTTAGCTGAACCTGATGTCTTCCCATTGAATCCCAGTTTTCCCATGACCAACATACCAATAACCAATGCCAGGCCTTCTTGACATTGACTCCCCTTTTGTGGAACACAGTCAGCTTCCTTACCCCTACTGTCTGGATGATAGTCTGAACTAAATACAGCAGTCTCACTGTGGATGTTTGTCTGACGGTAATTTGCATCCTCCTACTGTTGCTCTCTGAGGCAGGCTCCCACATCCAGACAAACTTCAGACTCAGAGCTCCACATATGTGCGTCCCAAGCCCTGCCTTAGCTCCATGTCCTGACACCCAGCCCTGCCCCATCCTGAGGCTCCAGCTGGATTCCCAGTCCTTGCTCTCTCTGGGCTGTCCCTTCTCTCCTCTCAAAGCCCTGATTCTACTAAGGAAATATCATTTTACTGAAGTAATTTTTCCCTTCCTGAAGCCCCCTAGGGATGTTGTAGCTCTCATTTATAAACTGAAACAGTCCAGATGACAAACTCCAAATGTACTAACACTTTAACGTCATAACTTGTTAGAAGGGAAAATATTCTTGGTCGTCGTCTTCTGTCTTAGATGTTTCTGTTGATCCGTCTGCATGCTTCCCTCTAGGGCACCTCTTTAAAATACCTATAAAGGCAAAGGCAGAGTGCTCAGCTATATTTGTGCAAGCATTGCTGGCACGCTGTATGGGAGAAGGATGTAAATTTCTTCTTTCATTAGCACAGTACCTAGAGTCTTTTAAAAATGGACCTGCTTATGAATGTGAGGTATGAAATCCATCTGAATATACTCTTCACCTTAAAAAAAAAAAGCAGCAATTTTCACACCAGTAACCTCCTCCTGTATCAGGCAATGGGGTGAGATGAGGTTTTGACAAAAATGGTAGTTATTACATAACACTCCCGTCTTCTTACAGATGCGTGCGCAGCTTTAAAATAGAAATGGGAAAGCAGTACATTGTCTGCTGAAGCAAACTATATGAGAGAGGATAAAAACATCCCCATTGCCCGCAAATACGAAATTAACAAATAAGAAGGGGAGGAGGAAGAACCTCCTGTTGAGGCCTCCCTAAGAAATCTCCGAGAAAGGATGGTGGATGGCCACCATTTAGGAGAATTTAAGAGGTTAGAGAAAGGGTTTCCATCACCTTGAGGGCCAGCTGTCATGGAGTAAGGAGAATCTACCTGTGCCAAGCAGCAGGGTCTCAGTGGCCACTTTGTAAACTGTATGTCTAAACGAAGTGATGCCACTTGTACTGGGTTGAATGTTGTCCCTTAAAACTTCATGTCCACTGGAACCTCATCAGAATTCATCGAATATGAGCTTATTTGAAAATAAGGTCCTTGCAGGTGCAATTAGTTGCATGCAATTGAGGTCCTGCTGGATGAAGGGAGGCCCTAAATCCAGGGACTGGTGTCCCTATGAGAAGGCATATGAAAACTCAGCAGGAAGACCTGTGGCGACGGAGGCAGATTGGAGTGATATACTGATCACCAAGGACCACCCAGGGTTTCTGGAAGCTACCAGAAGCTGGAAAGGACCAGAAAGAATTCTTCCCCAGAGTTTTAGAGGGAGCATGGCCCTGCCGACACCTTGAGGTGCCCTATCCTAGCTGTCTCTGATCCAGTGCCCCCAGCCCAGGCTTCCCATCCTTGGCTGCTCCTGCTGGCCAAGAGGAAGGGAGCACACGGAAACAGTAGCCAGCCTCAGCTGGGCCCCTGCTGAGGCACCTCTCCTGCAGCACTTTCAGTATTGCTCCCAAACTTCAGCGAATAACTCCACGGAAAGAGTTTGTGTTCAGGCTAGATCCTGCTGCTCTCCTTCAGATACTTCTTACCACTTCTTCTAGTCTATCAGGATTGCTCTTTATTTTCTGGTGCTTCTGTGATTTTTTCCTTTGTTAAAAACCAAGTTCCCCCTCGCCCGGCATCGTTTAAGGATTTAGGTCAGAAAGGAGAAGTCCTAGTGTATATGCAATCTACCATCTTGAACAGGAAGTCCCAAGAAATTTATTTAGCTTCTTGTCTCATTAACCTTTTTTCTTCATCTCTCAAATTAGAATAATACCTATTTTGTAAGCTTGCTATGTGGATTAAATGAGATAATGCACGAAGAGTGCTCAGTGCATTGCCCACACACAGAAGGGGCACAGATACCGTTCATGTAGAAGTTTTGCTGATCACTGGACTTCTTTGCATCTCAGGTTCCTCACCTGTAAAATAGGGAGTCATAACAATGACTTTATATCCTGACATCATTTTTTTGGTTTTGGCCCTTGTCTCCTTCCACTTTTCTCCTGAAAAACCCATAGTCCAGCCTTACAGGATCATTTGAAAGTCCTCAAACAGTGGGTTCGTTTCCACACTTTTGTTCTTAACTGAATTACACTCTTTTTCTCTAATAGTCTCACGGGACCTGTACCTTCCTACCTATCGGGGGCGCTACTCATCATCCAGCTTCCTCAAATCTCACATGCTCTGATAAGGCTCCTCTTTCATTCAGGCAGAGGATTCTCTGCCATTCGATCAAGAAAAATTTATTGAGGATTTCACTAGACTTTTGGGGAGGATGGGGAATTTTTTTTTTTTTTTTACTTTTTAAATTTGTTCTGATTAGTCATACATGACAGTAGAATGTATTTTGACACATCATACATAAATGGAGTATAATTTCTCATTCTGGTGTACATGATGTACATATATGATCACACCAGTCATGTGATCATATATGTACATAGGGTAATAATGTCAGATTCATTCTACTATCCTTCCTACCTACATACCCCTCCCCTCCCTTCACTCCCCTCTACTTAATCTAAAGTAACTATTCTTCCCTAGGCGCCCCCCATTGTGAATTAGCATCCGTATATCAGAGAAAATATTCAGCCTTTGTTTTTTGGAGATTGGCTTATTTTGCTTAGCATGATATTCTCCAGCTCTATCCATTTACTGGCAAATGCCATATTTCATTCTTTTTTAAGGCCGAGTAATATTCCATTATGTTTATATACCACATTTTCATCATCCATTCATCTGTTGAAGGACGCAAATCAAAACTACTCTCAGATTTCATCTCACTCCAGAATGGCAAGTACCAAGAATACAAGCAACAATAAACGTTGGTGAGGATGTGGGGAAAAAGTTCCAATTTTTCCCCACATGGAACTGCTGATGGGACTGCAAATTGGTGCGACCATATGGAAAGCAGTATGGAGATTCACCAGAAAATTTGGAATAGAATCACTTTGACCCAGCTATCCCTTTCCTTGGTTTACACACAAAGGACTAAAAATCAGCAAACTACAGTGATGCACTCAATAGCCAAACTATGGAACCAATTATGTGTTCTTCAGTAGATGAATGGATAAAGGGGGAGCTTTGGGTGCGTGGTTCATTGAGAAGAATGTACAGAGACATCCCATGGAGTTCTGGTCCCACAAATGTGCAGCCTCCCCATTACCAAGATCCTGCCCCAAGTGGTACATTGTTGCAATGGATGAATCTACATTGATACATCATTACCTTCCAAGTATGTAGTTAACATTAGAATTTATTCCTAAATATTATGCATTGTATGTGTTGTAACAACTGTATAATGACCACTAAGGTATCATAGATTATAGTATCACACAGTGGAGTTCACTGCCATATGTAGGTTCTTTCACTCAGCAATATGCATTTAAGGTTTCTCTGTGTCTTTCCATGGTTTGACACTCATTCATCTTTAGTACTGAATAATATTCCATTGTCTGTATGTGCCATATTTTATCCATTCACCTAACAAAACCACATTTTCTTTATCCATTCATCTGTTGAAGGGCACCTGGGTTTTTCCATAGTCTGGCTATTATGAATTGTGCTGCTGTAAACACTGATTTGACTATGTTCCTCTTGTAAGCTGACCTTAACTCTTTTGGGTATATACCGAGGAGTGAGATAACTGGTTGCTTCTGAATTCAGGTAATTATGACTAGAGCTGTTATGGAAATGTGAAGATTTTGTACGGACATGGTTTTCAACTCCTTTGGGTAAATACCAAGGCATATGATTGCTGGGTTGTAAGGCAAGGGTTTGTGTAGCTTTGTAACAAAGAGCCAAACTCTCCTCCAAAATGGCTGTACCATTTTGCATTCCCACCAGCAATAAGTGAGACTCCCTGTTTTCCATAACCTTACTAGAATTTGGTGAAGTTAAAGTTCTGGATTTCGGCCATTCCAATAGGTTTGCAGTCATATCATGTTTTTGTTTGAATCTGGATTTGCCTGATGACATAGGATGTGGAGCATCTATTCACGGAAGTTAATGTTTTAAGCCTGGCAACTTAGTTTCTCTTCTCTGCAACCACAAACCTGAGCACACCCTCTATGGAAGCCCCTGTGAGTTGAAATCACTGTTCCCTCCTGTAGGCTAGGAGGCTTTGAAGCAGGCCCTTGGATTTCCATTTTCCTCTTCCCCAGCGCACTTGGCACACAGTAGGTATTTAACAAACATTTGAGATGCCTGTATATTGGGGGTTGGTCAAAATTTAAAGCAGGGCATTTGTCTAGAAGAGTTGTTGCTATGAGAAGGATCAAAGAGATGCATAGTAGCATCTGTGAAGTAATATGCAACAGTGTGTTATGTCAGTGTCCAGATCAAGTGCCACTCTCAAAATTGCAAACTGACTTCTGGCCAGAGCTCTCTTGGAGTCTCCTCATTCTGTAAGTGTAGCTCTTTCTCCTGTTTGACAGGGGAAGGTATTGAACACTCCCAGATGGGCCCTTCCCCAAGAAGGGCCACTGAGGCCTAAATGAATCAAGTTGAAGAGGAGTGAACAGAGTCAGCAGCAAGAGACAAACTCAACTTCAAGATCAAAGCCCAGATGAAAACAGGCACAAAGGAAGGCAGACAGTTCTTCCTGGATCCTGGTTCAGGGAAAAGGGATGTTCTCTGCCATTGTTGATGCATACCTGCTCTCCGTGGAACTCAGTAAAGCCGTCGGGACTGAGTCTGTGCTTGCCACCCAAGACATTCCCAGAGAATGCTGGTGAAACCTGGCACCAGTGTTGGAAGGTCCTTGTTCCAGCCCTAGGACCACCCCAGACCACTCACATGACCCTGGATTCCAGATCTCTGCCTCAGTTGCCAAATAAAATGAATGTGGATGCTTTCTTCTGGATCTGCTATGATCAAGTATGGCACTTAATCTCAAGTGCCTTGAAAAACTTCTACAAAAGTACGAATACTTTCCTCTTAGAAGTTAGTCTTCAAGTGACCCTTGCCTAATCAGCATCTTGTTCTTTCCTCTGTCTCTACTGCAGTGCCTAAAACCATGACAAATTAAAAAAAAAAAAAAAAAAAAAAAAAAAGAGGAGAAAATACAGAATTAAGGGAACAAAGAAAAGGAATCAATGGTACAACACAAGGACACCAAACAGTAGGTGACACCTGGCTTCTTAGGATGTTTTGTATCATTCAATTGCATTCACTCCTTTACTGTTATCTCACTCCAGCAGATCTTGTCCATCAACCAGGATAGACTTCTGCTCCCATTCTAATGATAAACAGACTGAGGCCAAAAGAGGGTCAGTGACTGTTTGAAATCGATATAGTAGAATACAACCAGAACTAGAATACATGTCTCCTCCACCCTAGCCTGGAGCACGCCATGCTCAGGATGGGGCAAGCACACCTGAGCACAGAGCCCCTGGACCTTAAAGGATCTCAGGAGCAAGGCCTGAGCTACTAAGTCTTAGCAGGCCACCTTGAAAGTTCTCTAAGATCATCTTCCAGAATAGTACATGCACCTCACTCACAATTTCACATGCAAGTGCAAAGATAAACTTGAAGCCAATTTAAGAGTGTTTCTCTTGGGGTAACTTAGAGGCACGCTCTCAGCAAAGAAGCAAAACGTCACTGACTATATGAGGGAGAGCTGAAACGTAATGGAGTTATTTGGAGGTTTTCCCCCCTACATCTAATACTTCAACTAAATCAGATATTTTCAAGAAACTGCATTTGTGAACAGAAAAATAAAAAGTAGACTTTAGTTTCAACAGCCCATTCCAAAGACTGCTAAAACTTCAGAAATACAAAGCAATGCTTCAAAGTAGACCAAAGATGCTATTGATTTTTGGAATTGCTTTCATGACTGTTATTTTTTTTTTTACTTAAAACTTTATTTTCATGTTCTTCTGTGTTTTTCATTAAGGACAACAACATCCTCTTGGAAAACCACATCACAATGATCCAATATAGAAAATTGGCTGGGGATGACCGTGAATTTTGTCATTACCATTTCTTTAATTTTAGTCACTCTTTTTCCCTGAACCTGAGATTTTTACCTAAAGAATTACTAGGAAGGGAAACAATGCAAAATAGTGAAATTTTCAAAACTTTTTGCTTAGAAAAGGATCAGCTAGTAGTTTTATTTTACTTTTTTATATTTTTATTTTTTATTTTTAGTTACACATGACAGTAGAATGTTTTTGGCAGAATAGACATACATAAAGTATAACTTACTCTATTTAGGTTTCCACTCTACATGTACATCTACTCGTACATGATGTGGAGTTACCCAGGTTGGTCATGTATATACAAGGCCAGGAAAGTTATGCCCAGTTAATTCTACTGTCTTTCCTATTCCCCTTCCCAGCCCTCCTGTCCCCTTTGTTTCCCTTTGTCTAGTCCAGTGGATTTCTATTATTCCCCCATCTCCCTTGTTTTGGGTTATCAGCTTGTGATTTTAAAGGTCGATGACTACTCAGAAGAACAGTTTAGTCTCCAGGTTGTAAATTGACACCATGGCAAGTTTAGAGTAGATGACAGTCACAATTTTTCCTACAGGAAGTATAAGTGGCCACAGTCATTCCTTTAAGCCTTCAGTCCAAACATTTCTGCACCACTTTTAATGTAAACCCACAAAAAATAAATAAAACACTGAGGAAAATCTTGGTTCGATGGTGTCTGAATTTCATAATCAAAGACATGTTCAGCGTATTCAGTGTGAGAGCTTTTTACTGTAGAAATCCCTTAAAACTGAGTATTTTCAGCATCTTGTCTGTGGTCAGCTCGTCCCTCACAGGATCAGTGCGCAGACCCTTGGGACTCTTGCCAGGGTTTCTGTCCCTCCCTGTTTTTACCTGCAATCCAGAAGTACCCCTTGGAATCCTTCATTCAGAATATCTCCAGTTGAAGTCTCTTTTCCCTTTGAGACTTGGTTGTCCTCCTCAGGTCCCATGGTCCACCCAGGTATGGAGCCAGAAACCTCTAAGGCGCTTTGGGTGCTCCCCTCCCCTCAGCCCACCCCCATTCATCTCAGGCAGTTGCAAGATCCTAAATAGTTCACCTCCGAGTCCTCCCTCAGCTGACCCCATCATTTTCAGTCTCACGTTGCTCCCCTAGCTCTCGTTACTGATTTTCCTCCATCTAATATCCAGACACTCCTTCTTTACTCTAAATTTCTGAGAAATACCAACAAAGAAGCAAAGCAGCTGTTTGTGAACAGCATCTATCTTCAAAACCTTCAAAGACTTTCCAAAATACATTCAAATTAGCCTGGCCTTCAGAGCTCTCCGGGACCTTCTCTCTAGACTTCTCCTCCTGGTCTTAATGACACACTCAGGACTCCAGGGGGACTCTCATGGTTTCCTCTGCTCCCACCCTTTACTCTGTTAGAGGGTTTCCAAACTCAGCCCATTACAAGCTGTTCACTGGGCAAGGCACATAACCTCTGTGCCTCACGTTGGTAAAGGGGCATATTAATGTGGGTGCTGTGAGGAGGATATGATTTAAATATGTAAAGCAGTTGGCAGAGTACCCAGCCCACAGGAAGATACCAGCAGTTGTCAACTATTATATTGACAACCAGAATGTAGGTCATTTTCTTCTTGAATCCTTAGTCAAATTCTTGTTATTTTTGAAGGCCAAACACAGATGTCACATTTCCCTTGGAATTTTCTCTTGTCCTCACAAAGTATAACCTTGATGTTCCTCAAAATTCAAACTTAGAAATACCATATGAGGCGGTAATCACATTTCTGAATATTTATCCAAAAGAATTGAAATCAAGATCTTGAAGAGATATTTATAAGCCCATTGTCATTGCAGAATTATTCATAACAGCCAAGAGGTGGTAACAACCTAAATATCTATTGACAGATTAATGGATAAGAAAATGTAATATATCCATCCAATGGAATACTATTCAGCCTTGAAAAGGAAATCCTGAAGTAGGAAAAAAACAGATGAAATAAGCCAATCACAGAAGGAAAAATTCTATATGATACCATTTATATGAAGTATGTAAAATAGTCAAACATAGGGAACCAGAGAGTAGAACAGTGGTTTCCAGGGCCCTGGTGGAGAGGAAGTTGGGAGTTACTATGTAATGGGTATGAAGTTTTGGTTTTGCTGGTGATTAAGTTCTAGGTGTATAAACATTGTGCCTACAGTTAACAATACCATACCATACACTTAAAACTTTGCTAAGAGCTGGGGATTAAAGCTCAGTACCTACGAGGCACAAGATCCTGGGTTTGATGCCTAGCAACACACACACAAATTTTCATTAAGAGGTTAGATGTCATGTTGGAGGTTCTTTGTAAATTATTTTTAATTTTAATTATTTTTTAATTTTTATTTTTACAGACTGCATTTTGATTCATTATGCACCAATGGGGTACACAAAAACATAATCTTTCTCCTCAGGGCTATCCCGTTGTATTCATATCCACCTTCTGTGATATTTTTTAATATGTATGTATGTGAATATGTATATTTATATATATGCACACATTATCTATGCTACTAAATTATAGCCTACTATGTGTCAGGAACTGTGCCAGTCACAAGATCATTGTCCCTCTTTTAAGCCTCACCAACATCGAGCATAGTAAATATGGGCATTTACAAATATTTCTGTCAGAAATGGATCATTGCGCCCATTTTGTTTATGATTAGGTAAGGATATAAATAATCTCTTTTTCTCCAAATTGGAAGAATGTCTGGGCTTCAGGAAGGTAGAATTAGCAAGCTCAGACTATTAAAATATCCTGTAATCCTAAGACCTTCTATCTTTTTATATTTTAAAAATAATATTTTATTGAACAAAATTTCTAGTGTCTACTAGAACTTAAAATCAGGTACAGGTTTATGGAATAATACTAGTGGTACAAAGAAGGAACCAAAAATACCTGCAACCATTTGGGTGGCCCTCAAGGGCATTATACTGAGTGAGAAGAGCCAGGCTCAAGAAGCTGCATTCTGTGTGAGTCTGCTCACATAACATTCTCAAAATAACAAGTTTATGGAGATGGAGAACAGATTGGTGGTTTCCAGGGACGGCGATGGTGAGGGGAAAGGGTGAATGGGACACTAAAGGAACCACACAGGTGATGTTGGTGGTGTGTGACTGATCATGTTAGCAGGGACAGGAATCCACACAGGTGATACAACGACAGAACTGCACACACACGGTAACGTCAATTTCCTGGTTTGATGCTGTGCTTTGCTTACCTAAGGTGTCAGTCACCACGGGAGGAAACCAGGTGAGGGAATACAAAACTCTCCAGTCTTTGCAGTGTGTTGCGAGACTATTCCAAAATTAAAAGGTAAAAAATTTCTAGGTTTGATTGTGTAGAGGAAAATGGGGGGAGGGGAGGGCGGAGGTTGGGAAAGATGGTAGAATGAGACAAACATCCTTACCCACGTACCTGTATGATTATCCCAATGGTGTGACTCTACGTTGTGTACAACTGGAGAAATGAAACCCCATTTGTGTACAATGAGTCAAAATGCATTCGCTGTCATGTAAAACTAAATAGAACAAACAATTAAAAAAAATTTCTAGGTTTAATTCAGAAAGTGGCCTGAACTCTTCTGAGAAACTAAAGGAAATCACCAAGTTCTCCAGAGGCCCAAGAAGGCTGGGACCTCCTTGGATGCCTCATGGGTGAGACTCCTCCTGGGTCCTCATGTCACCACTCCTGGGGTCAGGTGGTCCGCCCCTTTACCCCTCCCAGCTTCCTTTAGTACGCATCTGCCTGCGAGAGGCCTTCTCTTGATCCTTTCATCTTCAATCTTATTTATGTTTTAGGTGTGTTTCTCTTAAAGGGCATTTTTATTTGTTCTTAGTACCATTTGAGAATCTGTGCCTGTGACAGCTTGAGTTTAATCCATTTACATTGATCAGTCAGGGTTTAACCAGAGAAACAGAACCAATAGGCGATATGTATATTAGGAGATTTATTGAAAGGAATTGGATCATGCAATTATAGAGTTGGCTGGGCAAGTCTGAAATTGTAGGGCAGACTGTCAGCTAGGCAAGTCGGACCCTCCGGAACGAGCTGATGCTGCAGACCAGAGACAACATTTCCTAATCCTGAGAGCAAGCTGCAGCTCTGATCTTAAGGCCTTTCAACGCACTGCACCAGGCCTTCCCAGTTGGTCCAGGATGATCTCCTTTACTTAAAATCGACTGATGATGGACTTTAATCACATCTGTAAAACACCTCCACAGCATTATCTAGATTAGGCTTAGAATAACTGGGGACCCCAGCCAAAACTCACAATCCTAAATAGTATGTTGTCACATTAACACATTTGGATGGATTCCAACATCTTACTTGGATTTTCTATTATGTTTTTCTTTTTTGCTGTTGTTCGTTCCTCTTCCCCTGCTCCTTCTCTTCTTCCTAAGCCCCTTCTCAGTTTCCTGTCTTCTGTTGAACTGAGAGTTTCTCAGTGGTCTTTTAGCTATTTGTTCACAAGTTATAAATTTCCTTTTTATACTTTATGTGATTACTGTTAACATTTTAACATTCATATCTAATGAATTTATCTAATGAAGTCTAAAGCTAATTAGCATCTTTACTGACTCAGACAAGGGAAATAGAACATCTTACTTCTCTCTGAAGTACTCCCCATCCTAACAAAAGAGTTCACGTCCCATCATGCCTTATCTTTGAACTCTTGCATTCCTATTTTGCACTGTTTTTCTCATCATCATCTCCCATTTTCACTAATGATCATACTAATATTTTTATTCACCTTTGCCTCTTGGATTTTGCTCTTCCTTTGTAGGTTCCATCTCACTCATTAGAACATTATTTCAGTGAGTAATGAACTCTCTTTGGATATCTGTCTTAAAATATCTTTAGTTTGGACAGGCACAGAGGTGCATGCCTGTAATCCCAGCAGCTCAGGAGGCTGAGGCAGGAGGATCAAGAGTTCAATTCCAGCCTCAGTAAAAGTGAGGCCCTAAGCAACTCAATGAGACCCTGTCTCTAAATAAAATACAAAATAGGGCTGGGGATGTGGCTCAATGATGAAGTGTCCCTAAATTCCCCCAGTACATATATATTTTACCCTCATTCTTGTGATAATTTAGGTAAGTTAGGGTGTTCTGGGTTTGTTGTTATGATTTTCTCCTGATGCTTTAAAGACATTTTCCTTGTTTTTGATGTTGTTGTTGTTGTTGTTGTTATTGTTGGTTTTTGTTTGTTCATTTTCAGATTGCCTTCTGTGGCTGATGAGAAATCCGTCATCAATCTGCATTTTGCTCTTCCTAGGTTCTCCGACGACTCTCTCCTGGTGGTTATAAAGACTTCTTTGACATGTTCTGTGGAGTTGCACAATTATAAGAGCAGAGCTTTTCACTTCTGGAATACATGTTGACTCCCAAATCTGCTTACTCTGCTTACATAATGACTTCTAACATGGTGAGATCAGTGGATTCCTTTCTCTCTTTGAACATTTTTTTTAAGTATTTATTTTGAAGTCCTTTGGAACCTGCTCTATTTTCCTTCAGTTCCTCAACTGTGAGTTCTTTCATTTGTTCTCTCTGCCGAGTCTCTCTTACGGGGGTGGATTCCCTGACGAGCTTCATATCCCTTTGCCTTTAGCTTCTTTTCAATAGTTGTCTTCCACTCTGGCTTCTCGGTAGTGCCCCGATTTGTGGAGGTGACCTCATCTAGCAGGTAAGTATTCTGCAGGGGCCCTCCAGATTTACCAATTCTGGCCAGTTAAAATTGTTCTGTAATAAAATAATTCAGACATACAAAAAGACATAAAGGGTAGTGTAATGGATGGCTGGGTAGCCAATACCCAGGTTAACCAATAAAATATTATAAATATGTCTGAGGCTTCCATGCATCTCTTTGCAGTTGCAGCGACCTTTCCTTGCCCACCTCCAGAGATAAACGGCTGGATCTGGTGATTTTCAGTCCCCATTGCATATGCTCCTCCAAATAACATGCAGTGGTGCTTGGCAAAACGGCATCCTGTGGTGTCCTTGTGCTACTTTCACTTTTCTATTAAAATGTTATTTAACCATGTTGATACATAGATCCATTGACTTTCAGCTCTGCATTGTGTTCCATAGCATGAACGTTACATAATTTAGTTATTGGTTTTTCCTATTTTTTTTTTTTTTGCAATTACCATAAATACTACATACCAACTTGCGTGCTTGTATAAGAATTGTTTCAGGGCAGGGGCTATAGCTCAGCGTCAGAGCACTTACCTAGCACATGTGAGGCACTGGGTTCGATCCTTAGCATCACATAAAAATAAACAAAATAAAGGCATTCTGTCCATCTGCAACTACAAAAATTTTTTTAAAGAAAAATTGTTTTTTCAGAGAAAATACCCGAGAATGGAATTGTTGGAAAATAGGAAAACTATATTATTGACTTAATTTTGTCAGACTACTCTCTAAATTTACATATAATTTACCCTTTCACCAGTTTAAAAATGTCATTTCATGCTGCCCTTCGTGTTTATCAGTTGCTGGGGTTATCTGCATTTTAAATCATACCTTATGGTTTTAATTGGGTTTTATTTCTCTAGTCCCATGTAAAATGTACCATCTTTTCAGGATATTTGTTTTTTGGGTTTTTTGTTTGTTTGTTTGTTTGTTTGTTTGTTTTACTTTTTTTTCCATTTGAGCTTCTTTCTCTCAGTCTGGTTATTTTCAAATTCTGTTTCTTCTTGATTTATAGGATGCTTTCAAATTAGCAGAATGCTAGTCAATTCCCAGAAACATGCACTGCAATACCTTGTCCCAGTCTGGGTCTTATCTTTGCCTTTTTTATAATTGGTGAATTTAGGTTTACAAGAGTTTTTATCTTAATATAACCAAAGCTCTTAACATATTAGTTTAATATTTATATTTATTTTCCTTGTTAAGAAATCCTTCCAGACTTTAAGTCATAAAAATATTACTAACTTCTTTTAATTTAAATGTTTTGCTATTTGAATTTAGTGGTTAAGCCCACCTACAATTTATTGTGTGTATGGTGTGAGATAAGCACATTCATTGTCACTTAAACTTTTTTTTTTGTACTGGGGATTGAACCCAGGGGCACTCAACCACTGAGCCACATCCCCAGCCCTATTTTGTATTTTATTTAGAGACAGGGTCTCACTGAGTTGCTTAGGGCCTCCTAAGTTGCTGAGGCTGGCTTTGAACTCCCAATCCTCCTGCCTCAGCCTCCCAAGCTGCCAGGATTTAGGGCGTGCGCCACTGTGCCCATCTATCACTTTAACTTTTGTAGATGAGTAATTAATTATATTAGTTATTCTTATTAAATTTTCATTTTTGCCTAACTATTCTTCATTTCCATCTCTTCATGTATCCAGTTGGCATTTAAGAACAGGACTGAATCTTGCCTTTCTGTTTCATTCATCTCTCTGCCAATTCCACCTCATTTCACTTATTCAGGCTTCTTCAGAGGATTCGGTACCTGACAGGATAAACCCCACTCAATATTATTTTTCTTCAATATTTTCTTGGCTATTCATGGCACATTGCTATAAACTTTAGGACCAGCTCATCCAGCTCTACTAAAGAATTTGTCATGTTTTATTGGTATTGCATTGAAATATTAGTGTAAATTACACAGAACCTACATCTTCATGATCCTGGGACTTCTAAAGTATTGATACTCAAAGCTGGTTTGTAGATCAGAAGCAGAGACATCACCTGGGTGTTCTTTAGAAATGCAAAAAGCTCAAGCCTCTCGCCAGACCTGTTGAATAAAAACCGACATTTGAACAAGATCTTGCATGTTTCATATATACATTTACGTTTGTGAAGGCCTGTCTAATCCACAAACATGGTCATCTTCCCAATTACTGAGATCTTTACAAAATTTTCCATAAGGGTCATGGTATCCATATTTTATATTTCTTGCTAGATGCATGTTTTCTTTTTCTTTTTCTCCTTTTTCCCCCATTGTCAATGAAATAATTTATACTCCAGATATCACAGATGTAAAAGAATGTGGTTTGTTATTTTACTTTTGTGTACTCAACTTCTATGAAATGTGTTTTACTGACAAATTACTTATAACTCACTACTTTGTTCTTCTAACCCACTATTAATCTATTAAATTTTAATAGGAATCATTAAACTTTCATTTTTAAAATTTCTGATTCCTTTCCTTATAAATTCTGTGATGTATCTGCTGATGAAGGGCTCACTTTTTCCTCTATCTTTTGGAACATAGAATCATAGTGGGATCACCTGTGGAACTATTTCTGTTGTCCATTTGATTTTTAATTTTGAGTCATTCAATTCTTTTTCTAGACTTCTATGGTGATTAAATGTTGGACATTGTGTATAACAGAAGAGTAGGAAGTTACTGGATGATTTTGTCTTCCTACACAGAAAACCTAATTGTTTTGGCAAGTGACTAGAATACAAGCAGATCCCCTTGATCTAGGTGGATCTTAGCTCCAGATTTTACTGAGGGATGGGGTCTGTATTTTTAAATTGCTTTTTCTCCTTGGGCACAGCTCTGATTCCTAGAGAACGCCCTTCTCTGATTCCTAGAGGAAGCCTCAGTGTTCACCAGAGCTTCTATCTCTACATGGTTGCTGCCCAGTTTCCATCTCTTTCTCTCCAACCAAAGCCTCCAGTTAAGCTCCACAGCCTGACAGATACTGCTTTCTGCTTCATTTCTTGGCACTTTACCACGTGCACACGCAGTTCAGGAGCTAAGGATCAGCTCTAAGGAAAACTGCATGTGGATTTCAGACTCACTTCACTGCAGTTCCTATCTCTCCCATCTTCCCATCTTCCCATCTCTCCAGCTCTGCCTTCTGACTTCAGGGTATAGCTTTTCCCAAGTCTAACTTCACCTTTCCAGTCCAGTGACAATCACAGATCTTACCTTCTCTTTGAGAATAGACTCTCAAGTCCTATCTATCTACATTGATTGATCTTCTGATGCCCTCAAACAGTTCTGTTTTGGATTTTGCCAGCTTGCTTAGCTATTCTTAGTGGTAGGGGTAATGTTGCATAATCTTTTCCATCATAGACAAGAATGGAAATCACCTTACTTACTATTTTATTTCATTCTATTTTCTAATTTTGTTGAGGGGCATGCATAGCTTATCGATATTTCAATTCTTTCAAATAGAAGGATTTAAGGTACAAATTTTGGTATATACACTCCTGGAGCTGTATCCTATATGTGTTTATGTATCATAGTTTCATTAGTATTTGGTTCTAAATATTTTAAATTGCTCACTATGATTTATTCCTTGACCTGTGAGTTATTTAGGTAAATAGTTTTTATGTCTCAACATTTGCAGTTAATTTGTCTTTCATGGTGAATTCTGTTATTTGTGATTTATTTAGAAATACAATCTGTGTGATATCATTTCTTTGGAATATTTTGGCTTTGATTTATAAGACATGCTTCATGATCAGTTTTTATAAATGACCTATGCATGCTTAACAAGAATTTATATTCTCCAATTGTTGGGTATTTCTATTCATTCTACTAAGTCTATTTTTCATATTGCTCAAATATTCTGTACTATCTTCAGGAGGTATCATTATAGTAAGTTGCAAATCAAAATCTCCTATACAGATTGTGGATATTTCAATTTATTCATTTAATTCTGTTAATATTGGTGTTCAAATTTAGAATTATAGCTTTCTAATGAATTAATGAGATTTTTATCATTATATAGACAACACTTTTATCTCTAATAATGTTTTCAGTCTTAGAAATCCCTTCTGTCAGTATTTAATATGCTACTTAGCTTTTATTTGGTTAGTATTTTCATGATAAAAATGTACATATGTTAATTTATATCTCTCTATATAAAGCATATATGTCACACATACTAATGTGTTTACATTTGTGTATTCTTTTGTTCTCTTATTTTCAATCTTTTTGTGCCCTTAAGCTTCAGGTGAATACAATTCTTATTTTTTAACTAATCCAAAACACATAGTTTAGACCATTTATGCTTATAACTCGGATATTTGTACTCATTTACACTCCATATTATGTTTTTTATTGGTACATTATAAATATACATTGTAGTGAGATTTGTTGTTACATATTCAAGCATACACATACACAATATAACAATATAATTTCATTCCCTATTACCTCCCCTTTCTGTCCCTCTTTCTTCCTCACCGCTCCCTTTCTCTATCTATTGGTATTCCTTCTATTTTCATGAGATTCCCACCCCTAACATTTTTTTTTCTTTTTTCTTTCTGATTTCCTTATATGAGAGAAAATATATGACCCTTGACTTTCTGAATTTGGCTTATTTCATTTAATCTAATGCTTTCCAGTTCCATTTATTTCCTGCAAATAACATATTTTATTCTTCTTTATGGCTGAATGCAACTCCATTGTGTATATATGTCACATTTCTTTTATCTATTCATCTGACAGCTAGACCAGTTCCATAACTTGGCTATTGTGAACCGTGCTGCTGTGAACATGGATATGCCCGTACCACTATAGTATATTGACTTTAACTCTTTTGAATAAATATCAAGAAGTGGAATAGCTGGATCATATGATGGCTCTATGCCTGGTCTTTTGAGGAATCTCCATACTGATTTCCATAGTGGTTGAACTAATTTAAAATCCAACCAATGGTATATAAGTCTCATGTCTTCAAGTTACCTTATAGAAATTTTATTCTATATTATCGTCATATTCTAATGATGATTTCTAGAAAGAAATTTCCTCTACCAATTTTGAAGATAGATCCCTGCACCTCTCAGGAACCCTACCAGCATAGTAGTATATAGTATGCAATTCCAATTTCTTTCTTTCCGGGGCAAATGTTTTGTCATTCACAGCCCAAGGTGACTTGTATGCCTCTGTGCCGCGGTTCAGGCTACTGATCTGAGTTTCTTTGGGCAGTGGCCAGATGCCCAATGCTATCTGCCTGTATCCAAGGTTCCTTCATCATCAGGCATGACGTTCTTTATACCATAGCTCCTAGTAGGTGTGATGGCCCATGCATCCCTATCTTGCCTCTTTATAACTCTATTTTTTCCTCATTCCTGGCATTGCACGTTTTTCATTTCTTGCTTTTATACTTAGTTACATATATTTTAAAATCTTAAATATCCTATTCATAATTTATCTTGAGTGGAATGGAAAGGTGAAATCTAGGGTTAGCTCAATGCACCCATGTGAATTTGTGCAGTATACGGGAGGTAGTCATATGCTGAAACTAAAAATGTGGTCAATAAAGACAGTAGTGTACAATATGTTTGGAAATTAGTGTCTTAGATCTACATCCATCACTGACTTTTTGACTTTGAATATGTCATTTAATCTCTCTAGTATAAATGTTTTTTCCTTCATTTAATATCTTTATTTCAAATAACTTCCTTGACTATTAAATGAAAGATAAAAAGATCAAATTACTTAAGTAAAAGTTCTTAAATTTTTAAAAATATCTATGGACAAGTAATTACTACTTTCATTGTCATTATTAATGACTATTTATATACAGCATCAATAAGGTTTGAAACTGCTAGAAGGTAAAAACTGTATTTCAATTGCCCTACAGCATCAAGCACAGTGCCCTGAACAGAACAGATACTTAAAAATTATGAATGGATCAATATATAGCAAAGAAGCCATGGCAAAATTTATAGACCAGTTTTATATGTATGTCGGCAAGTTAATGTGTTTAGCTTTAGACCCCATTGCATAATTTGAGGAGTTCGGTCAGGAAATATTGTCAGGGTATTGCTCCCTGGAGTAGAATTCAAGCAAATATAAACATATTTTCAGTTATGGGTAGATACTTATGCTTTTAATAATGGGTAAAAAAAAATATCACTCAGAATGAATGATTGCCCCGGATAGCCAAAGTATAGTAAAGCCTTAAATAATACATTAACTAATTGCTTTTTTCTCTGATGTTTGCTCTTAATGGTTTTTTAATTGTAACATATGAATTTCAATTCATTTGCCCCCAGAAACCAGAGAACAGTGAAGGTAAACATGGTGACTGCTACCAACCCCAGGAGCTAGTTAGGTACACTTTGCATTTCACCTGTTTAGATGATATAAATTGAATTCTCTGCATGAGACCTTCAGACAAGTTCTTTACAGCTGAAACCCAAAGCGAGAAAGTTGATTGCAGTAGCTATCCTGGGCAGAATCTTTCAAACAAGCTACTGCCCAGTATTGTCAAAAATGCACTGTGGAAACTCAATGTGTTTTTGGTCGCAGTGGGATAGTGTAGGCACAAGCTTTGCCAGCAGGAAAGGGGGAGCAGTATTAAGATCTCCATTATACTTATGATTCTAACCAAAATGTGGAAAGTCATCAGGCAAGTCAAGCTCCAGCCATCATGAGTTCACCAGTGTCCACAAGTTACCCCTTGGAGAGAATGTCAGAATCCCTCTTACCTGGGAATTGAAGAAGGTTGTCACTCACTACCTGCTTTACTTGATCTGTTTATACTCCATTGAACCCCAAATGCTGAACCCCAAATATGCTCTTTTCAGTCCAGCAAATTTTCCCTTGCTCTAGTTCTCTGTATTGCCATTACAACACCATTCCATACCAATCTCATACTCAACAATGGGCTTCCCCATTGTTCAGTACCCAAACTCCTCATCCTACTCAGAACCATCCACTATGTGATTCTGGTCTTGGTTCATCTCTCCCACTTGGCTCCCACTGTGGGCCCTTGCCCTGTCAATCTGGTTTACATCAGGGCCTCCACATGCTCTGTTACTCCCTCTGTCATGCCTGGCATTATGCTAGCAATAGATATTTCTCCCTCATCTCTATTTATCTGAATCTCACTTTATGACTGAAGACAAGTCCTCCTCTATTTGAAAAGTTTCCCATTTTTAACCAAATTCTAGCTTTTGAAGAGCTTAACTCTTCAGAACATGCAGGAGGAAGGACACCTTTCTAGCCATCTGGGCAAGACAAATCAATGTAATAATCACAAAATGAATGACAGAAAGCATATGATAATTTCAATAGTTAGAAAATAAAGCATTTGACAGAATTTAACTTCCCTTCATGATCAAGAAAACTATCAAAAAATATAAAGGAGTGAAATTCAACATAATAAAAGACTTGTACACATGACTGGCAGACCTATAGCTAACATCACGCTGAACTGAGAAAAGTTGAAAGCTTTTTCTCTACAATCTGGAATGTGACAAGGATGCCCACTTTCACCACATCTATTCAACATAGTGCTGGAAGTCCTTGTCAGGGCACTTAGAAAGGAAACAAATCCAAATTGGAAGTTAAATTGTCCCTGTTTTCAGATTACATGATCTTTAAAACCCTAAATACTCTACCAAAAAAAAAATGTTAGATACAATAAAGGAATTCAGCAAAGCTATAAGAGACAAAACTAGAAGCAAAAATCAATATCATTTCTTTATATTAATATAGAATTGAAAAAGAATACAAGGAGAACTAGTGTAGTATAAAAAATCTCAATAGCTACAAAAATAAAATATTCAAAATTAACTAGGGAGATGAAAGATCTTTATACTGAAAACTACAAAAAAATTGGTGAAAGAAATTGAAGAAGACACAAATAAATTGAAAGATATCCCATGTTCATAGGTTGAAAGAATAAATATGGTTAAAAAATGCCCATACTACACAAAATGATCTACAGATTTAACACAACCCCTCAAAATGTCAAATATGTTCTTCAAAGAACTACAAAAAATTGTAAAATTTGTATAGAATCATGATCTCAAATAGCCAAAGCAACCTTGAGCAAAACAAATTGGAGTCATCAAACTCCCTGAATTTAAAATATCCTACAAAGTTATAGTAACCAAGACAGTATGGTACTGCCATAAATCCACTCATTTGCAGCAACTCATTTTCACCAAGATGCTAAAAATACACAATAGGGTAAAAAACAATCTCTTCAATAAATGATGTCAGGAAAACTGGACATCCATGTGCAAAAGAATGAAATAGACACTTATCTCTCACCATCTACAAAGATCAACTCAAAATTAATTAAAACCTTGAATGTAAGACCCCAGGCTATGAAATGACTAGCGAAAACAGAGAGCAAAGGCTGTATAGCATTGGTCTAGACACAGAGGTTTTTGGATATGACCTAGAAGCCAAAGGCAACAGAAACAGAAGTAGACAATTGGGATTATATCAAACTAAAGAGATTATGCACAACAAGGGAAACAACTAACAGAATGAAGACACAAGATACAGAAAAGAGGAAATTATTTGCAAACTCCACATCTGATAAGGGATTGATTTCCAAAATGTATAAGGAGTCTGAACAACTCAGTAGCAAGAAAACCCATAACCCTATTTTAAAATGAGCAAGAAACCTAAATGGACATTTTTCTAAAGACAAATAACCAACAAGTATATGAAACAATGTTCAATATCACTAATCATCAGTGACTAAACCACATTGCAATATTATCTCACACCTGTTAAAATGACTATTATCAAAAAGATAAGTCATTTTAATTTTGATAGACTATTATCAAAAAGATACAAGTAACAAGTCCTGGCAATGATGTGGTGAAAAAGGAATGAACCCTTGCACACTGTTGGTGAGAATGGATATGAATAGATCTACATGGAAAACAGGATGGAGATTCCTCAAAAGAATAACAGCAGAAGTACTGTAAGATACAGCAAGCCTACTACTGGGTGAATATTTGAAGTTATAAAATCAGTATATCTAAGAGAAGTCTGCTCTTCCATGTTTATTGCAACACTATTAACAGCAATTAGATATGAAATCAACCCGATTGTCCACCAACAGATCAATGAATAAAGATGGTGCAATTCAGACATTGAGAAAAAGAGGATAAAATTCTATCATTTGCAACAACATGGATGAACATAGAGGACAGAATGTTGACAAAGGCCTAGAAAGGCAAATGCCACATAATCACACTTAGATATGGAATCTCACAACAATTAATCTCACACAAGGAAAGAGTAGCATAGTGGTTACCAGAGGCTAGGGAGGTTAAAGGAGAGTGTGGGACAGGGAGACGTTGGTTAGAGAATATATAATTACAATGACATCAAAGGGATGTAAGAAAAAATGTCCAGAATAGGCAAATATAGAGAGGCAGAGAGTAGGTAAGTGATCTCCTGGACCTTGAATGGAGGGAAGGGAGAAGATAGGTGATAGTGGATCAAGTGAAGGATGTCTAGTAATGGTTATGGGGTTTCTCTTTTTGGGTGATGAAGATGTTCTAAAATTGATTAACTAATGGTTGCACAACTCTGTACACAAACCAAAAACCATTGGGTTATACACTTTAAATGGGTGAATTGTAGGATATATGAGTTGTATGTCAGTTTTAATAAGGAAGAAGATATATCTAGAAGCTGATATGCACATTATATTTTTGCCTTCAATCCAGGGGCAATGCATTGTAGATTCTAAGGAAAGGAGAACCTTCATGGATGTTGGTTTTATAAACAAGATGAACATTACTAGAACTCTCTCATGGTGACTCAGAGAGCAAGGGAAGAAATGTAGTAATTTTTAGTAAGGTTAGAAATAGTATGAACAATACTTCAGGGATTCTTCAGTGGTTGTATATTTTTTACTCAGACGCTTGCAGCTATGTTGGATGATAAAAGACATAAAGGTAATATCATGACAAAAAAAATTTAATTTAAAAAGTAAAATTACCTTGGTGGTGGGTGTTGGAACCACATGTCATTCACATTCTGAATTCTTCACCTCTTTGAAAGCTAATTCAAATCCCACCTTTGCCAGTCCTTTCAGTGGGATCTCTCCTTCCTCTCAGTGGTTATGACTCTTCTAGCTCAGTGGTAGAGCACTTGCATAGCATGAGTGAGACCCTGGGTCCAATCCCCAGCATTGCAAATAATAATAATAATAATAATAATAATAATAATAATATTGATTCAATCAATATTGTTGATTTCCACAGTGTTCCTTCAATGCTTCTGCATGAACAATATTCATGCAAATGCTAAATCGTGTATTCCCCAATGCAAGCCATTGGCTTAGTGCCAGAGACCGAGTCAGTATAGGCTTACTTCTGCATGAAGGTGGCCCAGCTTGTCCCTTGGCTGGTGTTGAGGGCCTGCTACCCTTCATGACATCCTGGGCATTATCTTTCAACTTAGCCTTTGATAAATTTGAAATCATAGATATTTTTAGGCTGATAAAGATTAAAAAGTAGAATCAACTTACAGTTGATTCCTATGGTCAGATCATCAGATGCTCCATGTTCATTATCTCTAAGAATAATGACTAACAGGTATTCAGTGGTTTTTCTCTGTGGCAAGTTCCGTGTGACTGTATAAATAGTAACTGTGATCTATCCTATGCTATCCTATTGTACCATGAAGAAACCAAGGTTGAGAGAGGTCATTGTGCTTGTCTAGGGTCACAGAGCTAACCAGGAACAAAGCTGGGATTCTAATCCAGGTGTGTCTAAGCACAAAGCCAGAGTTCCTAACCACATTTCATACGGCTGTGGAGCACCAGCTCTTCTCTGCACTGCTGGGAGAGGACACAAGGGCAGGAGCAGGCTTTCCCCTGTGGCAAGTGCAGTTGTGTTCTGTACATGTGCCTGGTGACCTGTATTATAGTAATGACTACAAACACTTGTTGAGCTTATTTTGTACCAAATACTGTGCACTTTAGTTTCCATTTCTTATGGAATTGATTATTCTGCAAATTAACAATATACTATTCTTGGCATGTTATAGATGAAGAAACTGTGCAGTAAGATTCCCTAACTTGTTCAGGGTCACAGAGGTAGTGGTGCCAGAATTTAAAGTCAAGTCTGTTTTCAGAACTGATCCCATCATGATGCATTATAGCCTGGAAGTGAATTGAAGGCAGGGAGGCGATATTGTCATTGCACATCTTTATACTGCCTATGTCACATGGCTATGCACCTGTGGGTACTGAGAAACTATTCATTGATTGAACCACCAGGGACATCCTCATCAAGGGTTATGAGCTGACAGCTATATGCTCATGACACATGTTACAGAAGGAGGTAAAAGATTATGGATACAATGATAATTGATTTATAGGCAGGTTGAGCATATCTAATCCAAAAATCCCAAATGCACCAAAATCCAAAATGTTTAGAGCAGCTACATGATGTCATAAGTAGAAAATCCCATACCTGGTCTCATATATGGACTGTAGTCAAACTGTGAACACGCTGAAAACATTGTATAAAATTACCTTCAGTCTATGTATAAGGTGTATATGAAATGTAAATGACTTTTGTGTTCAGACTTGGGTCTCATCCCCAAGATATGTCAGTATATATATATGCAAATAAACACTTCTGGTCCCAAGCATTTTGGATAAGGAATACTCAACCTTCAGGTAGATTTTCTAGTACAGTCTCTACTCAGCTGTTCGGTTCTCAGGTTAATCATATTCAGAATATCTGACCAAAATGATTACTGATCAAAACAGCATGGTTCAGCTAAAGAATATAGATTTTTGTGTCAGTAATTTTGAGGAGGGAACTTTTTCATTTTCCTGAATAATTCAGGTTTTCACATATATATATGTAAGTGAAATATATATATTTATATATATAATATATATCTTTTATATATATGTATCTTTATATATCTTTTATATATATATATAGATAGATATATATATCTTTTTTTTAATGAGGTCAAATGAGGAAAAATTACATTTGGTGCTCAATTGATTAGGAAATTATTCCCAGTTCTCCACTTCCCTTCGTAAGTATAGACCTGGCCAAGTTGTCCTCAAACATCCTCTCCCACCCCTGAATGCCAGCCAAGTTCCAGGGCAGAAGGTAACAGATTTCTGGAATGAAACCTTTAGGCACCAGCAGCCAATCACGTGGGAATGAAAGAGACGGCTCCCTCCTACAACTGAAACCACAGAGGAGTTAGAACAGGAGGCAAGATAATTACCTACCTGGAGAACAGCCAGGGAAGCAGCCCGGGCTCTTGTGAAAACTGCCATGGGAAATGTAATGACCACATGTGGTAAGGAGGACCTCACTTTCCTACCTGATCCAATAAGCAAGGTCAAGGCAGGACGCAGCTCCTAGAGACAGAAGGGACTGGTATCTATTATTTATCTAACGCTTGCAGCCAGGTAGGCTCTGCATGATGCTGGGACCAAGCTGAGCACCTACCCTAGGGCTCACATTTTTCCTCTGAGGACCTTCATTTCCTGTTCCCTGTTTTCTTATGCTAAACCCTTAAAGGCTAGGGGTCTTCAGTGATCTTTCGGGGGTGGGCAAAGGCTTCACCACTGAAAGTTCACTCTGTATCTTCACACATTTATTTCCTTAGGCTTCTCTTCCTCTCTCCTATGTATTGACGTTTTGCTCATCCTTTAGGACATAGCTTCAAGGTCTCTTCCCTGATCTCCCAAAAGTGAATGAAAGAATTACCTCTGAGATGCTCTTGCACTCCGTAACATATTCTGCTGTAGTACTCAATTCACTGAACACTAAACTCCTATTTCTTTCTCCAATCTCCAAGTTTCTTTCAGTGGGAGACTGCAATATTTTATTCACAGGTGGGATGCCTAGTCTGTTCTTCTATAGCACGTGCTGTCTGTACCGCCAGTTACTCTCATACACAGTTCATAAACTGGGAGACGATGCCAGCACAATGTGGAAGTCACATCAGTTCACAGGCGATTTGTAAATTTCTAACACCCTACTGTTTTGTTCTACTGAACAGCAACTGATGCAAATGAGCACAGCTGACTCTGGCCAGTCACAAAGGAATCCAGTATTGAACACAATGCCCATTTGCCCACCAGCAGACCATGTGGGTTTCCTGCCTGCATACTCTCAGCCTACCTATTTCTCCTGAGGTCACTTGTAGAAGCTTCCAGAACATTTCAGTCTCTCTCTACATCTCTCCAACTGAGGGTGTTCTTTGGTCTATAGGAGACAGTGTTTGGCCTGTACATAGGACAAGAAGTGCTAAGGAATAAATACCCCAAGAATGGACTGCACTATAACAGGTCCCACTGGGACGTAGTCCCCTTTGTCCACAGTGGTAATCTGTTCATTGATTCTACTTAATAAATAAAGAGAATTTCCTGTTACTTTACTCCTTCAATATGCTTCCTGGGAGAACCTCCCAGCAAATTTCTTATACTAAAATCTAATCTTAAGGTTCATTTAGGGAAAAAGCTAAACAAACACAGCTCATTCTTTCTCTTGACCCCATCTCAAGCTCTGTCTTGGAAATGCTGCTGCACCGTCCTCCACAGCCAGTGTCCTGCATCCACAACTCTACATCCTCCAGCCCTGGGCCTCCTTACATATCACACCATCACCTTTTATGAAAACTCCTTTTTATTGGGTCATAATAGTTAGACATAACATTAGGATTTATTTTGACATAAATGCATGAAGTATCGTCTGCTCCAGTAGAGTCTCCACTACTTATCCTTACCCTCTCCCTACCTGTCCCCCTGTTCCTTTCCTCTACTGATCCATTTATTTACATTTTCAAAAAATTAGTATTTTGTGTATATACATAATGGTGAGATTCACTTTGGAAAGTGAAGTAAGATTTATTCCACTGTTTTTCCCTTTTCCCATCCCTTCTCCTCCCGCTAAATCCTCTTCTATTCCCCTGATCTTTCTTTCATTTTGATAGTATCCCCCCATGTCTTTCCTCTCTCTCTTCCTCCAACCCAATTTTAGACTACCTTTTGCATATCAGAGAAAAAATTTAACCCTTGACTTTCTAAGTCTGACTTATTTCACTTAGCATTATAGTCTCCGGTTCTATCCATTTATAAGCAAGTGACATGATTTCATTAATACTCCATTGTGTATATATGCCACATTGTCTTTATTTATTCATCTGTTGAAGGGCACCTAGTTGTTCCATATTCTGGCTATTGTGAATGTGCTGATGGACCCTTATCTCAAACATTGATATGACTATGTTCCTCTAGTAGGCTGACCTTAGATTTTTTGGGTATGTACCCAGGAGAGGGATAGCTGGGTATATGGTGGTTCCATGCCTAGTTTTTTGAGGAAACTCCATATGGCCTTCCAGAATGGTTACACTAATTTGCAGTCCCACCAACAATGTATGAGTGTACCTTTTCCCCCACATCCTGCCAACACTTAATATTTGTGTTCCTGATAATTGCCGTTCTGACAAGAGTAAGATGAAACTCAATGTGGCTTTGATTTGCATTTCCCAAACTGCTAAAGATGTTGAACATTTTTAAATATATTTGTTGACCATTTATATTTCTTCTTTTGAGAATTGTCTGTTTAATTCTTTTGCCCATTTATTTATTGGGTTATTTGACTTTTTGGTGTTGTTTTTGAGTTCTTTAAATACCCTGGATATTAACACCCTATCTTAGGAGCAGGAGATAAAGATCTTCTCCCATTCTGTAGACTGTCTTCATGTTCTTGTTTCCTTTTCTGTGCAGAAGTATTTTAGTTTGATCCATCCCATCTCTTGCTTTTTAGTTTTATTTCTTGTGCTTTAGGGGTCTAAAGGAAGTTGGTTCCTGAGCCAATATGATAGGGTGTTCAGCCCACATTTTCTAATAGTTGCATGGTTCCTGATCTAATTTCTAGGTCTTTGATCCACTTTGAGTCAATTTTTGTGCAGGGTGATAGAGAGGGGTCCAACTTCATTCTTCTACATATGGATATCCAGTTTTTCCATTTGTTAAAATAATTATCCTTTCTCCAGCATATATTTTTGGCACCTTTGTCTAGTATCATATAACTGCATTTATATGGATTTGTCTCTGTGACTTCTGTTCCACTGGCCTTCATGTCTATTTCGGTGCTAGTACCATGTTTTTTTCGTGACATTTACTGTATTTAGTAAACATTTACTATGGTATCTTTCTCTTAGAAATTTAACAAGTCTTTAACTATTTTAGTGCCTTTTCTAAGAACTGTTATTTTATTTGGTGCTTGTATTTATGCTCTGATTCTAAAATTGCATATTTTTTCCAAGTTTTGTTATTTTTAAGTGCATGCTTTTTCAGAATGTGAAGTTTGGAGGGAATGTGTTATATAATACATAATGTAATACATTTTGTGTTAATGTATAATGCAAGTATTTAGCAGGGTGCCTGACATTTATAAGTTGATCAATAAGTATTTGGTGAATGAATGAATAGATGAATGAGTTAATGAGTATTCTAGTTGTCCCACTTTGATTTTTGAGAAGTCACAATTTTCTATGTGACTGAGCCTTCTATTTGCAAGTAGGACACCAGTCCATATGTCTATCATAATTTTCAGCAGTATTTTCATTACAATGATTATTTGGCTTATTGGATTTAATTATGTATCCTTCCAGTATTAGAAGAAATTATTAAATGCTTCAGGAAGGAGAATATCCAAACAAAAATTCCCTCCTAGAATTCAAATATATACAATACATTATCTGGAGCTTCATATTTATTTCCACAAAAGCAGCACAACCTGTAAATCTGGTGACAGCTATTTTGCTATTTACACGTAGGTAATGCTTATTCCTGCTATTTCTAAATTTTAAAAACATTATTCACTGACAACATGCTATTATAAAGAGGACAATCAATTTATGCAATTTTAATAAATATATTTCAGCCAACAAGATTAAAATGATCCACTTAACTCTGTACAGCAGTCAATTAATCAGCACGTATGGAATTGATTAGGCATATTTTATGTGAAAGGCACTGTGCGGTGATTCATAGGAAGATACACAATAGTGTAAAATGACTAGAATTCTAGAATTCTAGAATCTTCGGGGTTAGACTTCTACCTCTGGTGCCCAGAAATACATGAACCCCATCTTGGGATTTGGATGTGGTAAGGAAGCCATAATAATCAATATTCTCCACCTTTAATGAGCTCTTATTGGGAAAAATAGGTAGACACATGAGGGAAGAACAATGAATTGAGATAACAATGCAAGTGGGCCAGATCAGTACCCCCCAAAAACTATATTCCCCATGTGTCCTAAGGGACCTTTGGGAGATGAGAGTGGAGCTTTTGGGAGAATGTAAGACATCCCAGACTTCCACTTCTCTTTTTTTGCTAGGGAAACAGAGTATAGGGAATTGAACTCAGGGGCACTCGACCACTGAGCCACATCCCCAGCCCTGTTTCATATTTTACGTAAAGACAGGGTCTCACTGAGTTGCTTCTTAGAGACAGGGTCTCGCTGTTGCTGAGGCTGACTTTGAACTCTTGATCCTTCTGCCTCAGCCTCCTGAACTGCTGAGATTACAGGTGTGCCCCACCATGCCTGGCTCTACTTTTCTTTCTTTTTAAACTGGGCTTTCTGCAAAAATTTCAGGGCTTTTCTGTTATTTGTTGTTGTTGTTGTTTTGCTTTTTTTTTTCACTTTTAAAGATTCCACTGCTGGGGGGGAAAGTAGACAATTACAAAACAAAACAAAACAAAATCGATAAGAACAAAGATACAGAAGGGGCCAGGCTTTCACTTTGTTAATAGGCAAAGCTGAAGGGAACAGTCAAAATGCATAGGCTTCTGGTCAGACATTCCTGGGATGAAATCCTGTCTTTGTGCTACGGTGGTGTGAGAAAGTCTCTTGGGGGAGAATGAGAGGGTCTTAGGTTGACCTTGAAGAAGGGCTGAAACTGATATAAGTAAGGAAGGGAAAATGTTTGGCCAACAATGAACCCTTTTTTTAAATGCACACAAAATGTAGAATATAGCCACTTAGCAAGTTAGTGCTGCAAACGTTTTCACAAATTAAAAACATTTCACTTTGTTAAGAGACACCA
This sequence comes from Glaucomys volans, assembly GCA_020662805.1. NCBI lineage: Eukaryota > Metazoa > Chordata > Mammalia > Rodentia > Sciuridae > Glaucomys > Glaucomys volans. Next base: position 74,996 of record JAJEJO010053531.1, read on the forward strand.
CTTGGCTGAAGGGAACAGTCAAAAGTATAGGCTTTGGGTCTGACATTCATGGGTTGGAATCCTGTCTCTGAAACTTACCAGTCTCTCGACCTTTCAGATATTAGTTTACTCATTTGTAAAATGCAGAAGTAGCACTGATGCATGGAAGAATTATGCACACTATACACTAAACTCCGTATTGAACAATAATGAAAATAACTTAGTATGTTGTAACTAAGCTCAGTGTCTTTAAATTCTGACCATTCAACAGAATATAAATCCTGCTAATTAAAAGTGATGTTGGTCTTCTTGCTTCCTGTAATGGGAAGAAGAGTATCAATGCAAAACAGTAACAAAGTGCAGGTAGTACTAAGGTTCTATGTAACAGAAGACCAGTTATTAATTTTTCACAAGGAAATCACCACACTGTTTTGGGTCCCTATACATTTCTTTTTGAAAGTTCAATATCATTATGTGTTTTTAAATTATGCAACATGATGTTATAGGATGTTATGGAATAATATACATATACACACACATATATAAACACACATAGATACATATATGTATATGTATATATGCATACATATATATGTAATGTACATAAATATTAAAAGATAATTTAAAAGATATCTGTAGTGAAGCAGATTGACATACTTAGTCATGGCTCTAGAGTAAGGTCCCTTTACGTCCTCCTAAACCTGGGCTTCTCAAACATTAGTGTCCTTTTGAATCACCTGAAAATCTTATTAAAAGATGTAGATTCTGAGTCCCAAGGTCTGGAATGGAACCTGAAACTCTGCATTTCCAGCAAACTGCTGATGTTGCTGCTCTACTGATCACACTAGGAATAACAAGGCCCTACGTTCAGTCTCTAAAATCCAGGATCTTCCATCCAAACGGCATCTTCCCTAAACTTGATGCCATTTCAGTCTTTGGTAAAATACTAAGCAACTAAAGCTTCAAGGCAAGTCCCTTCCCACTGAATCTATAAATAAAATGCAGAATTCCCAGATAAATATGAATGTCCAATAAAGAATACTTACTACATTGTATGGACCATACTTATGCTAAAAAAACTGTTCCTCGTTTATCTGAAATTCAAATTTACCTTGGTGCCCTGTAGTTTTATTTGCTAAGTCGGGCAACCCTCCCTATACCTACCACCTACTCATCTGGCATCACTCCAGCACGTGCTGGAGTTGTTACCCCTAAACAACTTTTCTTTTTTTTTTTTTTTTATATTGACGGTTGCATCCCCAGCCCTTTTTCATATTTTATTTAGAGACAGGGTCTCACTGAGTTGCCTGGGGCCTAAGTTGCTGAGGCTGGCTTTGAACTCACAATCCTCCTGCCTCAGCCTCCTGAACTGATGGGATTACAGGCGTACACCACGTCACCAGGCCCTAAACTTCTTTAAACAGAAATTCCAAAGTAGGCACTGTTTTAAAGATCCTTTATTCATACCACCATGAGAATTTGGGACTACTTCTCATTTTCTGCTAAGTGCACAGAGATGAGCTTATTGTTGATTTCTGTTTTTCTTTCAGACTGTGAGCTCTTTGAGAGTAAAAACATCATCTTACTAGAAGATTTAAAGATATAGAATAAATAGGAGAGTTAAAGATACCTAATAAGTGTTTGTTAATTCAGTTCAGTTCCTGATTCTGCTGCTTTGGTTGATAGTAGAAAATGCCTTTGGCAGAGGTTGGAAGATCTTGAGGTTTTGGGACCAAGGACAGGACAGGACTGGGGTCAAAAAGGAACATATTATTCCTTTTAGAAAAAAAAAAACTTTGATAAATCCAATCAAAGAATATCCATCTGCATATTATCACCAAGTTCTCTCTTAATTTCAACTAGATTAAGTACATACTCTACCATGCCCAAAATAAATTGTTCCTACCTCCCCTCTGCTTATCATCTCCTTTCTCTTTATTTGCCTGAGGACTTATATTGCATTTACCTGGATTAATATTGTGTGATACTTATTTTTCTCTCATAGTGATTTGCATTGGAGATTGGACCAGACTTGATAGAATAAAACCAATTCAAGTATATAGGGACTTTAGATGCCCTCTGAGTGATGTTGACTGAAGTGGCTTTTACAAATTCCTTTCCAAACGCATATTTGAAAGCTTCTCTGCTAAATACTTAAGAACCCATGAGCATGCTGTGAGAGTGTAACCATTTCCAATCTGTGCTATCAAGATTCAGCAGCCATTCGTCATATGTCTGAGAGCCATTCTGAGGACCCTGTCCGCATGAGAGTCACAGGTACCCAAGTCAAAATTCAGGCACCCTGCAGGAAGGGGGCACTCATGAAGGAATTGCCCCTACTTATCTCTGACACTGACTCCATCTTTCAGCCAAATGGAATTGTGATGAGGTCGTTGCTATGTGGCAACTCTGACATTCTGCTTCATGGAAGTTGACATAGGGGCTGTTGCCTCCAAAGCCACACTAAATCATGGAAGGCCCGTCGCAAGCAGCAATTTCATTTTAATTCATTATTCAACATTTACACAAGCTTAGGCTTCATTTGGTATATGTAATAGCTAGCAAGCCAAGTTTCTTTTATGAAAACCGAGAATCCAAACACAGAGTAATTACTCTGAGGAGGGAAAAACCACCCTCGGTCAAATAGTGCCACTCTAAATATTGACACTGTATACTTTCCACTCCAGGTTAACCATTTGGATCCCACTGGCCTCCAAGGGTAATGCTGCCTTTGGAACAAAAAGCTGTATATGGAGAGGAAGGTATTCCATACAGGAAAATAAGGAGGATTGAAAATCTGCACAGCAGCACAGGAAGGAGGAATGAAGCAGTCAGTGTATTAAGAGGGGAGAAGAGAAGAGAATAGAGCACATTTATAAACTTCAACAATCCTAGCCATCAATTGCTGGTGCCTTCTAACTGTCAGTCCCTGTGCTAAGTGGTTTATATGTGTTAGATTATTTACTGCTCAGCAAAAACCCTTTGGGAGGTTGCATGATGCCCATTTTACCCATCATCCCTGAGATCTGCTTGAGCAGCTGTTAAAGTAGAGCAATGTGGATCCTAGGAAATCAACTTCCAAACTTCCCTTGCTCTGGATATCTCTATCATTCCACCTCCCAAAGTGAATCTCTGTTAACATTTGCTTTGTATTTTTTTCCACTTGTAACAATTTACATTGAGCATCTTTGCATGTCAAGAATCCATGTGAGAACACTGAGTCTCTTGCTGAGACCAGGATGGAAGTAAAAAATGCTTGTCCCCAAGGTCCCTTTGATCCTAGGTGTGACTTTGGGTGAAAATAGTCACAAGACTTCAAAATTAACAGTTCTGATTTTCTTGTTTTAAATCAGACCTCAAGGAGGGAAAGAGAAGTCCAACACGTTTATTCCAAGAAAGAACCTGGAAATCCTATACTCAGATCTCCACATTGCACAGTGAAGAAATGGTGAAAAGGATGGGCAAGTCCATGTCACCAGTTGGCCTTGAACCTTGGCTGTGTCTTATTCATCATACCAGTTTGCTAACTGGCTTGTCTTGTGAGGGCAATGGTAACTGGAGAGCCAGACCAGTATAAGTCCACAGACCCAGGTACTATTTATTGACACCTTACTCTGAGCAAAATCTGGACTTAGGAGTGCCCAGCTCTCACTCTTCTGCAGATGTGAAAATCCAAGTCACAAGGTCAAGGTCAAGTATCTTCTGTTCACTCCTGAACAGACTCCCTTTCCACTCACTACTGAGTTCTGGGAAGATCAGCTGCAACACTTCACCCATTCATAATTATGTACATCCTCCCATTGCTGGCACACAGGACACTTGAAACATGTGACCTTGTTAAAGGAAAGAAACAACATAAATCTAGCAACATAAATCTAGCAACATAAATCTTATTAGAAGTCATATGTGCTTTCTAAAATAAGAAGTTAAGACAATAAAATAAAATTTAAAGATATCTAAAATCTCACCACCCACAGTCACCGTCAATATGTTTGTTCTCTTCCTAGGTGTGGACATATGTGCATGTGTATATTTCTCTGTATTTGAATGCATTTCTCTTTTTATTTTTATTTTGGTACCAGGATTTGAACCCAGGGGCTCTTAATCGCTGAGTCACATCCCGTTTGTATTTTTTTTTTTTTTTTTAATTTTGAGACAGGGTCTCACTAAGTTGCTTAGGGCCTTGAAAGGTTGCTAATGCTGGCCTTGAACTTGTAATCCTCCTGCATTAGCCTCCCAAGCCACTGTGATTACAAGTGTGTACCACCATGCCCAGCTCAAATACATTTCTCTTACAAAAAAAGTAGTATTATATTTTCTATTTAATAATTTTTAATGACAATAATAGAAAATTTATCCTCATGTCAATAATTGCACTTCAATACCTATTTTGGCAGATGCAGAAAATTTTATCATCATGCATTCACTTAATTTGACAAACATTTACTGAGGGCCTCTTTTGTCCCAAGTACTATGTGATGTCCCAGGGATACAGAGGTGTATAACGCAGTCAGCACACCAGTAATGTACCCTCATGGAGTTAACATCATTACACAACAGCCCACTTTGCCTCCCAGTACCAGTGGAGGTTGAAGATTGAACTCCGAGGCCTGTGGAGCAGGGGTGATATCTTGTTCCCAAGATGTGGAGATGGTAGCCCAAGGATAACAGTTACCAAAAGCAAAGAAACCTTTAGAATTGGTTTCCAGAGAATACAAGACTTTCTCTTATCTCTCTTCCTCTTACCTTCTGATCCTGTTCTTACTGTACAGTCTGAAGCATATTAAGTATACAAAAAGTTTTTTTACAGGGCAATCAAGTGACAGTTATTATCCAATGGACAATTTTTTTTTTTAAATATATGAGTTTAAAACAATTTACTCCCAGGAAATTTAAGATGAGGAGGCAGAGAACATTTCACAGAGTTTACCTTGTTCTCTTTATATTAACCTATTCAATACTAAACAATGCTAATCTATGCTATCTTATTCTATATTATGCTATATTATAATTAGCATGCTTGTAAATAATTTGCCATGTAGTCATTTAATCTTTGTCCTAGCAATGATTCTACCAAACAAATAAAATAAAATAAAATAAAATAAAATGCTTTTTCATTCACCAGTTTTAGCAGTTAGGGTAGCATTATTCCCTTTTGTGTATAGAGAAATTCAAGCTCAGAAACATTAGATTACCTGCTGAATATCCCTCCCTAGCAGCTATTGGAGCCTGGGCTACAATATAGGACATTGCTTTGCTTCTTACTCTAAAGACCCAGCATCAGTAACAAAGCAAACTCAAAATCATAGGAGCATGCTACCATGGAGGAATGGATGACAGCAGTCTCCAGAGTAGCAGAAAGAGATTTAGGACATAGGAAGGGGGTTTCAGGTCCCACCTATACCATTTTTAAGCTTTGTCCCTTAACAAGTTTCTCAACCTTTGAGACTCGTGACCTGGCTTTCAAGCAGGGATTTGCACAGTTGTGGTGAGGACTGAAGATAATGCATAACCTCCTCACCATTGTTACTATTGTTAGTGGCTGCCTTGTCCTGTGAGAGGAAGGATGTTCCCTTCCCCAATCCTTTGTTAGAAATTCAGAAGATGGAGGAGTTTGGTACTGCTCATCTGCCATGGGGCTATGTTTACATCTTGAATTACTCAAATGAAATGTAAAAACAGCTTCACTGCATCTTAAAGTGCTCATTACTTTAATTCAAACAGCACAGAGTTCCCCTCAAAATAAATGACTCTGTCCATCTGTTTACTTCCCTCTGCTAAACTGATTTCATGCTTTTCTGGGGCTGGTAAGGAACACTTCAAAAACAAATGATATAGACTAAATAAGGAAGTCTACAGGCCATATCACTGGACTCTCAGGGACTCAGATGGCCTGGGAGGAGCAGGCATCAGCCATGCTGACCTGTGGATGCAGGTCAGATGTCTACAGTTTAGGCACCTCTACTCGGAAGCCACCTCAGGGAAGGATTTATTTGATGCCACAATTTTCCCTTTTTACATCAATTTTATTTTTGATAAAATATGTTTAATTTGTATATGCCTGAATATAAATTTATTTTATATTTTAATCCCCCAGATCTCTACTGTCATAGAACATAATCTAAATTCATGTTTTGATTATATGTTGTACAAGTGTATAATATGCATGTATATTATGCATAATGGTTATATATAAAGGCCAAGAAATGGATATTACAGACTTGATCTACAATCATTTATAAAATGTGTGTTACAGTAATTTTACTCTTCCAAGCATAGAAGGCCCCATCACTAGATCACCCACATGTTCAATAATTAAATTTGTGTCTTTGATAATTTTTTTATTTTCATATAAAAACCATAAATTTTCACCTATTTTATGTTCTGCCATTCTTTGTCAAACATATTGATTGTGAAATAACTGATTGATTTCTTTATATATAATCTATATATCTATATCAAGATATATCATATGTAGATATGCACACAACATACACATTCTGCCATTTATGTTTTTGCCAAGGCCAGTAAACATTAAAGGCAGGCCTATTCTTGGTGTTTGGTAATCAGTGACAGTGTGAATCTGAGCGTCTGAGGGGGCAAAATGTCAAACTGACCAAAAAGACTAGTAATATCTTCCTTTATGGTTTCATATAGAACTACCCCTTCTATTCTTCATAATGAATCTCAAAGAGAATGCGCAGGTTCTTCAGACTGCTAAATTCTTAAGCACTATCAGTGTGAATTCAGCATTATACTGACTAATTCCTGAAGCGTTACATAACATATTTTCCTGTTTAAATCAGCAAATTAATTACATAAACTCTTACTATTTTCACAAGTCACTAGTTTTTCATATAGACTATTTCAGTACATTATCATTTTCATTCCTAAAATTCGTAGATTTTTTTTGTTCTAACATAGTTAGAATCTTTCTATTTCTTTTCCTGCTTAACATTATGATATAAGTAATTATTTCCAGGTTGCTACAGAGTCATCATGAATTGCAACAGATATTTCATCTATTTGACAGAAGCTATTTCATAAGCCACTCTACATAATAAAACAGGCTATAATAACATACATATTGTTGCAAGCACAAAGCTCCAAACTTTGTAGTTGTGCTTATCTGAAATACCATGAGTGCAACCTAAGATAGATCTTTTAATGAGATTTATCAGAAACCACAATGGGTCTCTTGTAGGCAGTCACCCAGAGAGCTGAGATCTTGAGAAATTTTATCTTTCACAAATTCAGATGTACAAAAAGAATCTCTTCATTTAATGAAGACGTTTCAATTTTGTTCAATTTTGTATATGTTGTATGTATACATATATACACTTGCACACAAGACAATGTTGAGATGATATACCTTCACAAAGCTAAATTTGAAAAAATTGATAAAGCAAATTATAACTCTCTAGAAGTCTTATACAATTTATATCTCCACTTAGAAATAATGCTCAGATGAAACACACAGCATACCAAATATAAAAATAATGCCAACAATTTAAAATAGTCAGGGAATAAACATTTAAAAGGGAAAAGACAAAATACTAAAGTATATTAGAGGGTAGATAATGGACAGTTGTACATAGGAGATCCACAAGAGCTCTCCCAAATTCATGATCATTAATTATATTTTGAAGTCTTGAATCATAAGGAAGAACTGCTTTTTTTTCTTTTAGGTTATGACTGTCCTCGGAGAATTCATTCATATGAATTCTTTATGTGGTGCCACTCTTTTTGAAATTCTTCTGTGATCCAATGCATACTAGCTTGTTCATTCCCTATTAAATTTTCCCCATCTTCTGTGCCATGCTCTATGTTGCTTTTGGTACTCGGAAATCCATTCCACATACACTCATATGCAGACCACAAATTTGGCAGAAATAATACTGGTGATCAAACAGTAACCCTGTTGCATAAGTGTCTTTTACCGTACCATGCACATAACTATTTTTGAGCCAGTCAGTAACTTTGCTGGCTTATTCAGGCAAATGTGGTTTTAATTCACTAAAAGCTCCTGGAATTTCATCAGCTGGAAGGAATGCCAATGCAGACAAATGATGCATTTCTAACCTGAAGTTTTTGTGGTTGCCATGTGACGTGGCCAAATTCGTCCCCAGAATTTGGCTTTCCACCCCTCTCATCTAGTCTTTTACTTGCACCCCTCCCATGGAAATTGAAATTTTTTTTAAGGACTTTTGCTTTTGGGATTTCAACATTCAGGATTTTAATTTTTGGGATTTTAGTCTTTAGGAATTTTGATCTTTCATGGCTTCAATATTCAGGATGTGGCATTCAGGACTGTGTCTTTTCAAATTATGATCAGCATCAATTTTATAAGCATTTCCATATGTTAAGAAATGATCCACTCTTTCATATTTCTCAGGAGTTTTCATTAAGAAAAGATGTTGAATTATATCAATTTTTTTCAAAATCTATGTACAGAATTTTGTGGTTTTTCTCCTTACATTAATTTTGAGACAACCATGGTTTTTCCTTTCAGAACTATTAATATGATGAAATGTATTAACAGATTTTCTAATGTTGAGCCATCCTTGCATTCCTGATATAATCCCTAATCAAATAGTGAATAATTTTTGTAATGTTAGGTAGGCATCTGTTTGTAAATATTTGTTCAAGAGTTTTAAATTAACATTTAAATATCATTTGTAAATGTCATTATCACTTTTAGGTTATTGGTGGTGTACTCCATAAAAACTTGAAATGTTCTTCATCTTTTATAATCTAAAATAATCTGTGGGACTTTACAATTATACAGTTTCTAAAGTTTTGTCAAATTTCTTGTAAAAATATCTGAGTTTCATGCTTTTATGGGATGGGCAGTTCCTTGAAGATCTTTTTTCTTACTTCTATGGGAACTTGTCTTTTGAAGTTTGCTATGACCACTAACATAAGTTTGTTAAACTACATTTGCCTGATGTATTATGAATTTTCTCTTGTTTTTCACATTTCCTTTCATATAGGTATGCAAAGTATCTTTGGTTTAAAATTTTTTTCTCTATGTCAGTAGTTATCTTGTCATTTTTTTCTTTCTGTTTGCATTTTCTCTCTTTTTCCTTGATATGATTATCTGGCATTTTTCCTATTTTGTGGATTTTTTTTCTGAAAAAGCAGAATTTTTATTTATTAATAAAACATACTAATATTCTGTTCTGTTTCAGTAATTGCTGCTTTTAGTATTATGATTTTCTTACATGTAGCTTCTTTTAGTTTATTTTGTTATTTATTCTAGGTTTTACATTTTAGAATTTAGTACACTTATTTTCATTTTTTTATTTTTTTTCTTTTTTTGTTTTGATTCATTGTACACAAATGGGGTACAACTATTGTTTCTCTGGTTGTACATGAAGTAGAATTTTTATTTTGTATTGATATACATGTTTAGGGCTATAAATTTTCTTCTGATCAGTGCTTTAAATGTAGTTTATATCCTCATATTTAGTGTTTTCAATGTCATTATTTTTCAGAATTTCTGCAATTTGTATTTTCCCTTTAACCAATTGATTGTCTAATTTACAGTTAAGGGGAATTTGTTTTTTTTTTAAATTTTTCATTTCAAGCTTAAACATTTTGTGTCTTACTTGTAATTTATCTACTTTACCTGTCTCATACTTTAAGCGTTGTTCTATTATTAGAATACTTAGTGTTTCTGTTTCTCCTTGGATTACTGTACTTTTTGTTATTAAAAAACTAGATACTCAAGTCCTTTATATCGTCACTGTGGAATGCAGTTTTAACATGATAAAATGTCCATCTTCAACTTATTTAATGACATTTGCCTTGAATTTTGCCTTGAAATTCACAAACCCTGATTTCTTACTTTTTCCATTTACTTGGTGAGTCATTGTCTTTTCCTTTTTTTAAAAAAATACTTTGTTGAATATCTTCTTTTTAAGAGTGTGTCTCTTTTTGAACAGCATATAATTGATGTTACTTTATATGCAAATTTGAAACACTTTTAATTAGCAAGATAAGGTCATTCATATTTATTATATGAATGTAATCTTTGATTTTCATTCCATCATATAATTTTATTCATAATTATTGGATTATTAGGTTCTATTTACTGAGTTTCTGTATTTGAGGTAGTTCAGAGGTCTATATTTTTATTAGGGTTGATACAATTTTCATAGTATCATTTCCTCTGTACTCACTTAAAATTTAAATGATGTCATCTGATTCTCATCTATAATCTACATAGCATTTATTTTATTCAATATTGTCCATTTCCCTCCCTTCTGTCACTTTTTTGCAGCATTCTTTCTACTCTATCAGAACATACAATGTTTATATATCAACCTTCAACCCATGATGCACTCTTCTTCTAGTCTTAGATCTGTAGTTAAATACATAAAAAAGTCACTTCACTATCAGTTCTTTTCCAAAATTGGCACATTTATCTTTTCATTGTATGATACACGTACAGATTCAATGGGGATAAATTATCTCATTTAATCCCTATAGTAATCTTATGGGGAACTTACTGTGGTTATTCCAGTGAACAGAAAAGGAAATGGAAACTTATAGGACAAGATGTCTAACAAGAAATTTTCAGATTTAGTTAAAAACAAAACCAAAAATATGAAGGCAAGTTAAAAAAAAAAAGAAAATTTCAAATTGTTTGTATTCCCACCATTGTGAGTTTACTATCAGCAAATTATGCCCTTTTAGTAAACATGCCAGTATAAACATATAATCATATAGAATGGATGCTTTTAAAGCTCTTTTTCCATTTAACATTTAGTAAAATATTTTCTTGTAAAAATATGTGTCAATATGATCATATATAACAACTATGAAAATTCCTCATATGCATGTTCCATAATTTATTTAACTGCCCCTCTATTTTTCATCACTTAAGTTTTTGTTTGTTTGCTTATAAGTAATATTGTGATGAATTTTCCAAAGGGCATATATTCTATTGAAACATGCCTTAATGAACTCCTTTGGATTTAATACTAAAAGTTAACTTCTTTGAAATAGTATGACTCTTTGAAAAGACTTAATAAAGATTATATTTTCAATAATCCAACATGTTTCAGATCAGAATAATACTACTTCAAATTAGAGTTTCATACTTCACCAATATGTGAGGTCATAGAACATTCACACTTCAAATGCAAAACAATTAACCACATATTTCTATTCAAAGAAACACTCCTATAGACCAGCAATATCCAAAATCAAATGGGAGCTAAAAACTTGGTCCTCCAGGACCTTCAGAATAGAAGCCAACAAAAGCATCCCAGGGTCCAATCATGGTGGCACACACCTGTAATCCTGGTGGTTTGAGAGGCTGAGGCAGGAAGATCACAAGTTCAAAGCCATCCTCGGCAATTTAGCAAGGCCCTAAGCAATTTAGCAAGACCCTGTCTCAAAAAAGTTAAAAAACTAAAAAAATTTTAAAAATGGGTGTGGTTGTGGCTCAGTGGTTAAGCATCCCTGGGTTTAATCCCTGATACCAAAAAACAAAACAAAACAAAACAAAACAAAACAAAAAACGCATCCCAGGGTTCACTCCCAGGAGAACAGGATCATCCACATCCACACCCATTAGCAGTAACAGACCATACTGAGATTCACACTGTGAAAGAGGTTCTAGGGTAAGGTTCTCAAGTGAATGAAATCCAAAAAGAGTTCAAACTACTGCCTCAGTCCATGGGTGGTATGGAGCTGAGTGGTTGGGTGATTAGAGGTAATAGTTTCATGGAAGAAGAACTCAGGGGCTTCCCTTATAAGATTGCTTTCTGAACTGAGATGCTACCTTAGGAGCCCTGAAGGCAACCCAAAAACATCTAGATTCTCTGTTTCTCTTGAAACAAATATAAAATATGCATGGCTAAAATATGGAAAAAATGCCTTGCAATACTCCCAATACAATGAATTATGTGACAAAAGGATTTTTCCATTCAAAACTCTAAGGACTTCAATATATAGGTCCATTTCTCCAATTTTGGGGTAACCTAGTACCACTTAAAGGATATTTATCATATATAAAGATACTCTATTTAGATTAAATTTGTAAAGATTTATAAAAAATTCTGATAAAAAATGTGTTTAAAACATCAATGATAAATTTACATGTTAATTCTATGTCATTTGCATTGTTTGCAACCAATCACCAATTTATCTAAAGCAAGCCCTCCAGATCTGTTTAGTCCTACTTACTGTGGTCCCTGGTCTCAAGTCCTGGTCAAAGCTGTTGTCACTACATATCCCTCCATTCCAAAGATTCTAAAGCCCAGTGGCTGCAGGTCCTCTGTAAGGAGACTCTCTGCATGGGGTCAGGTGACAAGAAGGGAACTGTATACCAATGATCTGGCTGCAGTGGACCCTTGAGACTTGGCATCTCCACTGCTCCCTGGAGGAGCTGGGTGATGCAATGTGAAAGGGGCTGCCACCCTCTAGGTGGACTGCAAATGCAAGAAGGAGAGAGGCAAAAGGGATCCAGAAGATATATTGGTCAGCCTTTCTCCACTTCCATCCCCCATTAATGCCCATCTCTCTTGAAGGGTTATTTTGAAGCCATCATATGGTTTCAATGGTCATACTTCTCTAAGAATGAACAAGTAACCTGTATTTGGTATGGAATCTGGCCATCTCAGTAATGCACTCCCTAGCATTTGATCTCTCTCCTTCCAGTAATCAATTCCCCTTTTCCCTTACTCTTAATTCCCTGGGATTAAACCTCCCAATAAGGTGTTAACAGATAATCCGTTGCCTTAGGCTCTGTTTTCTAGGGAACCTATGCTAAGACTGTATTAATATCTGACAGATAACTTGAACCACAGGCCATGCTCTGTATCCAGTCAATTTCTCTCATTACTCTTTATTTTCGCTATATTAGAAAATCTAAATTTATAGTCACAGGTTGTCAGGAGTGACAGCAAGTTTCTAGTGGCTCTGACAAGTGGCTCTGGGTTGAAAATGGACATAGGAATTATGAAGGTATTTTCCACTGAAGACCACTTTCCTCATTCAGTCAGATGCTACGTCAATGAACATATCATACTCAAAAGCCAGAAGGTTGAATATTTCAACTTGAGAGATGGGAGCAAATGGATTCCCAATTGTGCTCAATTGCATTTGATTTTGGAAAGTATTTTTGCAGGTCCTTCTTGTTCTCATTCTCTGATGGGTGTAGAAAATCAAGTGATGGAAAATGTCAAATTCTTGATGATTTATGTTATTTGCACCGTACTTTAGTCTTTTGTAAGATATCCTAACATTTTATCCCTGACATTAAAAGGCATTTTAAAACACTGAAATAAAATATTCATCTTATTCAAAAGACTTAAACTATTACTAAGAAAAACCACATAATTAACACCTAAGACATGGAGGTGTTCTTTGTGAGAATTAAGAAAGCCATTATTTTATTTATCAAAGCTTTTCTTTTTGAAATATGTGTTATGGTTTGGATGTGAGGTGTCCCCCAAAAGCTCACATGTGAGATAATGCAGGAAGGTATAGAGGAGAAATGATTGGGTTGTAAGAGTCTTAACCCAGTTGGTGGATTAATCCCTGATGGGATTAAATGAAGCTGTAGGGTGTGGCTGGAGGAGGTGGGAATTGGGCTGTGGCTCTGGGGTATATATTTTGTATCTGGAGACTGGAGTCTCTCTCTCTGCTTTCTGATGATGCAAGCTGCTTCCCTCTGCCACGTTCTTCTGCCATGATGTTCAGCTTCACCTCAAGCCCTGAGAATGGAGCTGTCCTTCTATGAACTAGGACCTCTGAAATCATGAGCCCTCAAATAAACTTTCCCTCTTCTATAATTGTGCCGGTCAGATCATTTAGTCACAAAGATCATTTAGTCACAACAGCGAAAAAGCTGACTAAAACACATTCTATGAACATTTTTTAAACATACAGAAAAGTCGAAAGGATTGTGCTGTGAAAGAATTGTCCTCATATGCTACCTAGGTCCTATAGTTAACATTTGCTTATGTTTCTCTATCATATATTTCTCCATCTGTCCATTCATCTAGCTATCCATCCAGTCATCTTACTTTTTATAAATTTCAAAGAAAACTGCAGTATGCATATTACTAGGGTCCAAAACTTTTTATGGTTTCTCATTAAAAGTAAAATTCACTTACAGTATATACACAGATTTTAAGAGTACTTTTCTGAATCTTGACAAACCTAAACAATATATAGAAAAGTCCCATTACCTAGCGAGTTTCCTTATGTCTCTTCCCAGAAAATCCTTACCCCTAGCTTTCAGGAGCTATCACATTCTGATTTTTATTCTCTATAGAAAACTCAGGCCTGCTCTAGAACTTCATATAAGGGGAATCAGAGAGTATCGCTTAAGCACTATTTTTTGTAAGACCTTTGTCTCCATAGCATTGTGCTTTCAAGAGTCATCCAAACCATTGGATGCATCAGTTGGCCATTCTTTCCTATTGCAGTGCTTCATTACATTGTACAAATATATCACAATTTGTTTTAGCCATTGTCCTGTTTTTGGATAAATCTGCTATCACCATTCTGTGTAAGTCTGTTTGTGGGAATATGTTTTCATGTTTCTTGGGTAAATGTCCATGAGCAGAATTTCTGGGTCATAAGGTCAATGTATATTTACTCTTATAAGAAACTGCTAGATCTTCTCCCAAAGTGATTAAAGAAATTTACAGGTCATCAGTGGTGTAGGAGAGTTCCAATTGTTTCACATTCCTGCCAACATCTCTGGTCATTATTCTCTTTTTAAATTTTAGACACTTCAGTGGTATGCAGAACTAAGTCATCATGGCTTTGATTTGCATTTACCTGACGATGAGTATGTTTTCATATGCTCATTAGCTATTTTCTTATTTCCTATGTAAAACACTTGAGCAAATATTACAATCACTCGTTTTACATTGAGCAATTTGTCCATTTATTGTTGAAATACAGCAGTTCATTGTATATCCTGAATATCAGGTTTATGCCAGGTATGAATATTTTCTCCTAGTCCATGTTTTTGTCTATTCATTTTAACAGTGTCTATTGACAAGCAGAAATTTTTATTGTGATGAATTCTAATATTAGCATATCATTTTTCTTTTTATGGTTATTGCAAATATGTCTTATCTAAGATAATTGTGTCTACCCCCAATTCACAAAAAACAATATCTTACATTTTATATTATAAGTTTAATTGTTTTTTTGCCTTGTCAAAAATCAATTGAACATCTATGAAGTGCACCACCCAATAGCAGAACATACATTTTTCTCTAGTGCATAAAGAACAATTTCCAGGTAGACCATTTGTTAGATCATAACTCTATTCTCAATAGATTTAAATTATTGAAATCATGAGAAGTATGCTCTCTAACTACAATGAATGAATGAATGGAATGAATTTTAGAAAAGAAAATTTGGAGAAGTCACAAGTTCAGGAAAATTACACAACACAATCCTAAATAACAATTGGTTATAAGAAAAAATGAGAACACTTTGAGGTTCATGAAGGCACAGCTTATCAAAGCTCATAGGTCACAGAGAAAGCCATGCTCAGAAGGAAATTTGTATAGGGAAATTATACAGTTATATAAACTTACATTTAGAAAAATCTCATATCAATCTAACCTTTTACCTGAAGAAAGTGGAAAAAGAAGAAGAAACTAAACTGAAGGAAAGAAAAAGGAATAAGATAATATTACAAGTACACAAAATAGAGAGTAGAAAAACAATAGAGTAAATCAACAAAGCCAAAAGCTGGTTCTTTGAAGAGTTCCACACAGTCAGTCAATAGGTCCAGACATGAAGAGACATTCTAGGTCAATAGCTTCTAAGCAACTGTGTATTGAAACCATAACAGGTACTACCTCACGTGCACCAAAATAGCTATACTCAAATTTTTAAGGGGGAAAATAACATTTATTGACAAATATTTGGATAAATTGGAATCCTTTTATGTTGCTGCTGGAAATGTAAAATATATTACTGCTATGGAAGAGTTTGGCAGTTCCTCAGAAAGTTAAACTTAGAGTTCCCGTATGACCTGGGAATTCCTCTCCTATATCTCAAAGAACTGAAAAACAGGCTCACATAGAAACTCACGCACAAATGCTCATGGCACCATTATTCATAATAGTCAGACAACATAGAAATCATTCAAATGTCCATCACCAGATGAATGAATTAACAAAATATAGAAAATCAAGACAGTGAAATGTCAGTCAGCCACGAAAAAGGAATAAAGATATAGCAGTATACGTGCAACATGGATGACCTTGAAAACATTACACTAGCTGAGGAAGCCAGATACCAAAGTCCATGTGTTGTATGATTACATGGATATGAAATGTGTAGAATAGTCAAATCTACAGTGATTAGAAACTGGATTGATTGTTACCGGGGATGGAGGAGGAGGGAATAGGGACATGAAAGCTAACAGTTACAGGTTCTGTTCTGGAGTCTTGGAAATGTTCTAGAGTTAGGTAATGTAAGGGTTGCACAACATTGCCAATATACTAAAAATATATACTTTACAAAATCATATACTTTATAATCATGAATTTTATGTCATGTTAAAAAATTAATTGATGACGTGAGTGTGGGTCTACTTGTGGGCTTTCTAGTCTGCTCCATGATCTACTTTTACCTTTTATCAGTACCACACTGTCTTAATTACTGAAGATTTATTGTAAACTTTGAAATCAGTCTTCTCACTTGATTCTTTTTTGATATTGCTTTGAGTGTTTTAACCTATCTCCTCTGTTTTTAAAAACTTTGGTGCATATCTATTTGGTCTGCAGTGAGCATATGTCAGCAAAGAAGAGCATTCTTGTAGCTGCTGCCTTTGACACATTGCAAATTGGAAAAAAAATGTTCACAAGGTGCCTGTAATTTTCTTGTATTCAGAGGGCACTATTTCCTTCAGCATTAAATCAAGATCAGAAGGAACATTGTGCACTCCCAATTGCTCATTTTGAATGAATCAGCCTATAGATTGGTGTTCAGATAAAATATCATTGTGTGTGTGCAATGTCTTTCCTTCTTGTATACATGCTTGCTGTTCATCAGTGTTTATCACAAAGTAACTTTTATAGTTTTAACTTAGTTGAAAGCACATCATTCCCTTAATTCCTATGCATAGATGTTTCAGTGATCAACAAACAAAAGCCCATCAGCACATCCCCTGATACATGCACTGTAATATGCCTGCACCTGATTTGTGTGTTGCATAGCTGTGGTTTTTTCCCCATTTCAAGCCTGAGTATGAGAGAGAAGCTGCTCTTTCACATGGTGTGCCACTGTTGTGCTATGCCCATCTGTCTGATTCGATAAAGGAATTTCACCAATAGCTTGTCTTCTTTTTCTCCAAGCACACTGTTTGTTATATTGAGGATCATTTCATAAGCTTCTTGGGAGTGACAGTTATTCCTTTTTTTGGCTGTAAGGAGAGTGACTTTGAAAGATGCTTCTGTAGTTTTGGTCTTTCCTTTGCCTTTAGCAATAGTGTTCATTGATTTCATGCAGGAAAACATTATTTTGTGCTTATTATGGAAAATATAAATTTGTTGAGTGGAGATGTCACTGTGTTTAAAGAGGATTTTTTTAATGTGGTGGTTTCACACCATTATTTGGCAGCTTCATATCAGACAAAACACTTAAAATTGAGAGTGAATAGTTGGCTGGCTCAACAAAATCTAATTTTCAGATTCATTATAGTTCTTCCGACTCCCTTTTTTCTCTTTCAGCTGTGTAGGAAAGACATCACACTTGTAAGTACACATGTCCCAGCACAGATATTCACATTTTTGCACTGAACCAGCTCACTAGTCATGTTCTACACATTATTTTGAAATGTGTTATTTTGTCACAATTAACATACTGCAGTCAGTGACTTTGGAATTATCAACACCTCAGTTTATTGAAAACTTAGCAGTATATTAAGAGACATAAAAATGTTTTAACCAATATTAATTAAACTGATTATCTGAAATTAACCAAGACAGAATAACTAGCATAATTCTAGGACCACATAACCAACATTTAAGAATATACCGATTGCCAGGTGTGGTAGTGCATGCCTGTAATCCCAGCAGCTCTGGAGGCTGAGGCAGGAAGATTGTGAGTTCAAACCCAGCCTCAGCAATTTATCGAGGCCCAAAGCAACTTAATGAAATCCTGCCTCAAAATATAATAAGGCTATAAATATAATAAGGAATATTACTCTGTGGTTAAACCCTCCTGGGTTTAATCCCCCATACCAATATATATACATACATATATATCCACTATAATTAGATTTCTAGAAAATCATATTCATAATTAAGCTCACCTGTTATATATATAATGTATACATTATTATATATAATATATTATACACTATTATAAATTATTATATACACATATATTAACAGAATTGCTTTAAATCTTTTCCCTCTGGAGCTATGAAAAGACTTGAAGAAGACCTGGCAGGATAGTAGGGGACCCCTAGAGACACACTGGCTTATACACTCCCATCATTACTGTGACAGGCAACCAGAAATGTTTAACTGTGGCCAACTACCAAGTCTATCTACTCAAAATGATTCATTAAGTTGTTACCCAACTTTACCAACAATCTGTCTCCTACCTGCTGAGCTGCAATTTTTTTTATTTTGTGGCAGAGGGGGGTGGGGGTACTAGAGATTGAACTCAGGGGCACTTGACCACTGAACCACATCCCTAGCCCTTTTTCGTATTCTATTTAGAGACAAGGTCTCACTGAGTTGTTTAGCACCTTGCTTTTGCTGAGGCTGGCATTGAACTTGCAATCCTTCTGCCTCAGCCTCCTGAGTCACAGAAATTATAGGCATGCACCACAGAGCCCGGTTTGAACTGCAGTTTTCAAATACCTCCCACCAAATGGTTATCAAGAAAGCCCCTATCAACTTTTATTTCTAACCAGCTGTGAGTGAGAAATTCTGTCTCCCCAATTCATCACAGGCTCTGAGTAAAGAGATGTTGTACTGCACACTATGCTTAGATTTTTAAGTGAGCGCTTAAAGCAAAAACTCAGATGTAGTTGAAATGACTCTTAAAGATCCTCACATCTTCCTTCAAGTACAGAGACAGGAGATAGATGCCCATTTTTTGTTTCAAGTGCAATCTAGAGCATAGGTTCATTGGATAGAAGAGGAAGCATTGTGATTTTTCTTGTTATTTTTGACTGAATTACATTTGAATTTGTCTAAAGTAACATTGTTTTACAAATTGCTTTTTTAATTTTTCAATTAGGAATGTTCATCTTGTTCTTATTTTTTAGTTATTATTACCCTTTTATTATATATATGTATATATGCACATATGAGTGTGTGTGTGTGTGTGTATATATATATATGTATATATATATTTCCTAGTATGCTGTCTCTGCATAGTGTCATGTATATGTATGTGTGTATAATCTATTTATTGTCCCCAACACCACTAGACTAAATACATAAAATTCTAAATTCAATTTCAGAATACATTGGTTTTTATATTTGAATTTTTAATCTTCATGGAATTCATTTTTATATACAGCATTAGGTAAAAATTTAAGTTTATTTTCCCCCAGAGTTTAAACAATTATCTTCTAGAAGAACATCTTTAAAATTCCTCTGATTTTTAAAACATTTTTATGTCCTGGTTTTCATACAAGATTTTCAACAGTTATTAATTTAAACAGAAAAAAAAAATCAAGAGAAATTTTTCCTATCATACACTAGTGCCCAGCACTTTTTCTTCCTCTTGGAGGAAAATGGTACTACCTCAGTGATTTGGTTATAGAAAAGACAATAGAGAAAAGAAGGAACATGAGCTTTTCAATCCTGTGGCAAAGCTGTTAATTACCAATTCTTACCTTCCTCCTTAGTAACAGAACTCCCAATTCTTCACCGGGTACATGACCACTCAGTATAAAGGCTATATAATTACTATCCTTCCTGGGAGCTGGGAAGTATCTGAATTTTGTGAAATATCCTTAAAGAGAAAAAGCATGTTCTTCCTTGCCCCTACTTCTTCAGTGGTAACCAGGATGTCTATATGATGACTGGGACTAAAGTCACCATATTGGACTGTATGGCATTATGTAAAAGAGACCAGAGCAATGGGGACAGTAGTAGCCTATATCCCTGATTGCATGGAATTGACAACCCCCAAACAGAATTAACTTCCAACTAATGTAAAACATTGTTGTTTGGGATTGAATTTCTGTTATTAGGGCTGAACCTAATCCCAAGTCATACAGAGCTGCAAGGAGGGCTGATGTTTTATTCAGTATAATATTCACAGGACTTGATGCTGGACGTAGAACATTGTTAATAATGTTTGCACAAGGCCTATATTTCCATTTATAGGCATGATAGTGCCAACACTGAATTTTTCAGGCACTTTGATATATCAGTATATTCCTTGTCATAACTCTTCGGATTTGGGCGTGTCTATGACTTTTGAAACCTTAAAGGAAACATCGTAGCTTCTCATTAATGTTTTCATAACAACTTTTGTTCATAGGTCCCTCTTTAGAAGTACACCTTTTATTTGACTTTTAAGAATGGATAAATCTGGACATGCTGGTCACCATTTTGATGCACTTTTTCTTGAAGCACACCATGAATGGGGAATGCCGAGTGCTCTAGAATAAATCCCAGCCAAGCTCTGGCACTGCCCTGACAGTTCTCTGCAAGGTTTATGCTCCTATTTAATTGCACTTACATCCTTTTCCATTCCCTAAGGGCCCATCTTTATGGAGAAATAGGCAGTTGGCCGAGGATGTTGGAATTGAACATTCCTTGCTAATTATTTAATTTTCATCTGGCAAAAACTAAAGCCTCTTAAGTTTAGTGAGAACTATAAGTCAATTACCTTCCTTTGCTACCAAGGAGCCTACCACTTATAACTAAAAACAAACACACAGCTTGATTCCTTACCCTTGTCCCCAACCCCATGAATCTGTTTTTCTCATATACTTACTATATATAGAATAATAGTGGTAAAACTGATGCTTTGGTAATAATGTAGTGTAGACAAAAAGCACTGGCATCTCACACCTCCATTCCTTGTGTAAGTTCAAACTTTCATTTATTGCCAATGCAATTGGCCAAGCATATCTTTGTATGAAAAACAAGTTAGTGAGGAAGATGTCAGGAACTGAGGCTTTGAAAGGTGAATTATTCACCCAAGGTCACCCAACTAACAAGCAGCAAAGTGGGGATCTTGACTGATTTGTGTTCTGATTCTGATTCAAACCCTGAGCCATGGATTTATTACCTCAACTGAGAAAAGGCCTTTAACCATCTATTTTCTTTAACTAACTCCTATCACCTTTCAAAAGAGAACGTAGGACCCACTGTCTTCAGACTGAGTTCCCCTCTGTGTTCCTGTAGAAAGAAAACAGTTTTTGAGCATTGCATTTTACTATGTGCTACAGATGTTTTGTAGGGATTAATCTACTTTAATTCTAATAAGCATTGTGATGGAAGCCACTGTACTTATGGAAAATCCATGAAAAGGACACTTGTGTAGTTAGGACCAGGGTTGCAAATTCAGGTTTTTATTTATTCCAGAGACACTACACTTAACAATCATGGTAAAATGTTTGGTAGCAAATATATTTATTAGTTTGACTATCTACCTCATGGACTCTAAGATTTTTAGTCTTAAGACCAGGGACAGTTTCTTGGTCATTTTGTACTCTCAGCATGCAAGATAGGATCTAACACATAACAAAAACTAGCTCATGTCAATGGGAAATCTCCCTTTGCCTCTATTGCCCCTTGAATGGTTACTTACACATGAGATGGGATTATTAATTTTTTGGAATAGACAGAACTCCAAATTTCATGTATTATCAAAAAGGAAGAACTATGGATTCACCTTCCTGTTGTATCACACATTCACACCTACACTGGACATTCAGGGTCTCCCAGGTACATGATAGAAAACACCTTTCCAAAGAAGTTCCCACACAAGAATGCTTCTTGTGATCATCATTAGTGTTGACTTACCAAGTATCACCCATGTTCCCTTCTGAGAAGATGTTAGAATTTTCCTTCCCTGCTCCTTTAAGGTAGGTGAATCCATGGGAATTACTTTTGCCCATGCAATGTGGGCAGAAGGGAAAAGTGTCACCTCCAAGCAGAAACTATGAGAACACACATGTGATTTCCCCCTGGTTCATTGACAAGCAGTGTTCAAATGTGACTGTGAAGAGCAGAGCCCCATTGCTGACCTGCAGTGGAAATACTGTAAGCAAGACACAAGCCTTTGTTGTTGTGAGCTATTAATGCTTGACAGTTGATTGCCACCACAGGGTCTGGAACGTAGTCTATCCTGATAGAGACACTACCAGAAGTATCCAGTGGAGTGATTCTTGATATTTTAATTTTACATAGAGGAATTAAGAGGAAGGTAATTAAGCTGGGGCTTAACTCCAAAAACTTTAGACCCCACTAGAAGCTTAAGGACTCATATTAAGCTTAAGAAATTTGTGACTCAGAGGATGATATAGGTCAACCATCCTCCATCTCCACTGGGATCTGAGAAGGTTAAAATAAGCCCAAATTATTGTTAAAGGAATTGAAGTGAGAAGAGCAGAAATATTCCAAAAGTCAAAGGGCGGGTGGCATATGGAACCTCCTTCCTGATGCTCTGTTGAAATCAGCGGAACTGTCCACCTGCTTAAGACTGAATGGTGTGTGCATGCCGGGAGAGGGGTTGGACCTGTTGCTCTCAGGGAGAGCTTCTGGCTTTATGATTTTATTATATCTTTAATCTTGGCTGGTTAGAAGATTCATTTATACATTTAACCAGATTTTCCCAGGGTATAAATTCTCCCCAGAGATAAATTAAACACTTTTAGGGATACAATCCTTCTGTGAGGCCACCAGGGAACCATTCAGTGCTTTGCAGCAGCAATTTACCAAATGGTACCCTGGTGACTGAGAAAGGGAGGGCACATCTGTAAGGAGCCTTTCTTCACGTCCAGGGATGCATGCTCAGAACTCTCCCTGTATTGCATGGACAGCTGAGGGTGGAGAATGGGGTCAGCAAGGTCTCCTCAATGCACTTATGTTCCCATCACATCTATGCTGGTCTCATGTGTCAGCAAAAGAGAAGCCAAGGTCAATTAGTCAAGGAGGTGAACTAAAACCCCTGGGTGGAAGCCTTTTCTCCTCTGTTTGAATCACTTCTCTTGAGGATCTTCACTCCCCAGGAGGCTTGCTCTATTGCCTGCTACTTTTCTGTTCAGGATCCCAAATGTCAAGGACTTTTCCTAGATCAAATTCCCATGAAATTTGCCCATGGTTTAGCCCTGCTTTTTCTCTCTCACTTCATCAACATATACCTGTTATTTTTTCCTTTTGTTAATATCTTACATTTATTAGCTAATTAATGCATTCAACAATTAGCAATGACTTATATCCAAAATACACTTTTAGTTAATTGCCAAGGTCTCTGGTTTAGATGGACCAGAGTTTAAATCTTGGCTCCATTATTTATGGATCTTCCACCTCATATCTCACTTTACCATTCTGTAAAATAGAGGTCCTAATATCATCTCCTTTATGATGTTACAGTAAAGATTAAATGAAACAATCCATGTAAAAAGTTCAATAAGTTGCTGAGCATAGCATAAATATTAGCTATTCTTATTATTTACCATCTACTATATGTGTCTATCTTAGCCAGCTTTGCATCACTGTGACCAAAATACCTGACAAGAACAACTTAAAGGAGAAAAAGTTTACTTGGGGATCAGTTTTGGAGGTTCAGTCCCTGGTTCTCCGACTTATTGTTCTGGGTCTGAGGTGAAGTGGAGCATCATGGGGGAAGTTGTGGTGAAGGAAATTGTCTTTAGCTCATGGCAGTCAGGAAGCAGAGAAAGAGAAGAACCAGAGACAAGATAAAGTTCCCAAGGGCCACCCCCAAGGACCTACTTCCTCCAGCCATCTCCCCTGCCTATAGTCACCACCTGTTAACCCATTCAAATTATTAACCCATCAAATGGATTAATCTACTGATGAGGTCACAGCTATCATAATCCAATCTTTTCACCTCTGCACACAGCTACTTTGCCTAATATGTGAGCTTTTTGAGAGACACCTCATATCCAAACCATAACTGTGCCAGACACTGAAGTGCTAGAAACACAGAGATAAGAAGCTCATGGTCTGCAGCAGGGATTCTCAAGGTATGGTCTCCATCCACCTGCAGAGCCAGCACTTGGGAACTCATTAGATGAGGAAATTCCCACACTCCACCCAGAGCCATTGAATGAGAAACTTTGAGGTTCAGCAATCTGTTTAACAAGTCCTCCAAGTGACTTGGACCCTCATTCAATTTGAGAGCCTCTGCTTAATAAGATATGAGTACCTTACATCTATAAATGTCTTTTTTCCCTAAAGCATTTTCTTTCCATATTTTTTATTGGTGCATTATAGTTGTACATAATGGTGGGATTCATTGTTACACATTCATACATGCACACACTGTAACAATAGAATTAGGCCAATATCATTCAAAAGGGCATTTCCCCTTTCCCTCCCCTCCTCCTTCCCACTGGTCCCTTTCCTCTACCCTACTGATCTTCCTTTGATTTTCATGATATTCCTTCACACCTTTCTTTTCCTTTTTCTCTCTAACCTCCATATATGAAAGAAAACATATGACCCTTGACTTTCTAAGGTTGTCTTATTTAGCTTAACATAATGTTCTCAAGTTCCCTCCATTTTCCTGCAAATGACAAAATTTCATTCTTCTTTATGGCAGAATAAAACTCCATTGTGTGTGTGTATGTGTGTGTGTGTGTGTGTGTGTGTGTGTGTGTGTGTTTAATGCAGTTTCTTCATCCATTCATCCATTGATGGACACCTAATCTGGTTCCATATTTTGGCTATTGAATTGTGTCGCTAGAAACGTGGACATGCATGTATCACCGTAGGATGATGACTTTAGTTCCGAGCAGGGGTATAGCTGAATCGTATGGTGGTTCCTTGCCTAGTCTTTGTAGAAACCTCCATGCTGATTTCCACAGTAGTTGTAGTAATTTACAATCCCACTAACAGCATAAAAGTGTTCCTCTTTCTCCATATCCTGTCCAGCATTTATTATTGCTAGCCTTCTTCATGGCTGCCATTCTAATTGGAGTGAGATGAAATCTCAGTGTAGTTTTGATTTGCATTGCCATAATTGCTAATGATGCTGAGCATTTTTTCATATATTTGTTACCATTTGTATTTCTTCTTTTGAGAAGTGTTTGCCCATTTATTCATTGGGTTATTTGGTTTCTTTGTAATTTTTTTTTTTGGTAAGTTTACAAAATAATGCTACACGCTTCTTGAGTAGCATTCCTGCAGAGGAGGAATGATGATTAATTTAGGTAAACCACTCCATTCACAATAGCCTCAAAAAAATAAAATACTTGGGAATCAATCAAACAAAAGAGATGAAAGACCTCTACAATGAAAACTACAGAACACTAAAGAACGAAATTAATGAAAACTTTAGAAGATGGAAATATCTCCCATATTAATTCTGCTTCAGAATTAATTCTGCTTCAGAATTAATATTGTCAAAATGGCCATACTACCAAAAGTGCTATACAAATTCAATGCAATTACAATTAAAATCCCAATAGTGTCACTTATAGAAATAGAGAAAACAATCATGAAATTCATCTGGAAGAATAAGAGACCTTGAAAAGCCAAAGCAATCCTGAGCAGGAAGAGTGAAGAAGGAGGTATCACAATACCAATCATTAAACTACACTATAGAGCAATAGTAACAAAAACAGTGTGGTATTGGTACCAGGGAGAGGTAGACCAATGGTACAGAATAGAAGACACAGAGACAAACCCACATAAGTACAGTTATCTCATACTAGACAAAGGTGCCAAAAGCATACAATGGAGAAAAGATAGCCTGTTGAACAAATAGTGCTGGGGAAACTGGAAATCCATATGCAATAAAATGAAATTAAATTTCTACCTCTCACCCTGCACAAAATTCAACTCAAAATGGATCAGAGACCTAGGAATTAGACCATAGACCCTGCAACAAATAGAAGAAAAAGTAGGCCCAAATCCTTATTATGTTGGCTTAGGACCAGACTTCCTTAACAAGACTCCTAAAGCGCAAGAAATGAAAGCAAGGATCAATAAATGAGATGAATTCAAACTAAAAAGCTTTTTCTCAGCAAAGGATACAATCAGTAATGTGAAAAGAGAGCCTACAGAGTGGGACAAAATCTTTTCCACACACACTTCAGATAGAGCACTAATCTTCAAAATTTATAAAGAACTTACAAAATTTTACACCCAAAATACAGAGAACCCAATCAATACATGGTCTAAGGAACTGAACAGACACTATACAGAAGAAGATATACAAGGATTAACAAATATATGAAAAAGTTTCAACATCTTTAGTAATTAGAAAAATGCAAATTAAAAGCACCCTGAGATTTCATCTTACTCCAATTAGAATGGTTATTATCAAGAACACAAGCAATAATAGGTGTTGGCATGGATGTGGGGAAAAAGGCACACTCGTACATTGCTGGTGGAGTTGCAAATTGCAACTGCTCTGGAAAGCAGTATGGAGATTCCTTGGAAAATTTGGAATGGACCCACCTTTTGACCCAGTTATCCCACTCCTTGGTTTATACCCAAAGGATTTAAAATCAGCATACTACAGTAATTCAGCCACATCAATATTTATAACAGCTAAATTCACACTAACTAGATTATGGAACCAACCTAGATGCCCTTCAATAGATGAATAGCTAAAGAAACCATGGTATATATACACAATGGAATATTATGCAGCCATAAATAAGAATAAAATTATGGCATTTGCAGATAAATGGATGGAATTGGAAAATATCATGCTAAGTGAAATAAGCCAATCCCAAAAAACCAAAGGTCGAATGTTTTCTCTGTTAAGTGGATGATGATACATAATGGGGGTGAGGGGGTAGGGGTAAGGGAAGAATGGAGGAACATTTGATTATGTAGAGGGAAATGAGAGGGGGCAGGGATATGAAAGATGGTGGACTAAGACAGGATCATTACCTATCTACATGTATGATTACATGAATGTTGTGAATTTACATCATGTACAACCATAGAAATGAAAAGTTGTACCCCATTTGTGTACAATGAATCAAAATGCAGTCTGTAAAAATAAAATGTACAGCAATTACCATCAAAAAAAAAAGAAAATATCATGTAAGACAGGAACATTTTTTCTGTGTTTTTCATTTTTGCTCTGTGATATCTGAATTGCTGACCCACAGAACAATAAAGTGGCTATTGTTTTAAGCTATTAAATAAAATTCCCTATTTGCAACCGAGCAATTGAAGGTCTTGGCTTAGTACTTGGTGCTTTGTGCTTAGACACTCAGCCCCTTGAAGAAAGTGGCCTTCTAACTGTTTAGGAATAAATTTTGATTTGCTGGTATTCTCAATGTCTTTTTTTTAAAGTTATTTATTTATTTTGGTTCAAAGTACACAAATGGAGTACAACTATCATTTTTCTGGTTGTGTACAAAGTGGAATCACACCATTTGTATATTCATACATATACATAGTATAATGATGTTTGTCACATTCTATTATCTTTCCTTCCCCACCCCCTCCCCTTACTTTCCTCTATACAATCCATCCTTCCTCCATTCTTCCCCTACCTCCCCTCCCCCACTTTATGTGCCATCAACTGTTTATCAGAGAAATTATTCGGCCTTTGGTTTTTTGGGATTGGCTTATCTCACTTAACATGATACAGCCACATCAATGTTTACAGCAGCCCAATTCACTATAGCGAGATTGTGGAACCAAACTAGATGCCCTTCAGTAGATGAATGGGTAAAGAAACTATGGTATATATACACAACAGACTATTATTCAGCCATAAAGAATAATAAAATTATGACATTTGCAGGTAAATGGATGGAGTTGGAGAGTATCAATCTCTTTTTAAGTGGTTGAGATAGGAGTGGCCTACACTACTCAGTTCTGGCCTACAGACATACATGAAAACCCATTCATGGTTTCTGGGAATTGTTCTCTTTCTTCAAAAAACAGTCAAGGACAAGATAGTCCTTTTCTGCTGAGCATGATACAAAGAGCAGTTGTAACCATATTGCATCGTGAGGGAGGTAGCATGAGACCCAAGCTGACATTCAGAGACTGAGGAGTAGAGACAGGAAAGGCTCTTGTTAGTAACATTGAGCTGTGAGATTAGCCAGCCCCAGGTCCCTCTTACTCTGTATAGTACCTCTTGTAGTGTGATGAATTTTCCATCTCACTTAGACCATTTTGAATTGGATTTTCTGTTCCTTGAACAGGATTAGAATTTGACAGCCCTGTGCAGAGAAAAACTTGCCAGGAGTAACAGAATTGGCCATCTGAACTCATGTCCTCAGATTCAAAACCTTTGTTCTGTCCATAACATAGCTTTCTGATAGATGAATTCTGTTGAGTGATGGGTCTGATGGATGGGGTCATACCAATACATGAATTCTAGTACATAGCTCCTGTCATATCCCCATAGCACCCTTCCACCCATACCATCTACCAATTTAAGCTAGGACTTTAGGTTGCCACTTTCTTATCCCTAGAGCCTAGCGAAATCCCTGGCATTTACTTGACACACAATAAATGGTAAATAATATGACTCTGGGGCTGGGGATATAGCTCAGTTGGAAGAGTGCCTGCTTCCCAAGCACAAGGCCCTGGATTCGATCCCCAGCACAAGAAAAAATAATAATAATATGACTCTTATAAAGTTCTAAAATATCTGTAGATGGAGGAGTGACCATATAATTGCATGAATAGACAAATGAGTGACTATTGAAGGGTTGATAGTATATATGCACTTAATCTACTCCCTTTCACATAAAAGACACTGTTTAATACTGGTGATCTTCTGTGCCTTAACCCTTACTGTAAAAGTTTCAGAGTTCAGTGGGGAAGGTACTTTAAGGACAGAGAAAAACTTTGTGGATCTGAGCCAATTGTTAGGGACTGACTCACCTGGGGCAGGGGCAGAAGTATCTGGATCAAAACTGGAATTTGGGTCTAGTTTGTAGTTCCCCACCCCCAGAAGACAAGGCTTGAACTTCCAGCTTTTTAGACCTCTCAGACCCCGGGAAGGCCAGGACCTTTGCTTTAAGAGAATCCTGCCCACTGAGGCAAGGAAGACTCCTGGACAGAAGCAGAGTTGGTCAGGAGCAGCAGTAGGTTGGACCATGTGGGGAACCAGGTATGCTCCCCTGCCATTACTCTCTCTTCTTCTTCCTCCCCTTTCCCATGCTGGGCTTTCTAGTCTTATTCTTGTACATAGATTCAGCAAATGTTAGGTTTGGAAAGGACTCTACGAATCCTCCATTCTGGCCTTCTTGTTTGATTGATGAAGCAGCTGATCTCCAGTGAGGGAAAGTGATTTACCTGGGAACACCAAACAAATAGAGCAGATGCACAGAGCGGTCATGTATCAGCTGGGTACCAGTCTGAAATTGGAGAAGGGGTGTTGTCACATAGCTCTGCCCCCATGATTTGTAAGATCTTGGACACATTCCTCATCTTCTCCCTGTTTCTCAGTTTCCACGACCATAACCTGGGAGTGATAACAGAAGCTCCCTCCGTGCACTGGCATGTGGACCTATATGTAAAGTGCAGAAAATAAGTTTAAAACACTTGAACGGTGAGCACTCAGCAGCTATTAGTTATGTAATAATATCTAGTGTGAGAATGGAATGATGAGCAAGAAGAAAGACTGGAATTTGGATCCAAGCTTTTAAATTATTGTTTATTTCCATGAACCCATCTTTTTTTTTTCCCCATTTTCTTCTTTCTTTTCCTGAGTCTGAGATTTCAGCCTCATTTTTGTTTTTCATTTTATTACTGTTTGCATTTGAGAGAAAATGTATTGTGTGAAGAACATGGGTGCAGAAATTAGACCTGTGTTGAGTGCCTGCATCAGGTGAATATTAACCATGAAGCTTTGGTCAGACTACTTAATATGTGTGGAGGGGGTGGTATGGAAAATGGTGGAATGAGACAGACATCATTGTCCTATGTACATGTGTGATTACATGAATGGTATGAATCTACATCCTGCACAACCATAGGAAGGAAAAGATGTACCCCATGTGGGTACAATGAATCAAAATGCAGTCTGTAAAAATAAAAAATAATTTTAAAAAAACAGAACAAAGCAAAACAGTAAAACAGTTCCCAGCACTGAGGATTACCTGTGATAATTAAGGTAACAACCCTAGCTTTATGCTTCCCCCAAGGCTGTAGTCCAGGAAACATAAAGGTGAAGACTCCAAGTCCTAACCTCGTCTCCTCTGGGAGCAGTGCTGGGGCATCCCTGAGGTTGAATAGTGGCACCATTTGCCCAAATGGACCAAGTCAGTACAACCAGATTAACTCCAGTCCAGCCAGATGGTTAAGTCTGAGGCTGACTACTGATCTTGTACAATCACAAGGTTAAGGTGGAGATGAAAATGGACTTAAGACTGGTCATACCAGGTTCACAGTCATCGGGATGATTCTGTCTCCCAACCTATAACTTCTGTCTGTCCTCAAAGATCTTTTTGCTAAGGCTAAAACAAATTTCAAATGATCTTTCTGTAGTCAAATGGTAGGAGCTGCTTATAAAGCTCAGCACTGCTAAACTTGAGCAGTGAAGCAGCTTGAGGAGAGGAAAGGGTGCTAATGGAGATTTGGAAGTTTAGCTCCTCATTTCATTTGGCCACTATATAAGTGACTTTGACCAAGTCCTCACTGACCTTACTTGGTTTCCTCCTGGTCCTTTGTGAAGGACCTTGCCTATTCTGAGTCCACAGGGTTATTAATTTCTACAAATTTCCTCACCTCTAGACCATCCCACCATAGCATCTTCCATAGTGAGCATCTCCTTTATCTATCTCTTCTAACATAGCTCCCTTTGACACAGTGTGTTTTATAGCACCAAGTATTCCTTAGGCAATTAAATGGAATAGCAGAGGGGCCTTGGAAATCATCTAATCCATCCAATACATACATACAAAATTAACCGCAGAGATGTTCAGTAACTTCTCCAATGTCACACAACTTCTTGGCAGCAGTTCTAGGACTCCTGCCTTTGGCACCCTGTAATGAAAAGGTGGTTGCTGAGTGCTGATACATGACTGCATCCTTTTGATCATGTCATCATGGCATAAATGTTAAGGCTAACAGCTGTGTGACCCAAGGCTTTATTTTCCTTATTATGACAACATGTAGCTGGGAAGAAAATATTTGTGGATCTAACTTTTAGATATGAAGTAAGTGTCAAACTGAAATGTTATTGACTCTATAGTGCTTCCTACCCTGATAAATGTATCCAATATGTTTCCAGTGACTCATGTACAGGGCGGATGTATCTTTTTTATCATCTTAGACAGTGACAATTTAGTTGCTCTACCCACAGCTCCCCCCAGATCTGCATATGCATTGATAATTAGCCACAGCATTATGGAATTTCATCCAAAAATTAATAATTTGATTGGTTATTCAAAACCTCAAGCATCTTGACAGCCAGCAATCAATTGACGGGGGAAATAATGTGCAAACTGATGATTTATCTTCTTTTTTCAACAAATGAGCTTGTCTATGAGCCAGACAACATATCAGGAAATTGTGGGAGAATGTTTTGCTTGAACACTGTATCTGGAAGATCCCTGAAGGATACAAAGGATTTTCTAAAACTTAGGTTGATCCTTAAATATTATGTTTCTTAACACAGAAAAAAAATCAAAAGAGGGATGGAATGAAATATTTTTGTTCTCACATTGCCATAAAAAGGTTTTAAAAGACCCCAAACTGAAAACTATGAGACAAAAGTGGTGATGGAATACAGGACATAAGAATTTTAAGACTAAAAATATGCGGAGATCCTTAAGTGGCAAAACCTCTGCTGGTTTTAATCAGCCCCAGGTATCTCTTTTCCAAAATACATGGCAAAAAAAAAACCCACCTTTGAAGGGTTCTTCATATGGTCCTCAAAAACAGTTATACAGTTATATGGTCATTTATAATTTAAATGTATGGAACTTTGAATGCCAACACACACAGACACACACACACACACACACACACACACACAGAGGAAATCATTCTCAAGATACATATATACCAAATATGTAAAAATAAGCAAAATGCAAAATAATAAATAAAATGCATGATTGTATAAGTTCCCTGTGCCTTCAGAAGACAGATTCTACCTTCCAAAAAAAAAAACAGCAGGATTCTCTACTCCTACATAGCTTCTCCAGTGTAGACAGCTAACAACAGCATCCACACCAGTATTTTCACTTCGACAATAGATACATAGCAAAAAATCATCAATTCATTAGAATTCAATACTAAGAAATTTTCTCACAACACCTTTTTATGAATCTGACCTGAGGTTACTCACTGGAGGGAACTGAAATTGCATCTGACACAGTAATGTGTTTTAATTGTAAAAGGTCTTAAAGGATGAGGAGATCCAAAATGAATGGGAAAGGGTCTTCCTCAAAGCAGTGGTCAAAAATATCTTTGTTTAATCAACAGCAGTTTGCTGAACAACAGTGATTCTCAGACTTGGCTGCTCATTAGAATCGCCTGGGGAGATTTTACTACAGCCAGCCTGGGCTGCACCCCAAACCAATTAAACCAGAATCTCTGGGGGTGGAACCCAGGCATCAGCACTTTCTAAAGCTCCCCAGGTGATTCCAGTGTGCAGTCAAGCTTGAGAACTTCTGACCTGGAGATGAGCCATCCTAGGTGATTGGATGATTGGCCTCAATTGTTAAATCTCCTGTCTAATGCTGTGCATTCCCACCCTTGCAGTGGTCTATTGCTAGGAAGAAGATATTTGCCCACCACTTTGACTTTGGATTTGGCCATGGTGACTTATTTTGACCAATGAGATTTGTGCACAGGTTCGACCTGTGCTTGGAGGGTGGCTGACTTTCTTGTGCACCTGCTTTTTTGCTGTGAAAAGACTATATTCCAGTCAACCACAGTCCCAAGAAGAATGGGAGACATGTAGACCAGAACCAAACCAAACAATTCCTGCAGCCAAGCCCAGTAAACTCTAGTCTGCTCATAGATAGGAGAATGAGAAAGAAATGCTTATGACTGTAAGCAAGTGAGTTTGAGGTTGGGTTGTTAGGCAGAATATTTTCTTGTTTTTTAAAAGGTAACTAACATACCTAAAATAGGAAGAAATTATTTAATGAGATGATCATCCACATTTTAAATAAATGAACATTTTTTGTGGCATGAGAGAACTACAAGTCTCAACTTTGTAGAGAGGAAAGTTTGACCCACAATATCTACCATGATGTAGCTTTTTGGAACAATGCTACCATCTTTGTCACCCTTCTGATCTGTTAAGTAGAAAATATTTCCTGCTGATTTCTTACTCAGTTTCACACAGGGCCATCATCTAAATATCTGTCTTCACCAGGGCAGAACTGACATTCTGACTCATCAGTGCCCTAGGCTAGTTTGTCAGCACTTTTTTTTCTTTTCCTTCTTTTCTTCAATTTTCAAATTTAATCTCTACCCAAGTTTTTTCTAAAAGAACTGGAAAAATAAAAAAGCCCTCTCTATGTAACTAATGTAACTACCACAGAAATGGTGAGGCATAGATAGATAGAATTATTTCTAGTAGGTTCTTTACATGGTACTGGGGATTCTGTGGTGTGCTTCAGTCATATGTCAAAACATTGTTAAATTCATGAGCATGGATCTTTTCTCTCATAAGAAGAGCCCTCTTTCAGAGTTTATGGTGTCTACATTTTATGCTTTTACAAGTCTAGGACCTTGAGTCTCAAATTGAAGCATGCATCAGAATCACCAGAATGGATTCTTATAACACACCCCAGAATTTCTGACTAGGTTTGGTTGAGACCTGAGAATCTGCATCTAGCAAGTCCCCAGGTGATGCTGATGCTTGTTGGTCAGGGGACTGCACTTTGAGAACCATCAATGGATGGGGGTGGGGAGTGGGATTCTCATGTATTTCCTAAATGGAAAAACGTTCCTGTACAACACCAAGAAAAGGTCCACCTGGAGAATACAGATAGCTAAGATACAGCTAATACAGATATCAATGCTCTTTACAAACAGCTCATGTATTCCCATAACCACTTCTCAAATTTGTATCTGTAGTCCATCTCCAATGAAAACACCTGGAGAAAGGCCTCATTTTCAAAGAAGCTTCCTTTATTTTTCCAACAAGGATAAAAGGCTTCCTCTGAGGCCCTTTATGGGAACCCATTCTATGGCATTTGATGTTCCATAAAGTACAGGGGCTTATGGACATGTCTTAGGCCCTCATAGAGGATGAATGATCTACTGATTTATCTCAGAATCCACAACAGTGTCTTGCATGTGACAGGAACAAAATAAATATTTACAGACTCTAAAATCTATGACTTAATATCTATGAGTGATTCAGAATACCAAAAGAGGAAAACTTAAAATGAATGGTCTGCTTTGTCAAATACAGTGACCATTAGCCACATGTGGCTATGTAACATTAAGTTAATAGAAGCTGAAATTTAAAATCCAGTCCCATGTTATAGTAATCAAGACAGTACAGTATATGTAAAAGAATAGACAAATAGATCGATGAAACAGAACAGACCGTGGAAATAGATACACAAAAATATGATAAACTAATCTTTGACATAAGAGCAAAGGTCATATGTCATTAAATGCCTTTCTCTTCTTGAAGGCCACAGCTCTAGTTCCAGAAGCTATCAAAGGGAACAGGACAGGGTCCTTCTGGTACGTTCCCCGAGGAAGACTACTCGTTGCTTTATGGAGGTCTTAAGGGAAGTTAAGCCACATCCCTGAATGATTCTAGGATAAGCACACAAAGCTGCTGAGTTTTTGTGTGCACAACTGATCTTTCCTATAAGAAACAATACTTTGTCTATTTTCCTTGGCACCTATCATACAGCAGAATCACAATTAAGATTTTGTGAAGTGACAAGATGGATGTTTAACTCTTGACCCAGGGTGTCTCCAGTTGAGCCTCAGCAATTGCTCCTATTAAATTGTTAGAATACTTAC
This sequence comes from Glaucomys volans, assembly GCA_020662805.1. Lineage (NCBI taxonomy): Eukaryota > Metazoa > Chordata > Mammalia > Rodentia > Sciuridae > Glaucomys > Glaucomys volans. Next base: position 110,068 of record JAJEJO010053531.1, read on the forward strand.
CATGTGCCAGAGTTTCCACACTAGCATGTTCCAATAGACTCATAATGTAAACCATATAGTTATTTTAAATTTTCTAGTGATATTTTTAAAAAGTTAAGAGATGAAAGCAAATCAAATAATGCATTTTATTTAACTCCACATATTCAAACAATTGTTATTTCAACATGTACTCAATATAAAATTAATTAATGCCTCTGATTAATTGAGTGGCCATGAGCAAGTTGCTTCTCTGTATTTTAGTGCCCTCATCCATGTAATGGGCAGGGGTGGAGTGGATCATCCAGGATGGATACTGCTTGCTTTCATATCCCTCTTTCCTTCTTGGTGTCTGGAAAGCCTGGCTCTCCTATTACCATCAGGACTTCTGATTTACACCATTCCTCTGATTTTGATGACACATTCTTCTGACCCTGGGCTTTCCTGGTTGGGGCAAGCTGCAGCCCTTTTGAGCCCAAGAGATGTGCTGCCTTTTCACTGGAGTTTCTTCTATTTTCAGCATGTGGCCCAGCATCAGCTTCTTGCTGCTTTTTTTTAAAAAAGAAAAGAAACTTGTTGTCTGGGCACCCAGTTTTAATTTTCTGTCTTCTTTGTTCTCATGCATGTTGTAGAAAGCTCCATGCTCCCAAGGAAATTCAACTATATATTTCCATCATTTCCTTTCTCTCTCTCCAAGAAATGCAAGAAAATAACTGTCAACTTTTTTTGCATATATAAATTTTAACAGCCCATACATGTCAACTAATCTTTTATCCAGGAAGGAAAAGCTTATTTCAAGTGATTGAAAGTTGAAATGCTTAGGTTTTCATTCTTGTTGTGTAATGGAATCACTGTGTGGACATGCTATTTTATGATTAGTTTATCAGTCCCCCTCCCCTAAATCCACTAACACTAATGAGTGCCTACTATGTGCAAGGCCATAGTGTCTAGGGAGGATAAGGCAAATGTTCAAACAACCATAGCAAAAGTTATATGGAGCATATCCAATGTTTTGAGAGGGGTGTAAAGCACTAAATTCAAATATTTGGTTTAGGGGGAAGAGGAAGGCTCCCTAGAGGAGTTGTCATACAGAATGGATCTTGAAAAAAGTAAGTTTCAGTAAACAGAGAAGTCAGGGAGGTCACTGAGGTCTGAGTAAAGGCATTGACAACTATCCACAACATAAGGAAGAGATAGGAGGAGGTGGAGGAGGAGGAAGAGAAGGGACCAGCACAGCATGTGGCACCAACAGAGAACTACACGTGAATTGCAGGGATTATGTAAGTATCAAAGGCAGTTTGGCAAACTCAGACTAATGGCAGTAGTGTCGCACTTCTTCCATCCATGGGAGACAGCTTAATGAGTCACAGCCCACACCTTTCCAACTAACCTTAGGAGCTCCTCCCCAAAATGAGACTAACTTGCCATTCTTGGTGTAGGAGTACAGCGTTAAGTGAGGTAGAGCCTTCAATACCGCGTTGACTAGTTAGTAGTTAATTGGATAGGCAATGGGGAGCCATTAAAGTCTTGTAAGCAGGGGAATGACATGGTGGGAAACGAGAGCTGTAGTTCAGGGTAATTAACTTGGCAGTGCTATCTCGAATGGATTAGAATAGTTATAAGACTGAAGGCCAGTTATTTGGAAGGTTGCTGCAATGGTTTAGGTGAGCAATAGTGGCTAGAATTGGATGAACACAGGAGGGGGCAGTATCATAGAAGAATTTATAGAACGTGGCAAGTATGTTAGGACAGGGAGAACAAACAACACAGAGTCCCCGTAATTACCGTTAGAGTAGGAGAAATGTAGGGCTATCATCAGGAAGGGAACCTAGGATTGACAAAGAGGTAGGGAGGGTCTTTTGGGGGCTGGGGAGAAAAAGAAACAGAACCCTGGATTTAGGCTTATCTCTTCTACAAAGCACAGTTTTTCTAAGCCATTGCCTGTCTGAGAACTCACTGCAAAGTAAAATAACCATTTTTGAGCAAACATTGTTACCCTCTGTCAATAAGCAGAATCTAAAGAAGGTTTCCATCTCTCCAGATATCTGGAAAATTGGAAAGCCCTAATTAGTAATCAGGGAAGGGGCAGGAGGGAAGGAAAGAAATATAAACCTAATCACTGTGTTTTTCAGGTTTGAAATGCTTTCCCAATCCAGGAAATTTACACTTTAGTAACAATGATTGACAGTCAAGGAATGTATCTAACTCACTTTTATTTTTCCCTTGGGGAAAGTACTTGAGTTCCCAATTGTTTTAAATTGCAGAAGCAGTAATTGTCTTAGAGAGTGAGGAGAAATGTTTTTTTGGAGCTGGGATCTCTCTCTGAAGGGAACATAAAGCCTATCTCAACTGGTTAAGGTCAGTAGAGCTGCTTTTCTGGGAGATCTATCCAGAGTAACTAAATCCCACCTTAGTTAAATTAGAACAGTAAAGGAACCAGTTGAATGCCCAGGGGAGCAGACTTAACCAAAAAATATTAACAAGTTGCTACTGGTACCTAAAAGGAAGCCAGGGATACTTTTGGAGCTACTTGATTCTACATAGATTTATTGGTGAAATTTAATATAAAAGTATACTTCTAAATGTTCTTTAAAAATACAGTGCGGTTGGTATAGTTTGAGATGCTCACTGTCCCAGAAGAAATTGTTGATTAACTGTTCACTTTGATGTATTTGTTTACTTAAAAAAGTCAAGTGTGATCAGCTAGGTCAATTGCAACAAGAACATTATTAACAGGTTAACCGATGGTAAATGATGTGAAGGCTACTCTGGAAATCTGTGCTTTGATGTATGGGGAAACTCACATCTGATTTGGGATAGAGGAGACAATCATGGCATTGTGTGTAGGCGCCAACAGACAGGCTAAAGCCAGGGATCCTTGCAGAGACTGGATTAAGGTATCAGAACTGTTCACATCTCATTTACATCACCCCAAAGAGTAGACCACAGGTTTGCTGATTAATACACAGACCATGGCAAAGAGCATTGTGTATTTGAAATCAGATCTAGATCAGTAACAGTAAATTAACCATGTGTGAAATTTGGCATATGGAAGTTCCTCTTAAGCTATTATCTAACAAGATTTTAACCCCCCCCCATTTTTTAAAAAGCATTTTTTCCAAACTAGGAAGTTAGCAAAAGCACAATGTTCCCCAATTCTTTTCCCTACCCCACCCCCTTAAACACATATTTATGCCACCTTCTGGTATATAATAATATTTTTATTGTCAAAATTTTTGAGCCTTGTGGAAGGAAGGTGGGGGTGTATGTTCAAAATGGACTGATTTCATCAATGTCTTTGCAGGCAGAAGGAAATGGTGGATTGATATTAAGGTAGAGAAATCAAACTACTACCATCGGAATATTTCCATCTATCCAATTTGTATTGTTCCTTCGTACTGTAGTTTGAGGTGAAGGTTAAATTGATGTAATTTTCGGTTTTAAGCATCCACTAGAGATGGGTGTGTTTCAAATGGAGGAGAATGGAGAATAATGCGTACAATGATCTGACTTATTAGTTGTCATTAATTATCTTCATTTTATCATCCAGACATTATTAATACCTCCCCAGTATATTTGTCTTTTATCGACAAGACACACAAAAAGTACCAGTGGGAATCGACAATTAGAGGCCACGCAGGAGTTAGATGCAGTGTGGCATATTTCCTCCAGTTTATACAGTCATCCGCCAAAAAGGCCAAAGTTTTCTTCAGTAAAAAGTGCCCTGCCAAACGGTTTCTGGATTCTTCGCGGAGGAAACAGCAAAGAAGCTGAAAGCGACCTCTTTCAACCATACCAGAAATTGGCTGTCGATGGCGATTCTAGACTCAAAATCTGTTTCAGGCACACATACGTATCTAACCAAGATTGGAAACCCACTGGCTGTCCCGTTCCAAAGTAAAAAGTGCCACGTCCTCCATTCTCCTCCTTCTTTGGGGTGTCAGTTCAGTTCTAATTCCTTCTTAGTATCCACTCAGCCCTGGGTAAGGCTGGAAGGGAGCTACCTGCGATTTCCCAACGTGGATAACCGGATTTTTCTCCTCCCAGGCTGACTGTGGATGGGGATGAGTTCTGTTCCCGAGAGAGTCTCAAAAGTAGACACAGAATCATCTCGCCGATTTTAATTTCTGTCTCTGGGCTGAGGAGAGGGGAGGATTGGGGCGCAGGAGGCACTCCCCTCCTCCTCCCCTCTTTTCCCCACCTCCCAAAATTGGCAGCCAGTCTGTGGCTCTCGGTCTGGGGTCTGGAGGGTGGGGAATGTGGGTGTGGGGGCCGGCTGGAGAAGCTCTCGCTAGCGCTGCCTGTGGCCAGACCCGCCTCCCATCCCCTCTCGGGCGCACACACGTCCACCCAGACACTCCGCGCGCTCCCTCGCGCTCTCGCTCGCCCGCCCGCCCGCCGCCGCCTGCTCTCTCCCTCCTGCTCTCGCCGGTCTCCTTCTCCTTTTTTTTTTTTTTTTTTTTTTTTTTGGTACCATAGAGTTGCTCTGAAAACAGAAGATAGAGGGAGTCTCGGAGCTCGCCATCTCCAGCGATCTCTACATTGGGAAAAAACATGGAGTCAGCTCCGGCAGCCCCCGACCCCGCCGCCAGCGAGCCGGGCAGCAGCGGCGCGGAAGCGGCCGCCGGCTCCAGGGAGACCCCGCTGAACCAGGAATCCGCCCGCAAGAGTGAGCCGCCCGCCGCGGTGCGCAGACAGAGCTATTCCAGCACCAGCAGAGGTAGGAGGCTGGAGAGGGGCTGGGGAGGGGGCGGCGGAGCCCGGGAGCGGAGCGGGGGGCGGCCGGGAGCGGGTGCCCGGGGCGCGGGGTCCCGCGGCCGAGCGCGAGCCTGCAGCTGCGCCCGAAGCCCGGAGCACCCCCCGCCCCTCCCCCCTCTGCCCCCCAGAAATGTTGCAAACTTTTGCAGCCCGTTCTCGGCTTGCGGGAGGAGAGGGGGGCGGGGGAGGCGGCGGGAGGGTTGACAGCCGGCGGACCCAACCCCTGGCTTTGATTTTCTGCAAAGACAGGAGGAAAGCCGCGTTGCCGAAATGAAATACGCTCCCCAAAATACGGAGACCCGGGAGTGGGGGCCCGGGAAAGAAACTTTTAAAGCGGCAGTGTCCTTTTAAGAAGGAAAAAAAAAAAATCTGCTTATGGCCACCCTCCTCCTCCTCTACCTTTTCCCCTCTTTGACAGTTTCGGCCCCAGCCGCTGGAGTCGGGGGTGTGTTTTCGGTCTCCCGCAGAGCTTGGGGGGCGGGAGGAGTGAGTGACCCGGGAAGCCCTAGGGGTTTAGGAGAGGGGGCGCTCCTGAATCTGGGGGCGATGCGGGCACCCTCTCTGGAGCACGGCGATGGGTTTGTGCTTTGGAGGAAAGGCCAGAGGAAACAGGGTGCGGGCGCGCGAGGTGCTAGCCAAGTTGTGTGGCGGGAGCGGCGAGGGGATGCGCAAGTTTGCAGACCCGGGTTCGGAGCTCGGCGCCCAGGCTGGCGGGGGGCGTGTGCGCGCCAGCGCACCTAGGGCGGCGGTCCTGTGGGGCGCTCCACGCGCAGTCGGACTCAGCCGCTACAAAGAAAACAAGCAGAGCAAGAAAGCTCCATAGGCACCCAAACTTATTTCTGCCCTGGGAATCATTCCCTTTCTGAGGTTTCTAGTGTTTCTGCAATAACCTGGGGCTGGTCAGTGCAAGTTGAATGTTGGTTGGCTAGTGAGAGCTCTTTTTCCCCTCCCGGGGCGATTTGTACACTTCATTTTGGTGTTTGAAGTGTGTGTGGGGACCGGTGAGGCGGGCTCCGATGTCCCTCCTGGCGTTTTCCTAGTTAAAGTAGGTTGTTGAGGAAAGCTTACTCTCTCTTAAAGGTGTCTGAACCTGATGTGTGTTTTTTTTTTTTTTTTCCTCTCTCTTTTTCCCCTCGGGTGTGGGGAATTATTTATTTGAATGCGCCTGGAGTTTTCAAAGAGCAGGAGGAAGCTACAGCTTTAATTACTGTTGTAAATAATGTATAAATCACGCCTGTCACTCCGGAGGAAGCGGGCTAGCGCGAGCCGCCCGGGGTTGGGGACAGAGATTCTCTCCAACCCCTCCTTGGGCACCGGCCCAGTGCGCCCCCTCCTCCTGCCACTGGGCTTCAGGCAGCGAATGGGGAGGGCTGGGGAAAGGCGAACCCGGCCCTGGGAGCCGCTCCCTTCCTCTTCGATGTTATAGTTGGAGGTAGGAATATGGCTGATCATGTGCTGGCTGTTTTACAGTTACCCCCCCCCCGCGCCCCACCTTAGCCACACCCCCTGTCCGGGCGCTTTCCCATTCACGGAATTCGAGTACAGTAAAAGCCATCAGGATGACACACGCGAAAAACATTTAATTAAAGGCGATTTCTGAAGAGTGACCTAGCCGAACCGCGGTTTGAGCTAGAAGGGGGCAGTGAGGACTGGGGCGAAAGGGAAGGGGATGAGGGCTGGGGGCCGGACCTGCAGCTAGATCGGTGAGTTTGTGTGCGGAAAGCATTTGGCTGCAAAGAGTATATTTAGACCCTGAGACGGTGGATTTGGAATGCGAGCGGGTTATGTAACAGGGTTAATCAGAAACACTGGAGAAAATCCCCTTCATGTGTTTCTGAGGCTGTTTTTTTTTTTTTTCTTCTTCTTCTTCTTCTTCTTCTTTTTAAGAAGGGGGAGCTAGTATATAGGAAGCGGCACTAATTTCTGGTTTGTGTTTTCACCCCCCCTTTTAACCCCTCCCCCCTCCGGTATGTTATTAGCATCTTCAGGTGTCATTCTTGCCAGAAGGTGTTCTTGCAAAAGATAGGGGTGGCAAGCTGCAGAACTGACTAGCAAATTTGTAACTTGCTGTTCTTGCAAATTATATAACGGTTGGGCATTCAGTACCACCAGCCCCCTAGGCTCAGCAAAAAGGGGAGAGGGACAAACTAGGAGTAGGATGCATCTTATGCAGTTGACCTGCTGACCTATATCCCCTTTCCTCCTAGAGGGCCAACCCCCCTCCCCATTCTGTCTATCCCTGTTGATGGCTCTTAGGAGATTTAGTGGGAGGGGGGAGGTAAGGCCCAAACACTCAACTCACATCTTGCACGCAGGCACTAGGTTATATAACAGTCTGAATGGAAAAAGGAAGGTCAGAGATGGAGGCATCCTTTAGCTAACACAGCAGTAGTAATAGCTTCCAGAAATTATGTGCATTTGCAGACTTTAACCTCAGATGTAGCGTCTGCTCCTCAGGGGTACCAATCTTTGTGTGTGAGCTGGGAGAAAAAGAGAGAATGTGTAAGTATGCCTGGTAGTTGAGAGTGATTTGAAAATGGGAAATGTTTGGGTTTTCAGATGATGTAATGGAGTTGGCAGAATATGCAAGTCGGCTCCCAGAGTGTAAGCAGTAAGAAAATTGGAGCTGGCATCCAGTATTAATGTTGCATAAATTACAATATCGGAAAGAAATTAACCTACACACTAGGTGATTACGCCTCTTAAATACTTAAAACATAAAGGCACACGACTGGAAAGAAAAAGCAAACATCATCACCTTGTAATTAGCATTTTCAACCTCAAGGAGGGTTGAGTGGAGTTCTTTGCATTGGGGGAAATGGGAAGCTTTCTGATTTGGGAGATGCTGTCCAAGAGAGCAGATTAGCTTCCAGCCAGTGAGTGAGTGAACTCCACAGAGATTGTGGTTTGGATTCTCATGACATTGAGGTGACCTCATGAGACATTACCTAGATAGACTTGAGGCTATTGCTGAATTCCTACCTCCTGGGAATTCAAGTGTGAATGGACTGTGTACCTTTAGCGCCTGAGCTTCCAAAATCAGATGTGTGACTTTGTAATCTGAAAGATGACCTCCCCCCATCCTTACAACTGCAGGGAACCTTAGCAGTTTTAATGAAACTCTTCCGTTTTCTAGGTGGTATTAATGATGGCTGGTGTCATTCAGTCCCATCTTTACAGCACAATGAAAACCAGAAAAAGACAGGCAAGAGGCAACATGGGAAGTAAGAATGAAGCGGAAAAAAACCAGAGCGAATCTTTAATTTAACAAGGCTTTCAGAGACTTCAGGGAGCCATGAGCGTTGTGACATAACTGTTGTTAAAAACTCTTTTCTAGAATCTCCTTATTATATGCATGCCGGAAGCTGACATATTTTACTTCACTAAAGTTATCCTCACAGGGCTGTATTCCACGCACTGAGTTTGCAACACCAGTGTTGAAGTTTGAAGGTTTTTAGGGCAGGATGACCTAAGGGAAAAATCGAAACCGAAAGATGGGATTAACATCGAAAAAAAAGCTCAGTTTGGTTGAGATCGAACCCCCTGGAAGCTCAGCTTAGATTGACTTAAAATCAGTTAACAGGGCCTACAGTTTATTTGTAGCCCTTTGGACTTCTAGAACTACAAAACTCCTTGACTTTGAAAGTGTGTCCTCTCCACTCTTCCCTTCAGTCTCAGGTGAGTCCTTTCTAGTAGGTTCTCTCTCTTAGCATGTTAGAATCCATTTCTAGAGCTGGATTCTCAGATCAACTTCTGACATGAGTCCGGCTTCTCTACAGTGAATACATGATGCCCTGTAGTTTGAAAGTGCTATTGGCTAGGAGAAAATCCTTTGCCAGAGGGATGAAGTGATTATTTCTTAAAGTGAGGGACTTTAATTTTCCAGTAAATTACTCATAAAAACATTTATAATTATACCCTTTAAAAATGTAATAGAATAATTTTAGAAAATGCATTTCATGATAGTTATGATAACCTTTTCTGTTGCTTCCCCCTTCTTTCTTAAGAAGAATTGAATTATTAATCTAGAATTCAAGTCTTGAGTGGCTAAAACATTTATAGCAGACTCTTTTTATGTTAGTCACCTGCTGGAATTTTCCAAAACCTACAGGCATGATAAGGAGCCCTTGACTTTAGAAAATGTCTCGTTTCTGAAACTGAAGCTCAGATGAAGCCTGCACTGATGCCCTTTCAGGATGAGACCTTTCTGCTTGTGTGTTTGAAGCAGCAGAGATGGGTGCGCAGCACATGCCTCTGGTTCCACACAGACTCCTGGAGTGGGACGCAGGGAAGCATGAGAATGTGAACTGTGATAGCCAGGCCTCCCAGTGAAGGTGGTCTAAGAGTTTGGTGATAGCTGAATCTCTTTGGAGCAACCTGAATACCTTCTGGAGCTGATCTGTGGAATACCAGTGAGACCAGCCCATGGACTATCCTCTTGTCACTTCTGAGTTAAGATGTACATTTTTCTCCAAATTCTTTGTTGGGTATTTTTTACCCCCTATAGGAACTTGTAGTGTGATGTTAGAAGGACAGATTGCATTAGGTGTCATTGAAAATTCTTTTGGGGTGGATTCTCTGGGACACTTTTTTTTTTTTTTATAGAGTACTTTACCTTTTCCCTCCATCTTCATAGTCCATTTGATGAATTGTGAATTGGTTTAGTTTATGTATGTACTTCTGCATCTGAGGAAGCAAAATACCTAACTACATTTCAGGCATCTGGGAAAAGAGAAGTAATGTAACTGCCCTGTGTATGTGTGGTGTGTGTGGGGGGATATAAATAAATATCCTAATAGGACATCTACTGCTCATCTTCTTTGTCTTCCATGATCCATGTGCAAGGACTTTGAGGTAGGCATCATCTACTCCCTCATGGAGACTCCTGACGCATTGATCCCAGATTAGTGATAAATTCTTCCAGAGCAAAGAGTCTTGTTGAAAGGCCTTCAGCTGTTAGAACAAACACTAACTTAGAATGTACGATCCTTTCTGAATATGGAGATTGTTTTCCTTGCTTAGAATTTAGGAATAGTCTGCTTCTCTCTCTCCCCCCATCCCCCATCACTTTTTTACATTTACCTTTTGTATCTAATTCACAATAGGAAGGGTTGCTTTGAAATTAAGCTGTTAAAATTTTCACCCATCTCTGTAGGCTACAAAAAATAAAATTGTATCATTTTTTAATTAATGCTTAAAAACTCCAAATAATCAGTATTCAGGTGTTGATTAATATTCAGTAAACCATGATTTTTCTGTAAGGGTACCAAGGCATTACTGATGAATTGATTTTTTTTCTGACTAACAGTAGATGAACCTGAAATATTTTTTGTCCTTTCCTTATTGAATTTTTTTAAATGTGCAGGTCCCCTTTCCTACTCTAGAAAGAACATTGAGGATGTAATTGAATCTTTCCTTGAAGCTTGAGAATCTTAAGGTACCATGGGGTCACTGTTCTGAGTATGAATTCTGATTGTACATTACAGAACTGTAAATGGAGACAGTGTCAGAGACTGGACTAATCTGTCTTGATCCCAGCATGAAAATTGTTTTCTTTTTTCTTTCCTTTTTTGCTAAATCCTTAGCAGGAATATGTTTTGTTATTTGCTTCCCTTGTTTTCCGAGTTGCAAGCAGCAAATTAGAAATTTCTTTAGTTGACTCTGGTTAATTGAGGTTTTTAATGTATAGGATAATTTCATCTAGCATCTAATCTGCATAATTCTTTCTCTAGAATTAGAGGAATGCAAAATAATTCTTAAATATTCAGGAAGACTCAGATTTACAGTAAGTTTAATACTTACTATATTACCATAACCTCTTGTAATTTTCCCCCTATTAATGGCCAGCTAATTTTGTCTCTTCCATAGGTATCTTAAGGGGGTATCTTTAGCAAAGGGGCTCATGAACCCTGAGTGTTAGACAGCTCTAGGGTTTGAAGGAAGAACTTCAGGAATGTAGATAAAGAACATTTAGATGGTGCGGAAGGAAGCTCTCCTTCCAAGCTCAGGCCTGGACTTTGGTTGGCACCACCAACATGGAAAGCATCCTTGGAGCCTCGCCACCATCAGAGGCTGGCTTCCTTGGGCTTGTCTCACTTGACCTAAGGATAATCTGTGGCTGTACCTTGGATCTCATAAGGTTGTGGAATTCAGCTTGGAATCTTGGTGTTCTTTTGTAACAACTGATTTTTATTTGTTGTTGTCGTCATTGTTTTGGAACACGGGCGTCAAGGAGATTGTCTACAGAAATCCTTAGAGGAGGGGAAATGGGGTGTGATGAGGAATGAATGTAGCACAGCTTATGGTTTAGGCAGAGCTGGCTTTTGCTTCAGCTCTTACATGCTAATGTTAAAAGGAATTACAGGTAACAATTCCCTTGTGTTCATGGAAGAACAGTTTTTTTTCCCCCTGACAAATTTTTATGGCTTTAACTGACATGTCATCATTTCGAACTGTCTTCCCATATTACATGCTATGGCACGTCAACAGTGACATGGCACTGTGGGTTCCTAGTGATTGGCTTATCCACTGAACTGGGGCCCTGATGGCTGGCTGGGGAGCCTTGTGCAGTGCCCATTGATGCTGAGGCTATAGGTTTCATGCACCCCTAAACATGGCAGAGGACTCCAGGTTGTTCCAGGGAGAGTTTCTATACCAGCAGTGTTTTCCCTGAAACTCCATCAGAGGTTGGGAAAGAATAGGAAACATTTAGGTGTAGGGGATTGATAATCCCCAGCCTTGAATCATCTTCATGTTAGCGGAAGTTGGCATTTTGATCATGAACTATCTTCAAGTTTTCTGAAACGATTAGGGAGTGTCTGCATGCATGCACAGACCATAATAGGTGAACTCATTTAGGGTGCAGGGAAATGTACCACTCGGTATTGGATCCTCAAGCCAGCACAAGAGGCAGTGCACTGTTAAAAATATCTAGCTTACTTCCGGGGAGGATTTGGCTGAATACTGATGAAGTTTATGAAATATGAATGTAGTGAAGTTGCTGTACGTAAGTGGTAGGCGTGTGTGAAAGGAGTAAGAAGAAATAAAATTGTGTATAAATGACACTCTGAAACTTGATGGAATTGTACATGTAACAAGAATGGTGACGTTTGGGTCTGTGCTTAATAGAGGGAAAGAAACAGGCTCAAAATCTATAGGTCAGTTTACAAGTAGGACTAAAAATTAGAGAATATAAAATCATCCAACTTGTTTTATAGGCAAAGAATACTACCAAGAATAAACAGGCAGGTTGCAAAGGATAGAGATGAAATTTCCAGAGAAGGGGAAAGGCCAGCATTTGAATCTATAACGAGGAATGGTAATCACTGTATTCCAGGCTATTAACTATGGTGCTGTTAGGCGGGGAATCAGTTAGAGCCAAACAAAAGGCATAACTAAGAATTTGAGGTTGTGCAGGAGAAATCCTTTTGATCCCCCAAACGTGAATGTAGGTGCCGAGACGCCAGGCTGCACGTGATGTAATTTTTCCTGTCTCATCCTGATTAATTGACAGCCCACTGTATGCTTCTTTCCTGAAGGTGACTTTACATTCTCTAGACACAGACATTTGCCTCCGAAGTGGAGTGAAGGAAGGAGAACCACAAGCTAAAGTGTTTCTCACTGGGTGAAGTATTTGGGGGAAAGATGAGTGGTGTCAGGGGAAGGGAATAGAGCACACAGAGATTAAGAAGGCCTGCTTGGGGCTGGGGAGTGGGAGCTGTGGATAAAGGCAGGGGGTCTCTAGAGGGTAAAGAGACTTCTGTGCAAAAGAAAATGAAATTAGCATTGACTCTGAAATGGCTGGGAATGTGACTTTCTAATTTTAAATTATCTTTAACAAGGGCAATGAAAAGAGGAAAGTTGACACTTTTGAGAAGTTATGACGAACTTGTCGAGAATGCCAATTGACAAAGGCAGGTAAGGGAATACTTGGAAAAACAGCAAGAACAGGTTGAAGGGCACGGTGATCTGCTTCCCGGTATGGTAAGGGAATTGGTGGGCATGTTTATTGACTCTTTCAATTAGTTTTAAAGAGACCTGAAGAAATGGACAGAGATGGAGAAAAGGCATCCAGATGTGATTCTGCCCTTCCAGGAGCAAAGAGGCTTATGTCAACCCATGTGATCGATGCCAGTCATGGCGAGGAGTGACTGTGGAAATTAATGGATTTTCAACATCCAATCACAGAGGAAATGTGTATATTTAGCAAGCCTAAAACCTCTTCAATAAACTGCATTGCTTTTCATTTTCACTTTCCAGTTATAAAACCAGTGGAAGATGAAAAGCCCACGTGACAATACAGCGTTCACTCCCGGGAACATTTGTGTGACAGGGATATTATATCTGAAAGGGCAACTGGGAGGGTGAACTGCCCATAACTCTCAATTGTCCAGGTGATGAAGCATTGGAAAAGCAAAGGCAAATGAAATAATTTGATAATAAAAAATGATTTCTGTTAGTGACCTGATCAGCTGACTGATCCTGACAGGTGTGAAACCCCTGGAGTTGTACTTAGCATCTCCAGCACTCCTCACCTACCTCGGATGAGCATGTGTATGTGGAAAGTAGGAACCAGCCAGGGCAGTTTCTGTAGACCAGACTGTTGACCCAGAAGTTGTGAAGTTTCTCAGTGGAAGAGATGATAGTCAAAGATTAGTGAGGTTCTACAACTTTCTTGGGGCTCCATAGAGAGTCACTAGGAGAATTGACACTACACCGAAGGGTTCTTGAATGTTCTAGAGCTTACGTTTCCCCCTCCCCACCCTGTGGTACCAGGGATTGAACCCAGGGGTGCTTAACCACTTAGCCATATCCCCAGCCCTTTTTATTTTTTATTTTGAGACAGGGTCTTGCTAAATCCATTAGGGCTCTGCTAAGTTGCTGAGGCTGGCTCTGAACTTGCGATACATCTCCATCAACCTTCTGAGCCACTGGGATTATAGGTGTGTGCCACCGTGCCTGGCTAAAACTTGCTTTTTAATCTGAGCTTGGGGGTATACGTTAGATATATGAAGTTCACTCATGGTGCTGCCGCTGGTTCTTTTTTATTGGACTACAGTGTGTTAGAGCCAGAAGGGACCTAAGAATCCTCTAGCCCAGCTCTTTATTAAAACCATATCTCCCTGATGTTTAGTGGTATGTCTAAAACTATACCCCTTTAAGTAGTAAGGGTATGACAGGAATCCAGGTCAACTTTCTTAACTAATCTTCCTTCCACTTGTGTGCTATGCCAGGGTCCTCAGAAGTTCCTTTGCTCCAGGAAACCACTTGAGGGTATTAAGATATATGTAGAAATTAATCTAGCAATAGATAGTAGATGTATATATGAAAGTAAGTGAGAGTCATTTTGGCTATGTATCAATAATGGATCATTGTCAGTAATTGTGATTTTTAAATCCCATTGGACATTTCTGTCATTAATTAAAAATTAGCCGGTGAGTTGTAGCTACATCAGTAAAGTCCTTCTCAGCATAGTGAAAGTAGTGCTCAAGTCTCATGTCCTGATTTAGTAGGGAGGAAGACACAGGATGTGGAGTTAAGCATCTTGCCCTTTGTGCTTGATGAGGTGACACAGCTGGAGGCACAGTGAGAAGTGTCTCTGGGGCCAGCTTCTTTCTTCAAAGTGAAGGCTGCTGTGCCTTTTATAGGGAGAGTGAAAGCGAGTCTGTGGATGGACTATTACAAAGCCATTAACAGTTGTGATGCAGTGGGAAAGTACCTCTTAACAGGGAAAAAAGTTTATGACCTGTTGCTAAATGAAAAGTAACAGCTTTCGTTGCAGTGTGCAGAGAATCACATCATATCTGTAACAATATTCCAGTGTGTGTGCATGTATAGGTAAGAAATATTTTATAATTCTATCAATAAATTAACTTTGACTCACACATTTCAAGATGATGAAATAATAAAGTGGTTATCTACAAGTGGTGGGATTATCTGAGTTTCTTTTTCTTTATGCTTTACTGTATTTTCTGAGTTTCCTGCATTATGTATGTATTACTTTCGTTTTAGAAAAATAAATCTTTTTTTTCCCCAAAAAACATTGTTTGTGTGTTGTGAACCTGGGGATGCGTTGAAGGAACTAATTTCAAACTTAGTTTCCTGATGTTTCAGAAAAGGCCAAGTTTACCAGCCCAAAGAGCAAAGAGCAATACCGATTTTTGTGTGTGTGTGTATGTTTTATTTTTTTTTTCTTTTGTGATACCAGGTATTGAACCCAGGGGTGCTTAACAACTGAGCCACATCCCAACCCCTTTTCATTTTTCATTTTGAGACAGGGTCTTGCTAAGTTGCTTTGAACTGTGATTCTCCTGCCTCAGAATTCCTGAGCCACTGAGATTACAGGTGTGTGCCGTTGTGCCCAGCTAAGAGCAATACCTTTCAGCAGTAGCCTTCAACCAGGAAAACAAGAGTCATTTAGCTTGAATATTAAAAGAAGTATCCTAATTTTGGAACTTCTTGACCGTCTAGAGTAATATCTTTGAAACATTCATACTGCAATTCACAATGAGAAGAATAGATATTGTGAGCGAGTATACACATATGCACATGCCTCTGCACATAGACAGGCACTCAAGAAATAAACTTTTCACATGAAATATTTACCCTTTAGCTGTGCTGCACTGGTTTTTTTGCCTTATTATTTAAAATACAGGTCATGAGGCATCAAATTGGTTTCTTGATCTATTTATGAGCTGTTCCTTGCAAATTTGAAAACTCCTATCCTGGGCATGGGGTAGAAGCAGCCCTTCAGGGACCTGGGGCCTGGCAGTGGGAGGGAGGGGGGAAGTGTTTCCACAGTAACTGATGTTGAGCTCCAGGTGTTACTCATTATGATTCCAAGGAGGAGGTAGGGGAGGACAAATAATGTAAATACTTATTATTATAATCATACAGTATCTTTATGCCACTTTTAGCACATGCTCATTAATATCCTATTTCATTTAGATATACATCTGCCTTGAGTGACTTAGAATATAAATACTGGGATCCCCCATCCCTTGCTTACAATATACACCAGTGTGTAAGAGCCCAAGGGTGGCATTCTTTCATTCAATCAATATTTACTGTGTGCTAGGCACTGTGCTAGACTCTGGGGATAAAGAAGCACACAGAGAGGCCAGGTTCCTGCCTTCTTGAATCTTACATTCTAGTGGTAGTTTTTTGCAGGGTAACCCACTGGGTCCAGACATTTCAGATGGTTCTCCTCTTAATGTGTCTTGAACATGACCTTTTTCACCTCTATACTTTTCATGTGCCTTCAACCTTTCCCTCCTCCAGTCCCCCAACCAATTTGTCCTCATCTCTCTTTGCTTATGTGAAATCCCACCATCTATTTAACTCCAGATGAGAACTCCACTGTTTTCTGAAGTTCCCAAGGTCCCTTTAATAGTAGTAAGACATATAGGCCTTGCTCATGCAACATACAACTCTTCCTCTGCCAGTTCCTTTTATGCTGCCTTATAGTGCTTTTTTCTGGGTGTCAGCCTGGTCTCCCCAAGACCAGGATCACAGATAAATGTTTTAATCCCCGCTCAGTCTTTGATTAAAGAAGGTGCTCACTAACTCTGTGATGATCTTTCCCATGATGCTGGCCAGAGTTCTTTACTTTCCCAAGAGACCAGCACAGCACTTCTGAACTCTGCAAACCTATCTCCAACTTGATTGTACCTCCACCTGGGTTTTCGGTTGAACCCAGCCACCCTTTTTTGTCCCACTTCTGCCTCTCCTGGATCCACCAATCCCCTCAATTGCACACTCAGTCCTGCTCTGGTCTTGAGCAACTCAGACCAAGGCTGGACATGTTGGGAGAATAGTACATATTTCTGGCTGTTAGAACTTCCTGGGAGTGGGAGAGACCTGGGCCATGGGTATGCTGTTTGACCTTAGGTAAGTTCATTAACCTCTCAGTCTCTTTCCTCACCTGAAAATTGGGGATGATGCAGATGCACTTTGGGAGGATCAGGTGTGATAATGAATGCCAACTGCTTGGCAAGCATTAAGAGTAGCTCCAGTGATGGTGGTGTTGACGGAGCAGGTGTGAGGGCTGGCAAGGGAGCCCCCTTGCCATCCTCCCCTTCTCATCAGGTCTTCAGTTGCCTTTGCTTGGAGCATTCCTCCTGGATTCTGATTAGTTGCTCTGTGAAATAAGCTAGAGTCTCAGGGCATCAGTGGAGGTTCTGACGCTTTTCCTTTTACTGCCAGTTCTATTTCTGGGACTGGATCCAGCCCCCATCTCGCAGTCTAGTTACCCTGGGCTGGATCCTGCCAAGTGAGGACAGATCACTTAAGTTCCACCCATTCACCCCTTGTTGGGCTTCCCTGATGTTACCTCTCATGTCTTCAGCTGAACCAGAGCTGGCTGCTTGTTTCCTCCCTCCTTGCAGCCCCCACCATTCCTGTGCCCCCCCCAACTGACTCCCCCAGTTCAAGGCTGGGGTAGATCCCTCTTTCCCAGCATGCTCCTGTGCTCTAAATTCTAGCATCTTATCATTCCTAGCTCTTCCTTCCCCTTCACTCACTTTCTCCTCCCTGCCAAAAATCACATTGGAGAAGCCTGTCTGCAAGGGTTCCATTCAACTTGTTCTACATTAATGCTCCACTATGGTGACCCACTGCTGAGTCTTTCACTTGTAATGTAATCTAATAATTTACATGCACTTTGCAAGCAATACTCTCAGAGACTCACAACCTGCTCAAAATTACTCTGCTGTTACAGTATTTGAGCTGATGAGAGAGCAGCATGAGAAAGAGTGGTTATTGGTACCACAATGGTTTGGGGTAAACCTGGAAAATAATGTTAGCGCAAGGATAGGGAGTGCTGATGGATTATATTATCTTTTCTTAGAGAATCAATTAAATTTTATTGACTTTTTTTGTAATTGGATTAGGATAGGTGAAAGTATAGAGAGGTAGAGGCAGAGTAAGCTGGAGGAAAGGAACCAAGAGTGGAATCCTGTCTTTCTGGTATGCTTTGAAAATGTTTTAGTTTTGATATATGTGTGACTTTTACAGAATTAATTGGCACTGTGATTAGGTGGTTTTATTTCTTCACTCAAACATGTTGGAAGCTGATTCTAATATGCAGTAGTAATGAAAATAGAGTAATGCTGTAATAATAATGCCATTGTAAAGCGAATTACACCATTAAGCATTTATTTTGTCTAATTTGTATTGTGATAATGTGGGTGATACACAGAGAGACTCTGAGTAGCTGGTCTTTAAGAAATTACTCTAGCTAAGAGGAGGGGGTCCCAATCTTATAATACTGAACAGTCAGGAATGAAAATTAAGTGAATGTTGTATATGAAAATATACATACAGCATATGCACATGTACAGAAGTGTCAGGCGGACCAAGAAAAAGATAAATGGTGCTGGCTTGAAAATGCTTGGCTCATGTTCCCTTTTAATGATTAAGCTGACTGGGGATAGGTGATCAGTTATGGTGAATCAAGTCAATAGTGTTATCAAGCAAGGCTTGAAAGCAAGCTTTCTATGTTTGCTTCAGCCTCTCCATGCTCATCATGCCTGAGAACCTCCATTCATTGCTGTTCTCAAGTTAGCAAACAAGTGTTAAGGGTCCAGGAACATTGGTCGTTTTCCTTTGTTATTTGTCTCCCAAGGAAAGATAATAGTAAAACAAGTTTGCTTATAGCAGAAAGACATATAGAGACATATTTTTATGCCTTAAGTCATAACTCTCAGCAGCAGAAAAAAAGGCTGTGAGAATGTAGCAGCCAGCATGGCTGCTCCCAGCAGGACATGTAAATTTAAAAGCCCAAGAACATACTGCACATTGACTAGGTTCCAATGACTGCATTTCTTTTCCCTCCTGGAGACAGGCTTTTTTGGCCAGTGGCTGAGGATATAGTTTGGCAGTTATTGTCCATGAGTTTCCAACCAGTAGAAAGGTATCTCTAGGAGATCCTGAAAACTTCCCCGGGCCATGTTCCACTCTGGATTGCTGCTTCCAGAGCCCATGTCTCTTGGTTCTGTTCTGGGGGCATCTCAAAGGGATCTAATGGTGGCCTTCCATCTTTCCTCTGCTCTCACTCCAGGATTTTGCTTCTACAGCCTTGTCAACACTATCACTTGGTAATCTGGAACCTCAGAAAGACCATGTCCAGAGAATTGAAATTTTTATGCAGTTAGGAATATATTTAACATATATATATGTGTGTGTATTACTTGCTCTGATAGCCAAAATACTGAAAGTAAATTTGCTTCATGAACAACCATGAGCTTCCCTATACCTGAAATCAAAAGCGTAGATTTTTTAAATGCCACAAAGACTTAAGGGGAGCAAAGACAGCATCAATACCTGGCATCTGGATTAAGAATATATTTGGTGGAGAAATTTATTGCAATCCTAAAAGAAAAAAATATCAATGTGATATTGTGCCTAATAAAATGCTGTAATGATAATTATCATGGCATTTGACAGCATCCCTTTATTAATTGGTCATTTCCATTATTATTTTTTAGTCACAAGCATACTCTGGTTTCCTCTCTCATTAGTTAGAGTCTTTATTGAATTCACATTCTGCTACTTCAGCTGTGTTTATCTTCCCATTGGTCTCAGTTCCTCGAGGGCAGGGTTGTAGATTGTCTTCAGCGTTCTATCTCATATCTCTCTGCCTTTTACTGGGGCATTCAGTGAATGCCCTGAGGATGATAGTGACGGTGCAGCTTAGAATCAATATGTGAAAGTCGAGCCAGCTGAGGGAAAGTGGAATGAGGCAAGAAAACCTAATATTCTTCGAAAGCTTTAGCTGTTCAAAGGTGGTGTTATATGCTGTCTCCTTGCATTGACTCATCAAGTTTTTATTGAGCACTTACTTTGTGCTGGGCCCCAAGTTGGTCAATGGAGGGACAAAGTTGAATTAAGGGCTTTGATGGGAAGAAAAGGTAAATTAATTTGAAAATTGCACAGAGTTGTATAATAGACATACTAACAAAAATATACAGCACACAGGAGATAGGGAGACTACTTTGAGAGGAATCTGGGAAAGCTCACTGAGGCAATCATATTTGCCTGGGTTTTGGAAAAATGGGGAGATTCTTTAGGCAAAGGTGAGAGGGCATTCCAGGTTGAGGTCTGAGGTGAAA
The DNA here is from genome assembly GCA_020662805.1 of Glaucomys volans. Lineage (NCBI taxonomy): Eukaryota > Metazoa > Chordata > Mammalia > Rodentia > Sciuridae > Glaucomys > Glaucomys volans. Next base: position 129,912 of record JAJEJO010053531.1, read on the forward strand.
GTTGATGGCATATTCAGGTCATGTAGCTTGGTCACAGCAAGGAGGGTTCTGGTGAGGACTAGGAGGTGAGGTTACAGAAACCTGCAGGGGCCAAGCTAAGTGTTTGGGGCCTTTACCCAGAGGCCCCAAATTTTGAGCAAGTAAAAAAAATACCTCATTTCTTTCTGGTAAGGTACTGAAGCAGAAGTACATGAGGTAAGGGGTGGAGAATTGACAGTTTGGACGATGAGCCCAGAAAAGAGCTCTGTGATGATTTTGGAGGGGGAATACTGTAGGCCAGGACTTAACTGGAGTTGGTGGGGGGAGGTGGTGGGAGTGAACTCTGGGGTAGAATTTCTTAGAAGATGGAATCAGAGGTACATGATGGAGGGACTAATAGGAGTCAATCCCAGAGCTGGGGCAGCATTATTGGCTGAGATAGTTTGGTGGGGTGGGAAGAAGGTGTGGGTTCAGAAGTGGATGGGCTGAGTTGGCGGTGCCAGTTGGAAATGTGAGTCTGGAAAGCAGCGTGTGACAGTATATTACATGAAATATGAGGAAGGAAGAAAAAACATTTAGCCAGGACCTGGGGCTGGGGAGGGCTAGGCTGGAGAGAGGGAGCCCCAGCTCTGAGCAACACTGTTTTTGGTGGGAGTACTGAGGATTGGACTCAGGGGTGCTTGACCACTGAGCCACATCTCCAGCCCTATTTTTTTTTATTTTTTATTTAGAGACAGGGTCTCACTGAGTCGCTTAATGCCTTGCTGTTGCTGAGGCTGGCTTTGAACTCTCCATCCTCCTGTTTGAGCTTCCTGAACCACTGGAATTACAGGCATGTACCACTGTGCCCGGCTCTAAGTGGCACTTCTGACAGGGGATTGGAAGATTGAATTTGTACCATCATGAAGTCATGTTCATGGATTTTGAAGGAATATCAATGCAGTGGGTGTGGTTGGGAAATTGAAGGGGATGAATGGTGATATGAGAGGGAAACAGTTGAGATCTGGAGATCCTACCGCTAGGATCTTGTTTAAGAAAACAAGGATGTGCATCCACTGGATCAGGTTATGGTACCTGTGCTGCTTCAGGTTGCATTTGTGTTTTTTCCAGTGTGGTGGGAATCCTTCCTTCCCAACATACCTAATGGATGAGTGAAGAGTTGCTGCCTTTTTTTTTTTTTTTTTTAACTTTCTACACAGCCTCGCATTGATTTATCCTGTCTCTGAAGGGAATCTGCCTCACAGTTGGCAGAACCTCAAGGCTGGAGAAATGGAATGAATAGTAGCTTTGGAGAGGTCTCTGCATTGCCCTGGGAGAAAGGCTGTGTGGGAGAGAAAGTTGAAAGAGGGTCTTGAGAAAGGGTGTGAGGCCTTCAAAGGAGGGGTTCAGGCATGGGAAATTAAATAGAGGCTTTTTTGTTTTTTAAGTTTACCAGGAAGACAAATAGGAACGCACAAGTGTTTGTTGGCGAAGGAGACAATGACATTGGTTATGATTGTAGTGAGATGGCCACTGCTGTGCGTGTTGGGCTCTTACTGTTTTCAGGGGCCTTTCATAGATGCGGCAGCCTCTGGAAGTCCTGGCAGGAAGCTGACAGTGTTACAGCCCAGGTACCAGCTAGGGAAGTGTTGTGTAATTAGGGGGACCTGTGGACTTAAAACAATGTGGACACTTACAGGCTGACCTTATCTTTAAGTCCAAACTTGCCAGGAGGGGGCCTGCGTGTCGGAAGAGCCATCTGTTTGCCTGCTATCTGAAGCCAGAGCTGCTTCTCCGCTGCTATGGGAGCTCAGCATTCACCCTGTCCATAGCCCACTAATGTGTCATGTGAATTATTTGTGTTATCTCTGTGCTGTGAAATTAGAGGCCTGCACCCACCGTGTGGTAAGTGGATTAAACTAAAAGCCTGTTTTTTATGGTGTGGGGGAAACCCGGCAAATATGAGGGAAATATTTTGTGTGTGTTTGATCTGACAGTGGAGAGGCCTTGGGATGCCAGTGTCTTCTAATACCTGAAAGCTGAGCTCAGGCTGGAGTTTTCTTCAAAGAGGTTTCTATTTTATCTGTTGGCCCTTCTGCCGGGAAGGAAGGTCTGGGGTGGGTGAATTTGTGATGATTCTTCTCTTGCTGTTGTTTTCTTCTCTCTTTCTAACTTTGCAGAAAGCCCTTCCGGTTATCCACTCAAACCCTGCTCAGGACATTGGTGGCAAAACAGTCTTCTTTTGTTAAGCGAGCGTCCTATTTTTGTTTCTCTTGAAAGGTGCCCTTCAGGACAGCACAGCCTTTATTTGAGCCCTGTTTATAATTGAGCCCTGAAGAAACTTAAACAGAAATCATTCTAAAGCCAGGCCAAGCACCTCCCTTGCCTAGCTAGGCAAAGCTAAACCCATGCAAGATGAAATCTAACCACTGGTTACCTGAGAACCACTTTGGGGAGCTCTGTGGCTTGACTGCCCTCTCTTGGCCACCATCCCAAGAGCCAGCAGAGGCCAAGGGCCAGGCCTGTCTGTATAGAGATGCTGGAATTGTTGAGGCTCTTGGTGGAGGAATTTGGGCTGGGTATGTTTCAGAGGGTCCCACATCTGTTTGAGAAAGGTGGAGGATCTACAGGTATCCCACAGAAAATGGTTTGGAGGTCATATTTATGCCTCTAAGCATGGTTGTCTTGGAGTGCAGTAATTTAGAGGGAATTTTTCCTCTCTATGGCTCCAGGTTTCAAAAAGTTACTTTATATATTCTTTTTTAAAGTTCTATGTACTTTTTTAAAAAAGAGATGTTCATAGCTATAGTTTAGAAATACTTCTGTCATTCCTGTTCCTATTACCTTCGACAAATTAGGTAAACTGAGTCATTTGAGAAAATCAGAGCATATATAAGGATTTGATAATTTAGAGGTTGTGATTTTGGGATTAGTTCATTTTATTCTGTTATAATGGATATAAAGTTAACCTCTGTGACTTGAAATGGAATCCTCATCCCCTAAGTCATCTGGTTTGGGGCTCAGATCAAGCCTCATTGCCCACAAATACTGCAGTTCGTTTGGGAATTTCTTTCCACTTTCAATACCAGCTGAAGGGTCATTTCGGGTTATTTAGGTGGAATAGAGAGAGAATGCTGGGCTTTGTCAGAGAAAGAAAGACTGACTAGAGAAGTTCTAATCCCTCGGGGCTGTTTGGAGCCTTCTTGAGCGTGAGGTCATCGGTATATTTAAATTCCGAACTTCCACAGTGCTGGTCAGCAGAGCTCTCCCCGCCTGCCTTGCTAACTGCAGATTTCTCCTGTATTTCTAGAGGAGGAGGCACCTGCCTCTTGGGGGAACCCCTGACTTCACAGGAGTGTTTGTCCAAAGGGCCCCTGCATACCCCAACAACTGAAAAGTGAAGCAGTCTGGAGACAGTCATCACTTTGAGGCTGAAGGACATTTTAGGAAGTTAGGGACTGGTTCTGTGACAGGGAAGTTGAGCTAAATATGCAGTTCTATTTTAATTTTCACTTTATGCCAAGGCAAAAGCATTGGGAGATAGACTGTAAATGTGTAAGTAAGTCACTACAAGAATAGCCCCTTGCAAAATGCATATCAAGGGAGGCTAAATATTTTCTCACATAATCGAATGCATATGAAAAGTAGTGCCTGATCAGGTTGAGAGAGGGATGCTGTGCAGCCACTTTGCCTTAGATCACTGTAATGAATTGCACCAAAGGTTACTTGATGATAAAGGAAGTCTTTGGTTGTCTCTGTCAGCTCTGGCTGCTATAACAAAATATCATAAACAGGGTGGCTTAAACAATAGTTATTTATTTTCTCAGTTTGGATCTTGGAAGTCAAGCTTTGGGGTCTGGCAGGCTTGGGTTTGGTAAGGGTCCTTTCCTGGCCTGCAGCTACCTTCTCACTGTACCCTCACAAGGTGGACAAAGGAGACTCTGGTGTCTCTTGCTTCTCTTATCAGGGCTCAATTCCTATCACAGGGCTCCACCTTCATGACCTTACCTAAACCTAATCACCTCCCAAAGGACCTGCCTTCTAATACCATCACATTTGGGGTGAGAACTTGAACATATAAATTTTAAGGGGACGTAGGACCTTCTGGCCATATTTTTGGTCAATGCTGAAAGCATACTAATAATTTTCAGGATGATCAATTGGTTTTAAAAAGTTTAAAAACATTCTTAGTTTGTTCATTTATTTGTTTAAACAGTGTCATGTTTTTCTATGTATATTTCATCACCGTATTCCTGTACTATTTGAAATCTATGATAGTAAAATCCAAGTTAACTAAGGCTATGGTACCATTGTTTAACATTAGAAAGCATAGTTAATTTGTATTTATTATTTTGGTAATTAAACAACAAGTTTCTTCATATTCTGCATAATTAAATCTCATTTTAATTTTGTGTCAAATAAAGATCTATTTTCCATTTCTATAAGAAGGACAAGCAATCCTCTGTGGCTGGGTCTGAATTAGGATTTTGCTGTTGGATGTACTGAAGCAGTGAGCCTTTAGAGCTGATTCCGTTTCTATCAAACTCATCTGTGAATAAGGGTAAGAAAGAAACTTCAATCTACAGTTGATAAACAGTCATGGATTTTTACCTAAAAACAAGTATTGAGTAGATAAGAGAATGAAATATACGACCACCAAGGCAATCAGAGAATAACTAAATCATGGGTTATCCACTATGGTTCATACAAAAGAACGTATTGATCTTTCAGGCACATCTGTTTGTGTATATATTCTATTATCTGCATGGCTAATGCCCAGGATATTCACATAAAGCAAAATAATGAAGACAAACTGTAAAGGGTAACCAGGGGGCCAGAGTTCTGATTCCAGCTTGACTATTAATTTTATAAGCAGGCTGAGCAAGTGGCTATCACCCCAGAAGACTTATCTTCTCTATAGTGTAGGCAGGCACTGAGCCACGACTTCCTGCCTGCTCTGACATTCTGTGGCCCCATGGTGAAGGCCCAACTTTTTTTTGTCTTAATATTTTTAGTTGTAGGTGGACACAATAACTTTAGTTATTTTTTTTATGTGGTGCTGAGGACCGAACCCAGTGCCTCAGACGTGCTAGGCAAGTGCTCTACCACCGAGCCACAACCCCTGCCCAATGGTCAACTTTTTAAAAGAACCTCCAAAGTATATGCTTTCTTTATTCTTTCTAGCTTAAAATTATTGAGGCATGATTTTACATACCTTTTATATTCACCTATTTTAAGATTACAAATCAGTAATTTAGTGAATTGATAGAATTGTACCACCACCACTGTAACCTAGGGTACATATCTATCACCCCTAAATGTTCCCTCATGCCCATTTGCTATTAGCTCCCCCGTGTCCCCAGTCTAAAGCAGCCATTGATCTACTTTTGCCTTTACTAGACATTTCATTTAAATTCAATTATATGATATATTGTCTTTGTGTCTGGCTTCTTTCACTCAGCATGATGTTGTAGCATATATCCATACAGGTTGAGAGTATCTCATCTAAAATGCTTAGAATCAGAAGTATTGCAGATTTCAGAAGTTTTTAGATTTTGAAATGTTTCGGAGGTTTTCTGGTTCCGCATCCCTAATCTAACAACATCAGATATTTAGATTAGAGATGCTGAAACTCTCTTTTTATTATTAAAAAATATCCTACTGTATGAATATACCAGATTTGTGTATCCATTCACCAGCTGATGACTCTGTTTTCTTCCTTCCCTATTCTGTAGTGCAATTGCTCTCGCTGTATTCTCCATGCCTGAAAAGAACAGATCTCTTTTAGAGCAATGCAAGATCTTTATCTTAGGCCTTCTCTTTCAGAAGAGGCTAGAGTTTTGTGGACCATTCTGGCTGGGTCATTGAAGATGTGATTAAGAAGTTCTGCAGCAACTCTTAGTAAATATAAAAGCATAAATTGTGGATACTTCCCTGTGCCATATGCTGAATTTGAATGTGAAGCTTCCCCAGTAAGGAACTTGACCCTGGAGCTTCCCCAGCACAGGCTGTCTGTCATTGTACATTGGTTTTACACATCAGGAGATGAAATACTCGGAAGCAAGAGTTAAGAACACTGGCTGTTAATCTGATTTAGTAATGTCACTTCCAACATTTTTCTCTGGAAGTCATCAGAATTGTCATTGATAACAACGAATCCACAGAGAGAAATAGTTGCATGCTTTGCTTTTCAGCTGTGAATCAAAAAGACTGCTAAAAGTAATGGTGAATAAAAGGTAGATAGACTGAGAGAAGAGATGAGTTAAATCTTTGGGCTGTTCATTTCTTTAAAGAGAAGCCATGGACTTGACAGCTCAAATGTGGTAATGTTTGGTGTTCTTTTTGGGTTGTGAGTGAAGAGGGATGTGCATTTCCTATTGGTAACCTCTTAGCCAATGGAAGGCAATAACTCAGTATTCTGGATGCTTCTCAAATGATTCTCCAGTTTAAAATCTAGCTCTGGAAGTGTGGTTAATCTGCAATATTGTTCCATATTTAGCTGTTGCAGGGCCGTCTAATTTCCAGGACTCCATTCTTGGCTAGTGGATCATGTAGGATGAAGAAGAAAGTCAACTCCATTCACCCTTGTCATCTTCCTAGTGTGGGTGTATTTTGTAGTGACACTGTCTTTGGCATTTCAGAAAGGTGGAACCCAACAGGTAGTGTATGTGTGTATACGTGTGTGTTTATACTTACACATGCACATGTACAAATACACATTCTTTCAACTGCATAGCAAGGCTAAGCCTATGAAAGCCAGCAGCTTCTTTCAGTTTTATTTAGCATGCTAATTATAACAGTATCAGTAATATCTTTGGGAATTTAGAAGTTAGACTGTTCCCTATTCCCAGTGGTCGAAGTGGTGTTTAGCATATCACGCCCTGCTTCCTGGGTCCTGGGAAAGCTTTGCCTTAGTTGTGTCCATGTGGTAGGGTTGTTGCAGAGAAAAATAAGCCAGGACATTCTTTTGTAAACATCAGACCCTCTGTGGTCCCAAGCCTGAGATCCAGGGGCTGCAAGCAGAGAAAGCTGTGTGCTGCTGGGCCTTCCTAAGGACACATGGAGGCATGATCACATTCTTATCCTCTCCCACAGCTTTAAACAGGGATGTTTTTCCATCTCCCCTCCAGGAAGGAACTAATTAAAGGGGAAAAATGGCAGGTCTCTTTGGTGGTGGCAGCAGGGGAGAGAAGGTCAGGGTTCTATCTTCCTTGGGCTTGAGTTACCATGTTGTCACAGTTGGATCATTACGAGAATTGTTCTTGTAGGTGTCTCTAAGCTGTGAGAGCCTTGAGGACAGGAATGCTGTGGGGTGACCTTGTGTTTCCCTAACTTAGTGCTTTGCATACAATGGGTACTCAGCTATCATTTTTTGAGTAAGTAGCTGATGAATAAATCTTTTTACACAACAGACACTATTCGTGGAGATGCTGGTGTTTGCAGTAGTGTCGGACATGCCCAAGCTACAGCAGGCAGAGCCCATGCTCTTTGCCTCCTTGCTCCCTTGCTCCCTCCTGTCACCCTCACTTCTTTCCCTGTGCTCTGCAGGCTCTACATGAGTGGTTGAGGTTATGGAGGCAAAATAAAATATTATCTATGTTCTCAATGAGTTTGCAAGAACAATTATCCCAGAATTTGAGATGTGATCTGACAGTTTATAACAGTTAAGAGTGCTCACCTATTGCTCACACTGTTCTGAGTCTTTCTAATTCTCTCTGCAGTCTCAGGAGACAAGAATTATGATCCTTGCATTGCAGATGAATGGCTGGGGCCTAGAGGAGCTGGGTAGTCTGAGTTTAGGATGTCGCTCTAAGCCATGACTCAAAGTTCCTGCCATGCCATCTTCCACGACTCCCTTTCCCCTTAAATGCGTCTACATAATAGACCAGTGCCCTGGGTTTCTTTCTGTCTCTGATTATGCCCTTCTCATCTGCGGAGCTGGGATTTCAGGGTAGGCGAGTGTAGCTCCTTGGAGTTGTGCAGTGTTCAGCCTGGTCAGCTGATCATGGCTGCCCCTAGAGATTGTTTTTCTACTTACTCTTGCCCTCCGGCTGTTCCCGTGGCAGCTTCCTCACCCTTCTGGTTCTCAGTTTTCCTTTCATTCCTGAGGTGTTCTGTTGCCTTCCCTAGTCTGAGATGGCCTTGCCAGAGAACTCCTTGAGATTTAGCTCTCTTCCTCACTGTCTTGGCTGACTTCCGACTGACTAGACAAAGCAAAAACTCCCGTTTTGTGGGAGGAATTCCTGCATGCAATTCTGACAAGTAACTTGAACCAATTGTTGAGAACAACCTGCGATTGTGGCTTGGCAGACTTGTGACTGTGGACCATGAATATTAACAACACAGGGCTGCCGAGACGGAAGGGCCCGTGAACAGGAGGATGGTGCATCCTCAGAAGCGCCCAGCTCCTCTGTGCTTTGCAGCCTACCAGGAGCTGTGAACAGAGAAGTTGCTGAACTTGGCATTGGCTGAGGAGAGGCTTTATTCAGCCAGACTCTTGTGGGCTTGCTTCCTCTTTCTGGAAGCTGTCCACACCAGGAAGGCCAGAGTTATTACCAGGGACCTGCCTCTGGTTCAGTGCTTGTGCAAGAAGAGGGAAAACCTCAAACTTGATAAAAGTTCCTAAGGCTTTTTGGGCCCACGTGTGACACGTTGACGTTTTGGAGCAGGATTTGGCCAAACAACATGAGAACAGCAGCAGTGCCGCCCGGCACATTGAAACTTTTAGATTGAAAAGCCTGAACAGAATGTTCAGCTGGAGCTGGAGACAGATTCCCTTCCTCTTCCAGCTCTGCCATAAGCCTTGGGCCTGATTGGAAAACACACACTGCAGGAATTGGGCAGCCAGCATTTTAGTTTTTCTCATTCTTAGACCTGCGTATGCCCAGTTTCTCTGTCTCTGTCCTGCCTTTCTCTCTCCCTATAGCTCTTCTTGCATGGAAGTCTGAAAGCTGTGCATCGTATTACCAGTGAAGAAGAATTCTTTCCCCTTATAGAACAGTGCTAACTTCTCTGACATTGACACTAGGACCCAAGTGATATTTGAAAATGCAAATCTCACGTATCACTTCCTTGCTTAAAATCCTGCATGAGATTCCTATTGCTCTTAGAATATAATCCAAACCCTTTAACAGGTCTAAAGCAGTCCCTGGGCTTCCGGCTCGTCTTTCACCTGGCCTCCTGTGCTCATGCACTTGCTCTCTCCTCTAAGGACTGAACTCTGTTCCTCAAACTTGCCACTCCATCTCACTTCCACACCTTCCCCTCACACTTCAGTTCTTGCCCCCTTGGTGATTTATACCATCAGTCCTTTAAAAGGCATGTACGTAGAACCTACTGAGTGCCAGGGACTGTTCCACATCCTAGAGATACAATAGAATGCAGATACACAAGGCTCCTGCTCTCTTGAGTCCTCACTTGCTAATACCCATCCACGCAGTAAGCCTCAGCTCAGATTTGCTTCTTCCAGGGAGCTTTTCCTGACCTCGCCTCTGAATCAAATGTCATTCCTTTGCCCTCTAGAGCACCATCACAGCACTTATTACCAGAATCCAAAGTATTGAGCTCTTTGAAAGCAGAGAAATTCCTTGCCCAGGCTGATGCTTAGTAGGTGCTCAATAAAAACCTGTTGCAGAGATGAAGTGGTGAAGCGTGCATTTAACACTAAAGACGTCAGTGAAAAAATGTGTTCTCTCTGCACTCATTTTGAACAAAATCATTCTCCACAGTCAACAGCTTGGCAGTGGCCTTTGACCAGTAGGCGGCTTCTGTTGTTGCAGATGATAAGTTTGCTGTCAGTCAAACCATTGCTCCTTTATAGGTGATTTGTCTTTCTGCTTGCTTTCAAGATTTTCTCTTTCTTTGATGTTTTGCAGGGTCACTATGATATGCTTAGGTGTAAGCATAGATTTACTTATTTTTTCTAGTCAAGACGTGATGTGCTTATTCATTTTGATAACTCATGTCTTCCTTTTATTCTGGAACATTCTTAGACATTTGTCTTTTCTCAATCTCGTTTTCTGAAACTCCAGTTGGACATGTAAGACATCTTATTTTACACTCTATTTCATTTCTCCTTCTTATCTTTTAGCTCTATTTCTCTATGTCTGTTGTGTTCTGTGCAATTTCCTTGGTTCTTTCCTTGAGCCCACTTATCCTCTCTGTCTAATCTGGTGTTTAAGCTGCCTGTTGAATTTTTTAAATGATGGTTTAATATACATGCAGTGAAGTCATGGTGCCTTTACTTGTGAGTACACTCATGTAACTGTTACTCAAAAGAGAAAACATTTCCAGCTCCCCTGAACAACCCCTCCATGCTTCATACTAAATTTCAAATGAATGGAAACCTGTCAAATGTATTCTTTTATGTCATGTTCTTTTAGTTTTTTATTTCTGAATGACTATATTTGTTTTTACTTTTTTCCCCAAATTCGTATGGTTTTTGGTCATAGTATTGTTATTTCATTTTATTTCCTATTTCTTCTTTTCTTACAACCTCTTAATAATTTTAGGCTTGCTTAGTTTATGAAAACCTTCTGCAGGATTTTATATCAAGTTCCCTGGAACTGATTTTTGTTACTCATCACTTGTATCCTGTGGATCTTCTCCTGTTATTGTAATTTTTTATTGCAAATTCATTTGATCAGGATTTTTTCCCTGCTATATCCTGTGTATCTTGGATTGTGGAAGTGTGTCAATCCTGTGACACAAGGGTAGTATAAATTCAGAGCCTAGATACATTTGCGTGTTCTGTAGATTTAGGATTTCATCTTCTCATACAAGTCTGTTTTTTGTTTGTCTTTTTCCTATGTACAATTTCAAGTAGATGACAAGTTTACTTTTTACTTTCCTTGGCAAAGAGTAGAGTTTTTCTAGTCTTTCTTTCATGAAAGGGGCATTTCCATTACCCTGAAAACATATTTCAATTCTAGCTTCTGGCTTACCAGTGATGCAAGGTTACCTCTCCCATTCCCTCGGAGAGTGTGAGCACCCCAGGTCACTCCCACTCTGGGGTATATATGGATAGGGGTGCATCCTCTTCCCCTCAGGATATCATTGCCACATCTGTTGATTTTTTCTGATTCTTTTTTTGCATTGCTTCTAGACTCTCTTTTGACTTTTTTTTTTTTTTCTCTTTTTCTTCTTGGCCTCTAGTTAACTTGTGTTAAAGAACAGATTATGGAGTCCAGTACAGACCTACTGAATTTAAACCTTTATAAGAAGGAACTGAAAACTCTGTAATTTTTTATTAAATGCTCTAGGTGACTATTAAGTTCAGGCACGGCTGAGAAATATTAGAAACTAGAGAAGTAGAAATACTATATTGCATATATAAATATTACATAGGCTCTAGCAGTAGCATCTATTTAGCCTGCCTGTTATGAGGACCCAGTTGTTCTTTCTCTCCTTCTGTCCATCTTTGTCTTATGTCTAACATTGCATTCCTACAAACACAGGCATTGAAATAGCTAATCTATATATTCTGGCAAAAGTGAGTTGCTATCATTCTGTTTTGAGTTCATTGATCTTTGCTGCTCCTGGTTGGAGAGGCCCTGTGATGGAGTGTTTCACTAGGTTCTTTGTGACTTTGTGTCTCTTCAGAAAGACAGTGATAATTAAGTGGTGTGCAAACTCAAAAAACAACAGAAAAAGATTTACCAAATACTCTGATTTATTCAGAAACATTTTCTGGAATTTTTTGAGTTAATGTGAAATATTGGAGAAACCTTTTGCAGGTAAGTACCCATGAGACTCAATCTGTCTCAAGGCAAACCACCCAGTTTCTGGCAAGCAATGAAACCATATTTACAGAGAAATTCTTAAAATTTCCTCCCCTGTCATTTCTTCTCCCTCTTTTGCTTACAGCACAGTTGCATTGCCTCGGGACCCTTGTTCCAGATTTATCTCTTTGTGGATTTTTGGACCTTTCTTCCCCAGCCTTTCCAAACAACATGGCTACCATAGGATACAAGAAGCAGACTGCAATTCTTTCTCTTTATTTTTGAATAAGCAGCAGGTTTCCAGATGTGCCTACACATGCACAGAGACTTTGACATTCACAACACTTGATAAGATTGGTCATCTGGTCTGACCCTGCTTGGGCTCCCAGGTCTATAAACAATAGCTACCCTTCCTTTGATTTGTGTGTGGTGCTTCCAAGAAATGCTTGAATATTCCAAACAAAAATCCAAATATAAATTAGGAGGTTGGCATGGAAGATAATAATTGTTGTGAAGTCTAATTTAGAAAAATCATTTCTCGTGCCACTCTAATCGCTGGGAAAAAATATGTAGTCTCTTGCATTTGTTAAAATAAGTCAGCTTCTGCTTTCTGGTCTCAAAACACACTTTGTATTTTTTTTCCTGGGAACGTCAATTTAATTCAGGAATGATCTAATTATGAGGAAGTGAATCCAGTTCTCTGGATGATAAGTGTTGACTACCCTGGGAGAAGCCCTGGCAGATGGTTAGTTCAGAGTGAATTTACCTTGGGATTGGGGCTTTAGACTGACAGCTTTTTTCACTCAATTAAGTGCAACAACTGCCAAAAGGACAGCATTGAACTTGATGCAAATCATCCTTGTCGCAGGCCTTGATAAAGTTTAAGCCCATGCCCCCAGTCAGCTAAACTTGTTAGGGTGTTTCCAGGCGCTACACTGTGAATCAAAAACAAACCCTAGAGATGCACAGAGAGGAGCAGGAGGCCCTTCCTTTAAAATGCAGGTATTTATTTCCTTTTCCAGGTCACTTGCTTTATTTAGGGCCTCTATTTTGGTGTCCTGTCAGTGATTCATTAGGTAACTCTTGCAGTTTGCTTTTGCTCTGGGCCCCACCAATCCTGCAGTAACTATATGGTCCAGAAATATAATTTATTGCTCTTCTATTTGGGGTACAATATGACCGCACTCTGCATGATTTCACCTCCCCTGGATGGCCTTTGGAAGCACCGTGTGACAGAGTCCAGAAAGAAGCCAGACCCTCCTAGCATGTGTGCAGTTCCATACACTGTTCCCCAGAAAGCCAGTTTCCGCCAGGCACTGTGCAGAGCCCCTCTCTTCCCTGACTCTTCTGTCCCGGTGGAGCGCTGATAGACTCCAGTCCTCACCACAAAGTGCAAATTTGACTTCTGTGTGTCTGTTTCTGCTTCCAAAGACTCTCCTCATCTCACTCTTTACTTTCTGATCTCATCCTGTGGTGTTCAAGGTCAGAGCCCATTAAGATGTTTCTGAGCAGCATGAGGAGGCCCAGTGTCCTGCACCTCATGGTCTCTGAGAGGGCCCTACCCGGGGCCCTTGGCTCCGTCTGTGCCAGGCCTTCCTCGGCCTCCCCCCAGAGCGCCCGGTGTGGGCAGCACTGCACAGCTTCAGCTGTGTGGTGTTTCCGTTTTACAAGCCTGAGTAGCATGAGCCTGAAATTCCCCCGTCAGGTAGATGCTGTTGTCAGCCTGTTATCAGTTTCTCGATTTACTGTGTAAGCAGTTTTGATAATCCCTGTCATATGTGATTACATTTCCCCCCCTTCCCATAACATCTCAGGGTAATTGGTTTGATAAACTCGACCTCAGTCCAGTAGTTTGCTTGGAATACACTTTCACCTTCTATCTGTGTGACTAAGATGGTTTTGAATTGCTCTGCTCGGGGAAATGAGGCTTTGAGCAGAGGGCCCTCAGCTGTGGAGGCCAATCACCAGGAGGCAGCATGGGCCTGGGAGGGCTGGGCACTCTGGGCAAGCCTCAGACGTCAAAACGGGATTTTTCTTTCCATTGTAGCTTGGGTCGAGAGCAGTGTGTTTCTGTATGTGGGTTTTTCAGGATATAGAGAACATTTATCTTGTATATCTGTAGCTGATTCCTGGAGTCACGAGACTGACTTCATGTCCATATGAAGTTGAAAGTGTTATTTATTCCTTTATTGAATACCTGCTTTGCTTTAGGGGGAGTAAATAAGGAAAAAGAGCTTTACATTTTGTCACTTTTCCTTTTCTTTCCTTTCCCTATGGCTCAGCTTCTGAAGGCAAAGAAGGAGTAATCAGTACATTTTGATAATGGGATGTTTTTTGGCAAATTAAGCATTTTGGTTAATTTAGGGTTAAACTAAAATGCCAAAGCTGCTTGGGGCCTTCACGTGCTAGCTTTATCTGATAATGTAGCACCTACCAGAACTCTAGGCTTCACAGAGGAGGCAGTTTCAGAATTGAGACTGGAAACATGCATAAGATTTAGGAAAGGAGAGATGGGTTGGGTGTTGAGAGAGGCCTTTTCTGCTCCTGGGAGGGAACAAGCCTCAGCAAAGGCAGGAGAGCTTCAGGGAACATACCTGCTGGTATTGGGATGGAAGAAAGGGGAATGAGCAGAGTCCAGGGATTAGTGTATAGAGTAAAGCTCATCATTGTTGGGCTTTGGGATTTGAATTGAAGTCTGTAGGCAGCTGGGAGTCAAGGAAGTTTTTTGAGCTGGGATGGTGTCATTAGAACTGCTCCTCCAGAAAGTGTATATAACTATATACATATATATATACACACACATATACATATGCAGTACCAATATACAGAAAATCTTTTCTATTAAGAAGATAATATAATGCAGGCCAAACTTTGTCACTACTTACATAGCAATTATTTTAAAGAAAGAGCATTTTAGAATAAAAATTTATTTTGGAGAATCTTTCCTTCCTGGGTGCACATTTTTCTGTGGTCATCCTTGAGCATTTCTGTTCAGGCTTGCCTTAGAAGAGGGGATACCCTCTTATTGGCATATGCCAACCATAGGATTCTGCAGTTAAGTGTTACTCATTTCTGGCCATCCATGATCAGAATGTTTAGCAAATGCAGATGTGGATATGACAAAGATGACAATATGGATAACTCATCCACACTCATTTCCCCCAGTTATTTTCTTAGGTCTATTTTTAAAAGTGGCATCAGAAGATGTTACAATTGGCTTATTTTACACAAACCAGAGCAATTCATTTAAAAGATCCTGGTTGTTTGGTTCTTCCTAGGCTGCTGGTCTGTTTAAAATGTTGATATTTTGTTCATCATGAGTTTTTTTTCACATTCATATTAATTTTAAATATATTGCACTAGAATATTATTTATCTTGACTGCTGAGTTCTTTGGCATTCCTTTAAATTCCGTGCCTAAGGCGAGCACCTCACCTAGTCTGGCCCTATTGCATTTACAAAACAGAGTGAAAAATCTTTCAAATGCTGGGAGTCAGTTGAGCATCTCTTTGAATCTACTCTCATTTTTGCAAAATGTCCCTTACACCACACAGAACAGACAGCAACCAAACCAAACCAACTGTGAGGCCTCCCTTCAACTCCCTGGGGTATCATCCCTTCAGGGTGTAGATGTGGGCTCTTCCTCTGCTCACCCCTCAACATAAGGATTTGAGATGTGTGTGGGGCAACATCTTCCAGGTGGGAATCCCCTTGCATTGACTGACTTTGCCATGCCTTTCTGGATGGGGGCCAGGACCAACCTGCTTTGTAATGAGTTCTGCCAGGTAGTGAAGAGGATTGGAGACATGGTCCACTGGATTTATATTTTTTGACATCTTGACAGTTTCCAGTGGATGTCCTCCTCTCAGCCTCCCCTGCCTGAGCCCAGTTGAGAATGAAAGGTTACCTACAGAGTTGTTTCTTGTCTGTAATGAATATAGATCTGCCAATGGAAGCAGAGGGAGAAATGGAAGATTTGGAAGGGACTTCCAGGGAGTTAGCCCTCCTTCCTTATTTTATAGTTGGCATGCCTGAGGAGCAGTGAGGACCACTGGCACCTTTTGAGCTCGGCAGTGCCTAGAACTCAGGCAGCAGGCAGGCTCCTGGCAGGCTTCTCTGCACCCCGGAACACTGGAGCCTGTGGCTGGAGACAGGGATCCACAGTGTTCCCCCTACCAGGCAACTCGTTATTAAAGCCTCCTTGATCCCTGGTTTCAGCGCCTTCCCTTCCCAACTACATTAGGCCCCCTAAGTGCCTTTATCGCCATGTAGAGAGAGGGAAAATGCAGACAGCTTTGTAATTGAACAACCATGCTCTTGTCAGTATTCATTGTTTTCAAACCAGCTATTACGGGGGCTAATGCCCCAGTGTGGCGCAGACAAGCCGCACCGGCCTTATGTGCCTCACTGCTCCCGGCTCCCCAGCCAGCTCTCCCCTGCGGTCCACGGGGCAATGTGTCTTTAAATTTTAGTTGTTTTCTAAGTTCTGCTCTGGCAAGCAAGCTCTGCCTTCAACCTGCGGAGTTAAATTTACCCAGACTGACAACTGTATATGCAGGGTTTAGTTACATAACAGCAGTTGCTGCTTTTTACATCGTGCTAATCCAAACACGGTGCTCAAAGAGACCATGAAAAAGCAACCTTCCACTTGGGGCACTACATGGGTGACTGAATCATGTGTCTTTAAATTTTTTTTAAAAAGCACTGTAACAATTATCCCATTATTCTGACTTTGGTGCCATTAGGTGACTTTTTAAATATCTTAATTATTAAGTTAGCAGATGCTGGGTGCACATGTGCAATTCATTAAGTTATGCTGTTTGAAATGAAATCCAGTTGTTCATGGCCTTTTTCATAACATTATGACCAACTAAATTGTAGTGCTCCTGGAATTACAGAGCTGTTGTCAGGGAAAATGCATGTGTTATCCTCCAGTACTCTTTGACCATCACCTTGAGTGCTACCTGTCCCTTCCCTGTGACTCCCACTCCCCTGTTTCCATCTGAGAAGCCAGTAGATCCTTGCATCCTGGAATAGGCAGGATACCTTCTGAGCTGCAGGGATGCTGAAGAGGAAGACTTTCCTGTCCCCACATGACCTGGCTTCTCAGCTGAACTGCTGATGTGCTACGTGGTCACACAGAGACTCAGGGGGTCTGAGGCCTGGAGATACATACTCCTGATTGGCTTACAGTCTCAGATTGCATATATTCAGCATGCTGCTCCTTGACAATTCAAGTTACCCTTAAATATTTTTTGTGTAAGTTATTGCACACAATGTTGAATAGATGTGATACAATCTGGTGAAAATATATGACCCTTGGAGTTAGATCTGGATTTGAAGCATGGCTTGTGGTTCACTGGCAATAAGGCCTTGGAGGGTCATTTTATTTCTCTAAGGCTTGTTTTCTACAAAGGAAATAGAAATTTCTATTAGGCTTAGAGATCAAGATTATGCAGTGACCAGCCTTGTGTTTGGCACACGTCAGGTAATAAATGGTGAGACCTTCCTTTTCCTGCTTTTGGACAGTCATGTGGGATAACATGACACACGTGACCTAAGTAAATTGCCTTCTACTGGAAGAGGCAAAGAATTAATATGTGATAAGTTAAATAAAGGTCCAAAGTAATAAGACAAAATAATGTCACAAATGACTGTGACTCTTGGCTAGTCACAAGTGTAGAGCTCAAATACAATGAATTCAAAGGAGGGGATAGACCGTTAGTAAACTCCTTGAAGAGGTAAATCTTGACCACTCTTGAAGGAGGCAAAGAATTTACTTAGGTGCAAAGACCATTGGGATTGTGTGTGGGGGGGTGTTGGTGGGGAGCATTTGCTTATCAGTAGAGCAAATAGTGTATGTACAGGAACAAAGATGCAGAGGCCCAAGGCCCATTTGGGGAACAGTGAAATTATGCATTTGTTTGAGAGTGGTGATTTGTGTATGATAAATAGTAGGATAGGTTAGAAATGTAGATCAGTACCCTGCTGTGGATTGCTCTGAGTAACAGGTTTGCATTATTTGGTATGATTTGATTCATTAAAACCTGGAGCTCTTGGGCAGACCTGTAGACCTCTGGGAAGCCCCCAACCCTTGTGTAAGGGAGTAGACCTCTAGTGGCCAAAAGAGTTACTGCATACTAATGGTAAGAATCTTGTTCAATGCACAACTCCCACACGCTTAGCTACATTATAAATTGGAAGCAGAATGTAAATAACATCCAGGCTGACAGCAGTGTGGCTGACACTGAACTTGAAATCTCACAGTTCAAAGAATTATAGAAAGCATTAAAAGAAGAGTATAGGTGGGGTCTTTAAATGATAGGTGTAAACCTGTTTATATACCTCTGTAGATCCTAAAGACATCACTGTCTTATAAAAATCATAACTGGTAACATTAAAATAATAGTAGCAACATTATTATTATTATTATCAACAGCAGCAAAAGTTAAGGCTGAGATATAGCTCAGTGCTATAGCACTTGCGTAACATGTGCCAGGCCCTGGGTTCAATCCCCAGAAATGTCTCAAAAAAAAAAAAAAAAATTGCCCAATATTTTTTGCCTGGCACTGTGCTAATAAGTTTGCTTACCTTGTCTTATTTAATTTTCACAGTATTTTCTTACGGATGCTATTGCACTTATTCCTATATTGCAGGAGTAAAAAATGTGGACAAGAGAGGTTAATTAACTTGCCCAAGGTCACACAGTTGGAAATTGTGTAACTGGAATACAAACCTAGGCTGTAGGGGTCTACCTGTTTGAGCAAATACTCTTCTGAACTAATAACCTCCATGCCTTAGGTCATGATGAAATAGTATTCAAGAAACCCTTTTAAAAACATACTAAAACATACAATGTTGCATTTTAAAATACTACCCATGAGAAAATAAACATGTACTTGTCTATGAAATCATGTACGGGGAACACTTCCTTTCAAACAGCATGTCTAAGTGAGACATTATTACACGTTTTAAGTCAGTGTAAGAAATCCATGATGGCTGGCTCCTGTTTTCCACCCCCACTCCTCTACCCCCAGCCACGTGTGTTTCTCTTCTGGGAACTAGGAAAGGCACAAGGTTGCACATCTCACATGGTGTTCAGTTTCCCTTCTGCTCTAGAACTTGAAGCAATTTCATTAGTGCTCTCAATGATTCACATCGGACCTACTGCATTTAACACTGGCCATTCATTATCACAGCCTTGGCCTTGCTGCAGGCCAAGTGAAGGGCAGCTAGAGGTGCCACGTGTGAAAGCATACTCCACAGGCCTGGAGGAAGTTGCTATAGAACTACTCCCAGCTACGTCCATTTTGGAAAAGGGGCCATGGAACGACCAACCACCCTTCCACACATCCCCAGAGCCATCCACCCAGGTCAGCGTCTGGGGTGGCATACGGCAGAATTTAAGCATTAAGTTGATGCTACCCCTTTTTACATGACCTTAGGGAAATTACTGACCCTTTCTTGGGTCTCAGCTTCCACAATTGTAAAAATGGAGAATTTTAAAATTCTGGCTATGTAAAATACTTACCATAATTTTGCTTCACATTCAAATGGAACTGCTATTGCTAGTAGGGTTGGTCAGTTCTTTTGAGTTTAGATGAGGAAAGTCAGACTCAAGCTATCTTGATCAAAAAATGGCAGATAGCTTTGTGTAACTTTGAAGTTTAAAAGGAAGATCAAAAACTTCCAGAAGGACTGCATCCAGGGAGTCAGGGGTTTCTGAGTTGGCCTTTTTCTGTTCACAAGCAGTTCCTCTCCAACAAGAGATCAAGGGGGAAAGTATCTATTCTAGATGAATCCTTAAATAGAGACTCATTGGCTCAGCCAGGTCACATGACCTTCATCTTCACCTTGCACTGGCAACTGTCTGGAGTAGAGGGGAGGATGGAGTAGTCTACCCAATCGCCAGTCTGGGTCTTGTTCCTGTTTTTGTGAAACATGTATATTGTATCTAATTATTGATAAATGAATGGATAAAATTTCAATAGACTGAGATGAAATGAAGGCAGCCTTCCCGAACGATAGGAATGAAAGTATAAGGGGTTGGAATTGGCATGTGTTCAAGAACTAATAAAATGACAAGGTGGGAGTAGATGATTTGTGTTGAGAGGTTAGGAAGATATAAGGTAGGAAGGAGAGTGTGGGCTGGGGAGGCCTTGACTCTTCTTCTGGGACTTGGTTATTATTTACCTGACAGAGAGTTGTTGAAGGAGGCATGACAAAGTGTTATAAGATAATAATAATAGCAAAATGAAACATTTGCAAATGCTACTCTACTTACTAGACACAGCCCTAGATACCTTGGCTGTTTGACCTCACAATAGCCTATGAGGCTGATGTTAGCTCTTTTCTATAGATATGAAAATGCAGACTCTGAGAGGTGAAGAGATTGCTCAAGCTCTGTGATAACCAGGGTTACAGAGCAGAAGTGGACTTGAGTCTCTGCTCACCAAATCACATACTCTAAGGGAGGAATGTGGTGGGATGAGATGTGAACTGGCAGCAGGGTGCACCATCATTCATTCATTCCATAAATCATGATACAGTGCTAACCAAAGAAAAGTAATAGCCTGACTCACTGACTGTCTGACTTGGGTCTGAACGAAGGGAAGACCACAGTGGATCATGGCAGGCACCTATGTGTAGGGTACTTCTATGTTGATTCCGCTGGGCCCAGTGCTGGTCTGCAGAGAAGTCTCCAGTTACTGAGCACCATAGCCTTTATTTTATAGTAGGTGTGCCCTTGTGGGTGAATGGGGTTCCTGTGGGTCTTGGGCTGGTTGATATTGTCATCTTCTGCTGATCATTTAGAGTTTTTTCTCTATCCTGGGTTGAATATGCAGGATCCTGGGTAGCCTGGTTGGAATATTGGCAATCTGGAGTAATTTGCCTTTAAGCAGAAAGCAGTAAAACATGTCACTTTTAAAATAAAACACATTAATTCACAGAATGACTGTTTTATGGTGAAGAGCAGCCTGTCTAAATGAGAGGAATTAAAGGCCAGTGGTCAAGTCCTCTGCATTATTCACACTGCCCTCTTCGATAAATCACAATTGCTGAAACTGCAGGTTAACGCTTACTTAAATAGCAACGTGTTGGTTAAGGGTGACACATGCTGACATGACCTCTGTTTGCACACCCCCCAGAGCTGCACATATCCCTTGGCTATCAACCTAAGTACCTTGTGCACCACTGAACAAGGCTTAGATTGTGCCTGGACTGCAGTGGTAATCTTCATTCTCAGCAGCCTTTTCTGAGAGGTGAAGCTTGAATGGCATTAGCATTTGGCATTCAGATCTATAGTGCTCTGCAGACCTGATTTTTAAATATTCCTGTTACCACCAGGTTTCAGAACAGATGAGGACTATAGGATGTGCCAGAATCATCATGCACCCACTGGTACTTTGGGTCTTCCTGCAGCTGCCTTGATGAACAGAGTTGGACTTGGAGTTCCCAGAGTATGTCCTGGGATCACTGGTGTATGCCATCTGCAGGGGACCACTTCATTCTTTTATTGCTTGGAGTTGGAGACCCATTTGAGCAGTCACTGCCTCAGTTCCATTGGAAGGTAGAGGGGGAGATGAAAATTTTGACAGTTGATATTATGTTTATCTGCAAAGCACTGACTTGACTAAAATGCTTTGGACACAGCCTAAAAAATATAGTAGCCAGCTTTGTGGTATCCTGGGACTCATCTAAATGATCAAGAAGGGGGCTGACTGTGTGGTATGTCATTTTCCCATTTCACTTCCACTCTCAACCATGAGATGTGCCCTTGATCAGAACCAATTTCATTTTTTTTCCCCCTGCAAGGAGAGAGATGTCGGCCTAAATATAATTTCTTTAAAAAAAAAAAGCAGTGTGCAAAATACATGTAACAATTTCTAAACAGGTACTCTGCCAAGAGTTACACGAGAGGCTTCATGTATAGTGTTTCCATCCTGCATGCTGATTGTGCAAAGAAAGTGCCACTATTCCTATTTTTAGATGAGGAAACAGGTTCAGAGCTTTGCCTAAAGCCACAGAGGTGGAGCCGCCATTTCAACAAAGGTCCCTTCTACTCTAAAGATTATGTTCTTTCCACCCCACAACACTGCTTCCTACGTGAAAACCCAGAGATATGAAATATCTCCCTGATGCATTTAGTCTTTGTTTATAGATCATTAATTTCTCAGCTGAAAGGCAAAGAATCTTAGCTTATGAGCTATTGAAAATCAATCAGGTTTTTTTTTTAATAGAAGCTGGTGGGGAAAAAAGGATTCATATATCCAAAGTATTTAGACTTTATATAAATTACATATAAAATTATACACAGATGCAAGCATTTGTTACTATTCCCACTGAGTGGTACATAGGTTTCCCCTTGAGTTCTTTCTGGAGCCAGTCTCTCATGACTTTATAGTTTAGTAAAGCATCTCTGGGGTTTATTCATAGGCTTCACCTTATGCAGGAGGTGTTTCTATAAAGCTCACTTCAGTTCATTGTCTATCTAGCATCATGTATCACCTACCATGTAAAACACTCAATTTTATGGAGTCCATCAGTGCTCTTGCGTTAATGGGAAAATAACCTTTAATTTATTTTATTTTATTTTATTTTATTTTGGTGGTGCGGTGCTGGGGATTGAACCCTGGGTCTTGTGCTTGCAAGGCAAGCACTCTATCCACTGAGCTATATCCACAGTCCAGGAAAATATCCTTTAAAGTGAGGTGTTACACCTGTTTTTATCTGTGTGTTTCCTAATTTGAGGTCTAAGTTCACCAATGTTCTTAAAGAAACACTGATTTTTTTTTTTTCTGGGTCAAATGCTAATTGATGAAGAAAAACATTTCCATTGATATGTGTGAGAATTAGCTTTAACAGCATTTTGGGGTTTGAAGAACAAACTTAAATGTGTCTCATGAACTTTACTCCAAGCTAATGGATTATAATCTCATTTATTCTTTTTATTAAAAATTGCATTTTCCATAGTTTAAACATACTTTGATGTACTCATCCCATTAATAACTGTGTAGTTCGTTTTCAGTCTGTACTGTTTTCACCATTACAAATAATGTGGGGTAATGATGGATAGTCATTCTGTCTTTAGTGTCTGGGGCCCTCCTAGGCTCCTCCTTCTGCCACCCTTTGATGGCTACTACAGAGCTGGGAAGCCAGAAGTGCAGGCTGGAGAAGATCCTCTGTAACACAGAAGTCCATAGAGGCAGTGCTGGAACTCGCAGATCAAGTGCCTGTGTATGGACACTGTGTATTATTTATGTCTTTCTCTCTTTATGTTCCCCTTTATGATACCATTAACCCTAGGAAGGTAAAGTTCATCTCACGTTCATTTTTAAATCTTTTATAACATCTAGCCTGAATGTAAAAAAATGCATTCATTCAAGAAACATCTAAGGCTTGTGCTAAATGCTCAAGAGTCAAGGATTAAAAGACATGGTTTTTGGAATCAGTAAGTTACTCCTTATCACTCACCGCATTAGCAAGAGAAGCAAGATTTCCTTGCTCTTGTTTTCTTTCCCCGGTGCTGTGCATCTTGTTTTAGAGAACCGGGGACTGGATTGGGTAGTGCCTTTAGTTCTGATTGGCTTATAAAATTTTTCTTTTCTCCGTGAATACTCACAGTATTAACTGCTAATGTTGAGAACGGTGAGAAGGCATTTGCACAGTGACCTGGTCACTCACATGTTAGGAGATGATGTTCTACTTCATTGTGAGTGTTTTTAGCTACTTGAGGGAATCTCTGAGTCTCCTAGGTGTGTTTGCAACCCCTTGCTCACAGTCAGAAGAAACAGAGAAGCAGTGGGCTGCTTTTATTACCTGCCTTCTCCCAGGCATGGACCTCATGTTTTGAAAGACTTTGCTCATCCAACTGTGTTTGTTAATGATTATTGCCCAATTTTTGTTACTCAGATAATGTGAGATGGGGCCAGTGAAAGCAAGTACTGGCATGGTTTCTGCCAAGAGTTTTTGGTTGGCCTCTGCTGCTGTGGAGAAGGCATATATACCTTTTCTGTCAGATTTTTTTGAAATGCACCATCCAGTTTTGCAGAGCTCATTGGTATATGGGTTCCTGGGTGGGTGCTGCACCTGTGG
The DNA here is from genome assembly GCA_020662805.1 of Glaucomys volans. Lineage (NCBI taxonomy): Eukaryota > Metazoa > Chordata > Mammalia > Rodentia > Sciuridae > Glaucomys > Glaucomys volans. The sequence goes on from JAJEJO010053531.1 coordinate 153,685, forward strand.
AGTAGGGCTCAGCCAACCACAGCTGTTTGGCCAAACCCAGTTTATCCGCTGCCTCTTTTTGTAAATAAGATCTTATTGGAACATAGTCTGGGTCTGCTTTCAGATTACAAGGGCAGAGTGAAGTCGCTCTGACAGAGACCATATGGCCTGCAGAGGCTTAACTATCTACTATCTGGTATTTTATAGAAAAAGTGTCCTTTCCCCATCCGTGCTGGAGTTGACAGGAAGGTGACCCTGGGGTACCTGGGGAGGAAAAACTTCAAAGCATGGGCAGCAGAGAGTAGAGCTCTGGAGTATTTGAGAGAACCACAGTCTATATGCAAGCTGCTGAAAGAAAGTGAAAAGAAAGACATCACTCAGGGCCTGTCAGGGTCTTCTGGAGGGGAGAGAAGGAAGGCCCTGTAGGCCAGTAGGCTGGAGGCAAGGAGCTCCAGGGTATGTTGTGGGACACAGTGTTGGGGGATTTCTTTTATTCCTGCCTTAGGCCGGGCACAGAAAGAAATAGAAACATGAACAGAGGAGTGGGACACGGGACCATTCTGTCCTCTCCAGCCTCCCAGGGTGCTTCCGGGGAAGCGACCAGATAAGCCACAGCTCCTGCCAGCAGTGCAGGCTTGTAAACTTTTTTCCCTTCCTTTTTATGCCTGTGGTGATAAACATATGCTTTGAAGCATGAGATTTGATTATCCTGTCTTAGCGCTTATAAATACAAATGTGATTAATGGTCATAAAAAACAGGTTGACAGTGTAAGACTAATTCTCAGCAAAGCAGCCCCGCATGCTTCTCTGTGGAATTGCCTGCTCCTGGCAAAGGCCTGGGGGTTCGGGGACCATGGGCCCCTTCCTCTCCCCTGGCACCCCTCCTCCACTCTTGGTTTTTCCCTCGGGTCTCCCCATTCTCCCTGTGGAGGTTCTTCCTCCTTGATAATTAAAATTGGTGGATTTTCCCCTCAAGAGCTACCTGAGGTAAGTACCGGAGTCTCTTTGTCAGGCCATTAATAGTCCGGAACTCTGCAGAAAGGCATTTGGCCGCCTGTTCCGTTCCCCACTTGGGCCTGGCGGGCCGCCTGTACATGTTGGGGAACAACACAACCTAAATCTGGACAATTTGTATTTTAGTAGTGATGGGGATATTCTCTCTCTGCCTCTGTCATTTTGCATTAAGGACCTGCCACTAATAAAACTAATTAATAACTGCTGGCTCGATGTGGAATAGTTGGACTTCTTAAACCTGGCAGACTGCCACCGCTGCTTTTGAAAGAAGCACTTCATCTTTGTCATGGACAGGATGAATATTTCTCCACACTTCTAATTGGACAAAGTGCCTTTCAAACTTGCTGGCATTTCAGAGAGAGCAGATAAGTAGTCTGTGTGCTCTCCAGATGCAATCGCCTCTCAGCTGCCTCCCCGCTCAGGAGCTTGTCCCAGTCCCTGAGAGAAGCCACCTCTGAGGGTTCTAAACTTTTGCTTGTTTAGTGACTCCTGAGCTCACCTCTGACCTCTGACCCCAGGGGGAGAGAGTGTCAGGGGCAAGCAGGGCACAGGAACTCAGTGGACTCACAGCATAAAGGAGTGGTTCCTGTGTTTGGAGAAACACCAGGCCAGCTGGCAGGAGCAGTCAGTTAGTGGAGAACACAAGATTTTTCTGGACCCTCTGCAGGCCTTCTGAGTCAGAATCCACCGGGGGAAGTTCATACATCTGGATTTTTTTTTTTTTTTTTTTTTTTTTAACTAAAGGATCCCAAATTTTATATTTTATTTTTTTAAATTATTTTTTATTTTTACAGACTGCATTTTGATTCATTGTACACAAATGGGGTACATCTTTTCGTTTCTATGGTTGTGCACGATGTAGATTCATACCTTTCATGTAATCATACATCTACATAGGGTAATGATGTCTGTCTCATTCCACCATTTTTTCATAGCCCCCATCATTTCCCTCTACTTAATCTAAAGTTCCTTCATTCTTCTCTCATCCCCCACCTCCCACCCCCATTTTTCCCTGTTAAGTGGATTTTTTAACAAGCTTCCCAGCTACTTGTGATGCACACCAAGGTTGGAGGACCACTGAGAATCCTGATGCCTTCATTTTCTAGTATAGGTTGACATTTATCCATTAGTCACTCAACTGGTACTGCTTTTTAAATGACCTGAGCATGCAGTGTGCTGGGCTAGGTGATCTGAACCAGAAGGACCCTGCAGTCTAGTCAAAGACCCAACTCATATGTACATGAAAACTTACACCATGAATTGAATAATTACATTCAACAAATTGTGCTCTGCAGACAATTCAGGAAATGGGCAATTCTCCACCTTCGAGGAGGGGCCAACCACAGAGCAAACTTTCGCATTAAACACTAAGGCATGAGGGTTGGGGGACAACAGTGTGGCAGTAGAGCTGGGTAGTGAAGGCTGTATACCAGTTGGTAGGGGAAAGAGGATGCAGCCTTCTAGGGAAGAGGAGCAGTAGGAATGCAGATCTGGGTCTGGGCATTTCCCTGTACTTAGGAAGAGCTCAACCCACCCCTTCCTGGGAAGGGAAGGCCTTGGTGAAGAGCTGAGATTATGCTAAACTGGAGAGGCAGGTAGGAGTGGCCTGGAGTCAGGGCAACTGGCTGGCAAGGGCTTGTCCTCTTCCGGGCAGGTGGTGATGGAGACTGCACTTGAATCCTGTTTCCCACAGTGAGGAGAAGAGTGGTGTTTCAGGTTATTTCCATTGCTGGTCGATACTTGATCAATAGCAATAGGTTTTACTTGGATGTGAATCCAAGGGATTTAGATATCAATGAATGACAAATCTCAGGTTTCTAGTTTGGAGAACCAGCAGGTTAGTAATTCAGCTCACCAAAAATTTAGAAGCCATTCTGCCTTTCCAATGTCAAGGGCAATCAAGGACAGCCACTCCAATCAGAGTTGGGAGTGGTGAAATTTCTGATGAGAACATTCTGGGAAGATTTCAATTCTTTATACTAGAGTAACCCAGTGTCAGTAGAGATCCTGCTAGTCTGGTTGCTTAAATTCTTTTCCCATCCCTCTTATTGAGCATTAATGCTCACAGGGGAGAAAAAAAAGATTGGATCAACAGGTCTGGAGGCTAAATATCATTTAGTTTGCTGCAGAAGCTCAGTGAAATCAGAGTGTCAGCAGATAATCACTTCATGCTTCATCAGTATGCCAGGGCTTCATTCACAGAAGGACAGGAGCAAACCTACAAGCTCCCTAAGGCAGAGGAACTGTGAATGACTTTGTGGCCTTTGTTCATTTGTCCCAGGTAATGCCTTCACATTCACCATTTCTGCTATCTTGGAATCCTGGGTAGTAGGAGTCAGAAAATGGGAATAATAGTCTTCTTTGATGCAGTCCCAAATTTTATTGTATGGCTGACTGCAAGACATAGTCTCTCAGGGGCTAAGGACATACAATAAATAAAACAAAGCTACTGCTCTCAGGAAGCTCCTGTTGTAGTCAGGGAGATGGATGTGTACGTAGATAACTAAAATTGAGTGTTATAAGTGCTGGAACAGAATTACATATCAGATACCTAGGTCCCACAAGGCAAGAAGTGATTATTTCTGAGGAGGAGACTTGTGTGAGGCAAGGTTGAGGGGCTTCTGGAGAGGCTTCCTGGAGGAGGTGATGTGATGCATGAAAACTGAGAAGATGACATTTTTCCAGCCTGAGCGGGAAAGGCAGTCTGAGGGAGGAGCCTGGGGGAGTTTGAACAGCATTTGTGTCTTGGTGTTCAGTCTGTAAGGGCAGTGTGCTGTGTTGGATGCCACAGAGATAGACAAGGGGTTGCAAACACTACTCCTGTGCTTTGACTTACAGAGTGGGAAGATGAAATGCAGCAGAATGCACGTAGCTCATCCACGGGAAGCAGGTGTGTTGCTAACATTGGCTGTTCAGAGGTGTGCTGTGAGTTCTGTGGAGGCGGGAACTGGGCTTCAGTGAGAGGGCTCTGTGTCAGTTCCACCCTAGATGAGGAGGGGCTCACTGTCTTGGGACGGGGGGGTGGGAGCACTGAGAGGCCTGCCCTTCTCTGTGCATTCCTAGGATGGACAGGGCTGGCCAGGCCATATGTGCCTGACAGAGTTGCAGGGATGAGAGGCATGAAGAGGGTGGGGGCATGGGGCTGAGGAATATAATTCATTCATTCATTTGGTGGAGGTTTTTACTGAGCACTTACTTTGTGGAAAAACAGGACTAGGTGCTCTTCACAGTGATAATGATTCCCCTGACTTTCTGCCATTAAAAATTATCCTTTTTAAAAACATAGATATACCAGTAATTCAAATAATGGGAAAACAGAGCTCATACAAACTGCTTTTGAAAGGAAGCAGGATAAGTGAGTGATTCTGACAAGGGGTTGAGAGAAGGGAAAGGCCTTCAGCTCTGTTTCCTGCCCATCCATGAGCCACTTATTTTCTCTGTAAATTTTGAAATAATTTTGGACTTGCAGTGAAGTGGCATAGCTAGTACAAACAGCTCTGCATATTCCCTACCCAGCTTCCCCCAAGATCAGCATCCCCCATAACTATGGGTACAGACATCAAAGCTCAGTATTGCCACAGTGCCAATACAGACACTGTAAACCTCATTTAAATCTCACCCATCTTTTCACCAACATCTGTTTTCTGCTCTAGACTCCAATCCGAGATTCCACATTGCATTTAGTTGTCTTATCTACTTAAGTCTCCTCCAACCTATGACAGTTCCTTGACTTCCTTGTTTGTCATAACCCAGACCCTCATGAAGAGCACCAGCCTCATGCCTCATAGAAGCCCCCCCACCACTTTCTGATGTTTTCTCCTTGTTTATCAGAGGCCATGCTTTTTGAAAGAACACCACAGAAATGAAGTGCCCTTCATAGCCCATCATATCATTAGCATTTCATGTCATCACATCAGTCTGTCCCATGTCTGGTAATATGGACCTCCGTCTCCCACTTGAGGTAGTGTTTGTTGGACTTCTCTATTAAAAAGTCACTGTCCTTTTATAATCAGTAGACACATTGGGGAGACGTAGCAAGGCTAGGAAAATGTCCCTCTTCTCTTTAACTTGTGCATGGGCCACTTTGCTTGAGTGCCTGGGCTCAGACTCACTCTGACGCACCCCTCCCAGGAGCAGCACTCCTGCTTCATTGCCATGCTGCCTTCTGTCTTCCTGAAAATGCTCCAGGGAATACTCACATACACCATGGACATTCCCAGGGTGATGGTGGCAGGTGTAAAGCATTACTTTTATTTATATAGAGAGGAAATGGTGCTTAGGGCTAGCAATTTGTCCAAACACATGTTTTCAAATGAGTCTCTATACTGTTCTGCTTTGGAAACAGCACTGAGCCAGAGGAAGGAAGACCTGAGGACTGGTTGGTTCTTGACAAGGCTGAGCTGTGAATTTGAGTTCACAGAAAAGGGACTTGAGTTCTCTGGTCCTCAGTTTTCCCAAAGTGACAAGGTTAGATTAGTCAATTCCAATTCCTGGGATGATTTTTAGCTCTAACATTCTCTAGTTCCATGGTGAGATTCCCCCCTGGGCTAAGACTCTACCTTTAATGAGGAAAACTGAGTTATAATAGGGTAAAGAAAACAGACTGGAAGAGTTATCTGGGTGTTATATGACCTTGGAGTCTTTCATAATTGAGACATCTGATAAGGGCAGTTTGAAATCAATGTAATGAATGAGAAATAAATTGCTATTTTCAAAGTCTGACAAAAGGGTACACATCCAATTATCCTGGATGGTTGTAAGGATGGACAAGTTCTTTATGCTTCAAGACCCTTCCTCTCCAAAGCTTTTCATAAGATTAGATTGCCTTTAGTTACCCAATCTCACATTTTCACTTGAGTGCCACTGATATTTCTTTCTTCTTCTGGAGTATGCAGACATCTCTCTCATGTTAGATTCAGGGCAACATCTGAATCCTTCCCATATGGCCATATTCTTCAAGCTGAACATGGAAGTGACTTTCTTTGCCCATTTCTTTGAGAGAGCTAATACTAGGCATGCAAATTCTTCCTCAGCTCTGCTAATGAAAATGCTTCTTCTTTGCTGATGGGCATGTCACTTTAAAGGTGGCAAAGAAGTCTGGTTGATTTTGGAACATGAATTTCCAGCCTTCTCTGATATTGCATAAGCATTCCAGATTGTCACATTGCACCCCTCCTCCAATTCTTTTCTGCTAATTGACTGTTTTTCACTTTAGTATGCTTTTTTTTTCTTTACCATTTGAGTTTTTACCTACATCTAATTTATCATTTGATATCCTTGCCTGTGCCATTTGCAATTTGTATTCTTTCAGAAGAATTAAAGGAGACAAATGTTTTTCTAGGAGGTAGGTTTTTGGGAGGTGGCCCTAACTGAGCTGCCCTTTGTTTTCAGACATGGCAAGCCTAACTCACCTATGCTAGGACACCAGTGCTGGGTGTGTAGTGGGGCTGCAAACAAATGGAATGTCACTGCCCCCTTAGTATTCCAATGCATTGGACTTAATTCTGGTGATGGTCTTATGCATGTATCTGTAAGGTGACTGACTGGAGTTGGTGCAGATATTCAAAATGTTCCCCATGTTTTGGCACTGTGCTAGGCACTGAGTCACGAAGGGGAGAACGTATGGCCCTGCCTTCAAGGCCCTCAAGGTTTATGCAAATAAATAATTTCAACAGAATGTGTTGTAGGCTGTCAGATCTGGGTGCAGTGTGTGCAGGTGAGACAGAGGAAGAAGGTTTTAATCTCTGGAAAAGAAGAATTCAGGGAGATCTTTTTGGAGGAAGTGTCTCGAGTATATGTTGCAAGATGAATGAAACGTTACAAGGAAGAATATCAGGAGAAAGGTTGTGAACACTATGGTCATGGGATACAGGTGAGATGATTGTGGGGTTATACGCTGAGCTACATAGGACGGTGCAGAGTTTAATTAGCTTGTGTGTTAAATCTCAGCCCATATTTTAGAAGGATATGCCCTCTGAATTCATACAAGGTATTATTTCTCTGGAAAGGGAAACAAGTGGTGATAGGATGGATAAGGAAACCATTGATAATCAGAATCTATCACACCAATACTAGTGTCACTGGTTGTCACACTTTTTGTGCCAGGATTCCTTTATATGCTTTAAAATTGTTGAGGACCTTACAGAGCTTTTGTTTATTTGAATTATGTTTATTGGTATTTTCCATCCTAATACTGAAAAAGGAGAACATTTTTAAAATATATGTATTTAAAAATAAGAAACCCACTGCATCCTAAGATAAATAACATATTGCAAAAAAGTAACTATTTTCCAAAACAAAAACAGAAGAGTGACATTCTTTTTTATTTTTGCAAGCCTCTTTTATGTCTGACTTAATAGAAGACAGCTGGATCCTTGACTCTGCTTCTATGTTCAATCTGTTGTGATATCACACATCATGCAGCCTCTGGAAAACTACTTCTTGCAATAAGTATTTTTATGAAAATAGTTTTGACCTCATCGGTTCCCTTGCAGGAGCCTTGGGGACCCCCAGGGGACCATGAGCCACCCTGTGGGAACTGCTGTGCTAAAGGGTACCCTTGTTCTCCGTGGAGCAGAGGTGTGGAAGCCTGGAGATGGCTTGAAAAGAACCCAGGGAGTCAGGTACATGGTTTGATGACCTCTTGTGTATATTACACTCCTGGAGATTAGTCCACAATGGTTCATGTGACTCTTTAGGTTTGAATTCATTTAAGAAAAAGAAATAAAATTGCATCCGCTTACATTTTCTTTGTACCAAAGGAAGAATATGTAAATGATAAGGGTGAGGTGAAAATATTAAGCATTGGATTGGCTGAACCAAAATGCCTTCGTCCCATTAGAAGATGTCCTGGAGGTTGCGCAGAGCACGCGTGGTTCCCTATTCAAGGACTGTGCCATTAGATAAGTTCTGTTTGTTGAACAGGTGTGTCTTGGTAGGTTTTTGTTTGTCAGTTACATGAAGGCTTGTTTTCCATCTTAACTAATTTTAATTAATTTACCAACTGTTTTTTTCCTAGCTAGATTTGTTCGTGTGTGTTGAAAAAAAAATGGCATCTTTTATAGTTTATTTTTTTTATATAGACTATCTTTTATCTTTAAGAAGCATTTTGGAGTGATGATATAATTTAGAATTACATTTATCAAAATATCAAAAAGCTTTTTCTCTGAGACTTTAGAAGCATTTTAATAGGCCCACTACTACCAATATTTCCCAATATCCATAAAACAAATGGGTTTGAGTATTCTGGATAAAATTGATATATTTATCCAGTCTCTTCAGCTCATAAAATGAAATTTGATCACTTTCAGATTGTATTTTGAAATATTTAGGGCAATGTATTCAAAATGTTTTAAAAGTTAACTGGGGAAAAAAGATGAAAGATTTTTAATTTCCTTAGACTCAAATAATTCATGTTGAAAGCTTCTGTGTTCAGTTTTCCCAGCCTTCTGTTGGTTGGTGTGGGATTTTTCTTGGCTTTGGATTGAATATTTTGCGTCACTTTAGGAAACTCAGGATGTATCTAATGTTTGAAATAATAAGCCAGATTTATAGCTGCATGGATTTAGAATCAAAGGATTTTGAAAAACACACATTAGTTCATTGCTCTTTTATTTTTTCATGCCATTAACAGAGAATCAGTGTGTTTTGAACACACTCTCCAGTGGAGCACTTGAAGTCTGTCTTAAGGCTAAGAATAAGAAAACGCAAGAAAGAGCGTTTCCCTCCCTTCTTCATTGTTTCCTTCTCCTTTCCCTCAGGTTTACCTTTCTTTCTTGTTTTCATTTTGTAAAAAGTATCTTTATGCTGCACGCCCCTGCCCTGCCGGTATTTGCAATACTTAAATGCCTACTAAAATCTAAAAGCAGTTGAGTGATGGGATGGGGCCTTGGTGTTGACAACATATTTTTCACATCGTTGTGAACATGTGTACAACCACACATTAGTCTCGGGTTCACTTATTTGTAATACTAATTCAGTGATTTATTAGTTCCCCTTTCAAAACAAAATCTGGAGTGCCCAGCCCACACAAATTACAAACATGTTTGAAGATGTAAGACATCTAGGGTTAAAAGTCCATGCTCCTCAGTATTTTTCAAAACAGATTTCTGGGAACAGAAATCTCTACTTATTCACTTTTCAGATTGCATTTTCCTCCAGTTCCCCTTGGTCTCACTTGGGTTCTCTAACCCAGTCCTCCTCTTCTCTGCTGGAAGCAGACTTACTTGTGCATGCTGGGAAGTTCTAGATTTAAATATCCAAACTCCTTCTGTAATTTCACAGAAGGCCTATTATAGACACTGAAGGGCCCTTGCTGTCCTTTAAATCTTCAACTGCTGATGTCCATCTAAAGCTGACCAAACCTGCTCCCTTCTTTATCTCCCTCCACCCACCTATGGGAGCAGGCATTCAATAATGTGGGGTAATGAATATTCCAGAGGCTGGTAACATGCCAATGAGAGATCAAGATATAAAGCATGGACATTCACATGAAAGCCTTTGTACCTACTGATAGTGTATGAATGCCGGCCATAACTTCAGTAATGATAATAGTAGTCATTTTTATAAATGCTTACTGTGTGTCAGACATTGTATGAGGTACTTTATATGTATCTTCTCATTTAATTCTAAATCACACAACTCTGTAAGGTAAATACTGTTATTTTCCTATTTCACAGATGAGAAAAACTGAGGCTTGCCCACATTCCCAGGGCTTAGTGAACAGGCATTTAAGCAGTTGATACACATATTTTCTTTGTGCAGATTGGCTCACTGAAAAGGCTGACTGATGCACAGAAGGTTGAACCTACTCTCTGAAAATCAAGTGATCCTCCTTGGAGACCAGGTTTTAATTTTTATCCATGCAAAACTAAATAAGGTAGAAGCCATACCAGTATTGGAGGAGTTCATTACTTTAATGGTAGTAGGGCACATGCAGAAGGAACACCCAACAACAGTCTGTCTACCAAGAAGAGAAGGTTGCATAACACATGGGTACTGTGGTGTGTTGGCAGCATTTAATAAAAAAGAACTAGGATCGGTTACCTGGAAATATATTTGACACAGGTTAAATGATAAAATTTTCAAAATAAATAAACATACTTTCCATTTTTATTAAATGAAGAATATCTTCATATGTTTGCAGGCATGTATATGAATTTAGGAAAGAAATGTTGATATTCATGCCAAACCATGGATGCTGGTGATCTTTGGGGGCAGATGCCTGGAGCTAGAGATAGAAGGAGACTGTTGCTTTTCATTGTATATGCATTGTATGCCCGTTAATGGTTCACTACTACAATGATATTATTATGCAGTTCAATATAAAAATTGAAAAAAAAGATGAGCCTTACTCAGAGCAAGAAACATGAGTCTGAGTCTTAACTTAGTGCTCATTAATTGCATGATCTGGGCAAGTGCATAGCTCTGGAAGCCTCAGTTTCCCCACCTTTAAAATGAAGGAATGAAAACATGGGGGTGGATATTACTCAGTGTCCTGGGCCCTTCAGTTTTGTGAAAACTTGTGAGTCACTCTGCCCGTGAGGCAGCTTATGCCCTGTGCTCACTGGGGCTGAGACTGGGCAGTCGTTCTTATTTCCTAAATATGTCCTTCTATTTCCTAAATTTGAGCCCAGGATTTTCAGGACCACGGACACAGCCCTATGAGCTTTTCAGTTAGAAGCGCTATCTGTGCCCTGGGGGGCCTTTGCCTGGTGAGCTTGGGTGATGCAAAGTTGCATCTTCTGAAGTAGAATTTTCCAGCAGTCAGAGCAGACTCACGGCCTCTCTTTCCACTTATATTTTGATGTCATTGCTTTTACCCAGTAAAAAGGAACTTCTTACTAAAAAGTTAACAGGGCAATTAAAACATAGGTTTTACAGTCAGGCAGATTTGGGTTCAAAACCCACCTTTGTTAGCTGTGCAGCTGTGGGCAAGTTGTTGAACCTCTCTGAGCTCAGTTTTCTCAGCTAGAAAATGATGCAAATACCACCTCAGAGAGCTGTTGTGAGGATTAGCTATTGGCAGATAATTGAGACTTCAGTGCCTAGAGCTTAGTAAGTGCTCAAGAAACACTAGCTGGTAATCATGGAACACATCCCGAGGAACAGATGCGCCATGGGAACATGCAGTTGGATGCAGAGGCTCACTGAGACCTGGGAAGGTGGCATCAGGCACAGGAGGCACTGACTGCATTTCAGAAGTGAGTACCTAATAATGGCAAGTGCACTTATTAAAGCATTTTGTTAGGGTTTGTCATGGGACGTTTTGATCACAATGATAGGCTGCTTCCCAAGAACCACGTGCGCATCATTAAGCCTGGATCACATTTTTTTTTGTTTAATTTGCATATGTGCCCTCCTCCCTTTCCATCCTCCCTCCCCTGCTTCTTGCCAGAGGCATTAACTGCCAGAGAGGGAAGAAACCTATTTCCAGGACAGTGCTGATTCCCCGTTGCCAATAACAAGTTAAACCTGCTAATCCTTATTAAGAACCTTCCATGGCCAGGGCCTTTGCTAAGAGCTGGAGGAGCAGAGGTTAGCAAGAACCAGTCCTGTTATTAAAGAGCTTACTGTCTACTGGGTGAGACTGGAGAACTGCTCCCCTTGATAGAAGGCAGAATGTGAGTTGAGTGCTTGGGGGCAGTGGGGCATGACAAATTCTAACAGAGGACAGCAGGGCAGGCTGCCCAGGGGAGGCCTTCGTGCCAGGCCTGGGAGGAAAATATGGGACCTGTGTTTCATGCTGGGGAACGAGCACAAACCACAGCACAGAGCTGAGAGGGCAAGTAGATGCCTAGTAAATGGTGAGTCACCCTAGGAGATTAGAGTTGTCAAGTCTGTGAACAGCCATGAGCAGAATGGAAGTGTTTCTCAAACCTCTGCTGCTAAAGGTCTCCCAGGGAGCTTGCTAAAAGCACAGAGTTTCAGCACCTCACCTATGGATTCAGACTCAGTGTGCATAACCCAGGTATAGAAAATGGATCCAAAAAGAGAGTTAGGACTGGTTTAAGAAAAGCCTTGAATGTCATTCAATGTTTTGCTTTCATTTCACATCAAATCCCAGAGCATCAGACAATATTTTTAACGAGCTATTTTTTGTGGACCTGGAAGATTCACATTGCAAATGATGTCCAGGTGGTTCCAGGTCAGTGATTCCTTAGGAGAGGTCCAGGGCAGCTAGTGGTCCATGAAGGCTTGGATGGAATTCCTGAAACTATTTTAGGCATTTTGGAAATACTTATGCAAGTTGTGCATTTATCTTTCATAAGTTTTTAACTACTTGAATGAGTTTGTCCTTTAATTTGGAACTGCATGAACACAGGGTGACATAGATGAGCTCAGAGGACACGGTGCACTGACTTTGGGAGACAGACCTGATTTTAGACTCCTTCCACCCTCTTCCAGCTCCAAAATCTGGAACAAATTCTTTCTCCTGTGTGACCTTACTCCCCTGTAGATAAAATGGGGGTAATAGTAGTACACCCAGCTCATAGGGCTGAAGTGAGGATTACTTGAGAGAATCTAGGCACAGTACTGGGTAGGAAGAAGAAGTTCAGAAATGCTACTAAACTGCCTCATTATAAAATGATATATGGCCACATATAATTTTGATTGGTAGTGATACTTGGAAAAAATAATAACAAAGGAAGTTTCATGGTGAAAACTTGGAAAGGTTTTTCAAAGGACTTGCTTGGACCCAGCATATGAAGCAGAGAGCAAAGACTTTCCTTTCCTTAGACTCCCCGGTCTGGGATATGTGCTCCTTAGAGGACCCTCTGACTTAAGCTCTGCCTCTGGAGAATGATTTATCCTGGAAATGGTTCTAACAGAAAATAATAGAAAATTACTTGCCAGGAGAAGAATCAAATGAGAGTGTGTATTTACTTTGGGCGCTTTTCCCATTGCACTGGGTTATATTGCCAAGAAGTTAAAAATAGTGGTGATAAGCAGTGTGTGAATTGGTCCCTCTTGGGGTGGTAAGGGTCAGCCCAAAGCAGAATTGCTCCTCGGAGCCCCTGAGCAATTCACTGCATCTGCCTTGAACCCTGTTTGGAGAGGCCTTCTCGCAGCTTCTGTTGGCCAGCTCCTGCCATCTGCATACATTGCCTGAGTGTCCCTCCTGTCTTATTAGTTCCTCAGACTTGTCTCAGCAGCCTATGTTAAACCAACCAGTTTTAGATGGGCTCATAGTTTAAATAAGCTATTTTTAACCAATAATTTATGTTTTCATGATACTCATGTAGCAGCTGGTCTTTGTGCCACCCTAAGAAGGGAATAATGAAATACATGGTATTTATATGGGTGGCTGTAGTGTTTGTCATTTTGTATATGGATTGCTATCGTAGGAGGCATGTAAAATTGCAAAGGGTATTTTTTTCTCTTAACGATAAGCCCCCAGTGTATTAAATATTCATCTGCTGTGGAAGAACACTATACCATCTTTTTGTCTCCTTCCTCCTTATTTTCTCATGGAAATATATTCAGATGTCTTCAATATGTATTGTTCTCATAAAATGCTCCTCACCACAACTGGTCCCCTGAGCAAAACTTAAAATCTTCATCAACAGCTGTTGCAAAATATGCTAATGTGCACGCCCTTCAGCCTATAGGGTCACATCTAAGTAACACCAGCAGAGCACACTTGAGAGCTTGAACCCTGGCAAGCTGTGACTTTGAGCCGTGAGTTGAGGATTGGTGGCCCAAGAAACCTCTGCCCTTTTAAAAGAATCACCCTCCTGCACTGCTTTGTTTCCAAAGGTGCTGTTCTGTCTCTTGTGCTATGTTGCTTGGCTGACTTAGAGACCCAGAGGAGAGAGGCTCTCTTCTAAAGATGTGGCCAGTAAAGCTGAGGTCCCCATTGGGGCCACCTGGAGCAGCAGTGGAGGAAAGCAAGTCAGTACTGGACAGCTCTGTGGGAATCAAAAAGCAGGGAGAGTGGGTGGGAACTGGGGACAGTAATACTACACATCTGAGCAATTTTCTCTAGTGAATTGACTTCCACATGACCCCAGAACTGTGCTTCTATGGGCCTGGACCAGCAGCATGGGCATTACCTGTGTACCACTTGAAATGCAAATGCAGACCTCCTGAACTCTATGGGGCTGGGGTTGAGCAATCTGATGTATCAGGCCCTCCACGTGACTTTGGGGCATACTCAGGGGTGAGAGCCACTGCCCTGGAAATATGTAGCCTGCTCATTGGGCTCTCCTGTTCCTAGCACAAGAACAAGGACGTGATTGCTCATCTCCTCTGTGTCCATGGATAGGTACAGGATTTTGGGGACACTAGAAAAGCACAAACCTGCTTTTGGCTCTCATATGGCAAGGCAGGCCTGGGATAGTCCTGATAATCTATATGTATGTAAGCTGGCCAATCACCAAGTCTTGGTCTCTGGAAAGAGGATAATCTTTTGAGTCAGAAAAGAAAGATCTGCTGGTCACTAGCCAAATGACCTGAACACAGTGTATAACCCAAGGCTCACTGTCTTCACCTGTAAAATTGGGCTGTCATTCCATCACATAGGACTGTTATCAAGGATCAAAGAACTGGTCCCTTGTGGACACCCAGTGAATGTTTGTTTGGAAAATGAAGGGGGAAGATATGAAACTATTACAGGATGTCTTTATCCACCATCCGGCCCCTGTGTTGCCGCCTTTCACTTCCATTAAAATTTGAACCCAATGGCTCTGTTTTACCTCAGTAAGCATTAATCACTTTTCTTGATGCCTCTCATGCTAGTGTAAGGACCTAGCCATGCTGACTAACATATTTGGAGCACTTAGCACATTCAGGACTGCACATACATTCTATGTGATAGGCAGACTAGTGGCCCCCAAAAGATGTTCATATCCTAATCTCCAGGACCCATGAAGATGCTCCCTTGTGTGGAAAGAGACTGCCCATGTGATTAAATGAGGACCTGAGATGGGGAGATGATCTCACCTCTGCTGGGTGATCCCAGTGTCCTCACAGGGCTTCTAAGTGGGAGGCAGGACAGTTCAAATAACAGAAGGGGATTTGATGGCAAAAGCAGAGGAAACAGGAGAGAAATATGCAGATGCAGTGCTGCTGGCTCTGAAGATGGAAGAAAGGCCTCTAGAAACTGGAAAAGGCAAGAAAGCAGATTTTCCCCTGGAACCTCCAGAAGGAAGGCAAGCCTGCCAGTGTCCTGACTGGAAGACGACTGACTTCCAGAATGGTAAGATAATACATTTGTTGTTAGTTCAAGCCACTAAATTGTGTTAATTTGTTACAGCAGCAGCAAGAAACTCAAATAGGACATCATACTGCTATACCCATTTGACAGAGAAGGAAAGGGAAAGAGAGGGGCAGAGCAAGTCACCTTGGGGTCACCAGCTTGGAAGTTGTGCATCAGGGAATCACATCCACATGGGATTCCAGTGCTCACACTTAGAATCATCACTTTGAGCACTGCCCCACCAGGGGAAGGTGTCCTGAATCCTAGAGCCATTTTCTCTGCTGTCTTTTCAGTTTTACCAGCCCAGCAGAGTTGGCCAAAAAGTCCACCTGGGGATTCTGCTCAAGCAATATCAGAACCCAGCGATGAAGTCAGATCGATTTTCCTTCTAGGTGTTGTGTACCATCAGCGTGTGCTGTTTTTCTTTTCTGAAGCAGTTTTTAAGGAAGGCAGGTGCCAAGAGTGTTGTTGAAGGAAAAACAGAAGATGCTTCCAGCAAGCAGTACACAGCAGGCAGGCTCAAGTGGTCCTGTCCCCCTGAAGCTGCAGTGTTCACTCTCGTGGGAGGGAAGGGCGAGGGCCTGGCACAGGAGGCTGAGAGCAGACGCTGTTCTTCCCTTCTCTCTCAAGGCTGTCATCAGCCATCTGAGCTGAGGAGCCTGGAAAAGGAGAGCCAGAGCTGGCCGCCAGGAGAGGAGCTACAGGGGAGGATGCCAGGCACAGAGGCATCGTCAGGACCCCAAAGAGCCAAGCTGCAGACTGAATGTTTTTGAACATCAAAGTCAAGCCAGGGCCCTAAAGAAGCCAGACTTTCTTTGAAGCTGTATACAGTGGGGATGGTGCTGGTTAAGGCTCAGGGAAGCCTGATGCTGAGTTCAGTTCAACAGATGCCTAGAGCGGCAACACCTGCAGGGTTACTGAGAAGCATGTGCTAGGGGCTGGGGGTGGGCATGGGATGAGCCAGGCTTAGCCCTGCCTTCAAGGGCCTTCTCGTGCCCAGCCAGGAAGAATACAGCAATTCTGTGAATTCCTGTAATATGAGATCCAGTAGGATGAAGCCACAGGGAGGCACAGAGTCCTAAGGGTTAGGAGAAGAAAGAAATCACATGGACTATGGGGGTCTCTCAGCTCAGTGGTAGAAAGGTGTACGATACTTGCCTCGCATGCTCAAGGTCCTGGATTCAAACTGCTACACCACGGAAAAAAAGGAAAAAAGAAATCACGTGGACTCACTGGGAAAAAAAATGAATAGTTATTGAGAGGTTACTCTCAGCAGACTCCAAAGTAGACACAGTCACATAAATGATCTCTTTAGGCTGTCAGAGACTTTGGGAGGTCAATATTACACTCTTCTATAGATTGAGGCTCTGAGAGGTTAAATAACTTGCCCAAACACAGCTAGTTCCTGCCAGAACTAAGACTGAGTCTCCATGTTTTGATTTCAAGCCCAGTGTACTTTCCACCACACTGAGCGGATTCCTGGGGGAAATCATAAAACGCCTCATGTGTTATTTAATGGTGTGGAAAGACGTTCAAGAGATACAGCTAAATGGATAAGGAAGGTTATGTGATCCAACTCTTATTATATATACACATTTATTTATCCTAGAAATATTAAGACCAATGTATTTTCTATCTTCATGCTATCAGGTAGCTCTACCCCTACCCCTAACCCTAACCCTAACCTCTGAGTGTTAAAGCTGAGGGTGTTTTAAAATTCTTTTAACAAACCTATATTTTACAAGTTTTCTACAGGAAACAACACTTAACATATTCATGAATACTAATAGAATTCTGCACTTTTAAAACTCCTTTGGTGAAGTTTTGGCTGAACAACAGTTTCAGAGTATTTTAGAGGTGCCTGAAAGAGGTGGGGGACATCAGGGGATGTCTATAAATCTCAGATGAACAAGAGCAAATGTATGGAAGCAGTAAGTGTTACGACTAGTTTTGCATCTGTGTGTGCAGGGAACACAGATTTAAGTGCTACTGTAACAGGAGGACCAGGAGGGCATTGGAGGTGAGTATAGGTAGCTGGGTTGCTGTTGCCTTGGAGGTCCCTTAAAGATTTTATGCTGAGTTCCATAGATTATGAAGGACCTAAACTAGAGGGGGTGGCTGTTTTAAAGGTAACCCCTTCAGTAGTCTCAGGAATTAAGTGAAGACTGTGTTGAAGAGGTTGCTTTTTCAATATGGAAGCATGAGGAAAGTGCCCTTTTCCCTGCCTAGAAGGGCCTGGATTGTGGCATATTATCACCACCTGGTGGTCACATGGCCAAATTGTAGGACTAAAAGGTCCAATGAAGGCCGTGGTTGTAGGAAAATTACTCCAACACAGCCAAAAATCCTAGTTGTCAAATTATCTGCACAACCCCAAAGCTCTGCAAGTTTATTAGTATCTAGACAAAGAGTCTGAATGTCTCTAAAGTTTGGGATACTGCTTGCTTTGGTAACCCAAAATTGTTCAATCCCAGCAGACAGAGAAAAACCATTTATATTTCCAGGCATATACAAATCTCCAGATCCAGCAGGAGGTTGAGAAGGCTCAATAGCTTTGAGACAAATTGAAGGAAAAAAGGCTTTCTTGATAATTCCTAGCAGGTTGACATTTAGAAGACTTAACTGCTGAGCATCAGGCTAGCAGTGATTTTTACAGAAGCTCTTGTTTCAGCTGATTCCATGGCCTGATGAGATGTCATTACAAGAACTGGATTTTGGACGGAAGTGTTGGCGTGCTGCTGATTCTGTGATTTTTGTCACCTCATCTGATTTGAGACACCTTTTGGCAACTATGCTTTCTCCTTTATCATCCTCTGTTGTAATTCCAGGGATGCCTGGTCTTGTGGTGAGCAGAGCTGGGCTCAGAGATCTGCATGTCAGTGAGGAGGTTGTGGAGATGTAAATGAGAGAAAAGAGTCCACTACCACGTTGGCCACAGGCAGGCTGAGTAGCCACGGGCAGCACAGGAAACATCTGTTCTGCCTCACACGCTGTCCTCTGTGTGGGATGAGCACAGCTAGCAGTCCTGAGGCCAGGGTCCTACCCATGGCTCTGCCGCTAACTAGCTCTGTGACTTTGGGTAAAATGATCTCTCTGAAGTTACATGATCCTTTGCTGTAAAGCTTGGTTTAACATTTGCCCTCTCTTTACTATCATGTTGCTGTGATATTAAAACAGAAAACACTAAATGAATATTAGTGTAGTAGTTATCAGAGGGTGTACAATTTCTTTGGAAAAGTCCAAATGCTACTTAGATGGACTTCTTATTCTCCTTCTTTCCTTCTACTCTCCCTCCTGCTCCTGGTCCTGTTCTGTGTCTCCTGTTCTTATTCCTATTCCTGCTCCTGAGCTCCTTTCTGCTCAGATTTAGAGGCTGACCTGGGGAATTATTCTGGCATCCCAAGTGTCTCTCCAGTGCGTGGGCATGGAGTAGGTGTTCTGCAGAAACTGCTAGGTTTAATAGGTCCAGAAATCTGTTGGTGTGATTGATGTCTCCACACCAAGGTTCTCAGTAACCTCTTGAGGAAACCATTCTCTGAAAGTTTCAGTCTTAAACTGCAGTCTTCATGTTTGCTGTGTTTCTCTTCAGTGTATCAGTATATCCTTTGGGCTGATGGGTCCACTCTTAAGTGATCCCTACACAGAGGAGTATGAGAAATTGCATCTGATGGCAGCCCAGCATGTACCCAGGGTGAGGGTTTCAGAGCCCAATCTTTGGCTGGTGTCAGGCTTCTTTCTGCCTCTTAGGATTGTGAGACCTTGGACAAGTTCCTCAACCTTTCAGGCTTCACATTATTCATCTGTGACCTGAAAAATCTATAAACCACAGAGTAGTTGTGGGGATGAAATGAGATGACTAAAAATGCCTGTTTTAAAGGGTAGATATTAGCTTTCATAGTTTAACACAGTGTTAGCAGGAAGTTTAACATTTCCACCTGCCCTGAACTATTAAGAATGGTTTGGAGATTTTCAGCTTCAGGTTCAAGATGGGATATTGCATTCCTTCTTTCATCAAGAGTTCCTTTCCCCCAGTTCTGTTCCATGTTTCCTCTCTAACATGGTCCATAGAACCCCAGGATTCTCCAGGGCAGAGGGATGGTGGAATGTATGCCTCTGATCTGTTTTACATATTGGAATTTGGAATGGGATCTATTTTCTACAGAAAAAAATATTTTGAAAACTACTGACTTTGGTCTGGGATAAAGACACTGAATCAAAAATGGGAATCAGATAAAGGAGTAGACTTTGGTGGGGTGTAGCAGCTATAATATCACAGAAATGCTGTGGGAATACAGAGGGGAGTTGGATACACACAACCACTCTTGAACTGTGAAGTCAATGGGTCTGTCATTCCCACAAGAAGGAAACCCAGTGGATGACAGTGTGCACTGCATCCACAATCAAGTGTTCCCAGTGGAAAACTGGTAGCAAGTTGACTGTAACACGCAGCACCTGGTGTGGTATTGACACAGAAGCCACTCCCTAGTTTGAAGCAGCAGGAAGGTGGAAAGAATGAAACTGTCTGTCTAGAGCACACAAATGCTGTGTTTCACTGTTACAGCAGTTTGTTCTTTGGGTTCTGAGAGGAAGATCTGGGGAGAGGAGCAGGATGCCTACTCCTTAGTAGGAGCTACAGCATGTGCAAAGGGACATCAGGAGTGGGGTTGGAGGACTGGGGAAAAGTTTCTGCTCTGTCTTTGAAAAGATTCTCTGCTGAGCTGAAGCAGATGCTGTGGCACACAACTGTAATCCCAGTGACTTGGGAGGCTGAGGTAGGAGAAATGCTGAAGTTTGAGGCCATCTTCAGCAACTTAGCAAGAGTCTGCCTGATAATAAAAGAAGGCTGGGGATGTAACTCAGTAGTAGAGCACCCCGGGGTTCAATCCCTGTACTAAATATATCTATATATTTTTTTCTCAACTGTACATAAACAATATAGCATTCTCTTTTTTAATTGAAATAAAACCATTGCACATATTCATAGGGTACAATGTAAAATTCCAACACATGTATGCAAGGAACAGCCTGGTATTCTTTGGTATTCAGGGGCATTTAGAGTTTTGTGGTATTCTTGGAAAGTGCTCTATAATTACTTGGAACAGTTGTATGTCATTGTGATACTTCTGTATCTCTTAATTTTCCAAACATCAGCCTTTCAGCTTCCAGATTTCATTAGCCTTTAACAGGAACCCTCTATATAATCTGCAGATCTCGTACAGAAAGAAGTGTTAATTTAGGCCTTCCTGATTCAGAATGTGTGATAACTGTGTCAGAGATGGAGGGAAATGTAACTGGTGCTGCTGAAGAGGAAAAGGCTTGCCAGAGCAGGTTCACACACGCTCACAGGATCTACCTAACAAGGACAAAAGTGAGTAAGTATTTCAGAGCACACAAAGTGATATTCTAATTGCAACTCTTCTTGACTTTTCATTGAAGAAGGACCTCCATTAAGTACTGGTTGAATTATTTAGGTTTGTATGATTCTGCTTGGTAAAAATAATGACACCTGATTGTTCTGGAACAGCAAACTTTTTTCTTTTTAAAATTATTCTGTCTCTCCACTCTCAGTCTCCTCAGTTGGTTTGAAGTCCTGGGTTCCCCACACAGGAATGTGATCAGCCATGCAGCACTTGCTGTTGACTTTTGGGTTTGTAGATGGCAGGAAGGCAACAGAAGAGGGAAGGATCTCTAAGTTTGTAATGAAACCTTTCCCTCAAAGTCAGGAAAGCTGCCTGTTGCTACATAATTAAGAATACAACCTACACATGTTTGGATGTGAGAAAGGTCATGGCACCACTTGGGCTGGTGGACTGACTGTTCCATGGATGCAGACACCTACACTAACTAGAAGATGAACTCTCCACTAGTATGATCTTGTGCTTTTGGAGTTGGGGTGGTTTGGGGTTGCATATGTATTTAAACTGCCAAGAAATTTATTGAGCCAGCCTCAGTAGTTTGGTTGATTTAGATCAGATGCCTCTGTCGCTTACATGCTATAAGGCCTTGGGCAAGTTATTTCATCTCAGCCTAGCCTCAGTCTCTCCATGTGACTTATGGGGTAACAGCCTCTTTGGGGAGAAAGAAATGACAGGTAAAGAGTTTGGTGTGGTCCTTTATGTGTAAGTTCTCAGCAAATGTTAACTCTGATTGTTAGAGAGCTGCAGGGTGGTTTTGAGATGAGAGGATGGCACGAGATCTCCTATGACGCGTACTCTGCAGACACCTTGCCCCAGAGCAAACCAGCAGCCAGTTTCTCTTTGTCCAGCTACCATGATTTTTATATCACCTGTGTGTTCAGCTTTCCACACATCTAGTCACCACATCTAGCTTCTTCTCTCAGCAACACTCTCTTCCCCCAAAGGAAGGCGCATCTGGAATTGTTTTTATTTGCTGATTAGGCTTCTGTGTATATGTGTAGGTTGTTGCTGCTGTTTTCATGCCTTGTTTAATTTTTCAGATTCCAGAACCTTGTACGTGTCCTGCTTTCTGAGGCCTTTGCATTTCCAGGAGGAATTTTTGTGTTCTGGAATGCCAACTTGCCTCTGAATAGTCATGCATAGGTTCTCTGTCCTATCATGATGGTCTCTAGATGTCCTTGCCTGGAGCTCCTAGTGTCCACTGGAACACTGATCTGCTGGGTTTCCCCTCTGGGCCCCTTTGCCTGTCCAGTTCCTATGTAGCCTTCCATGCTTTGGTGTTCTGATACTGAAACACATGAGATATATAACCACAAATACACACGAACAAATAGAGAAATAGATAATTTGAAAATAATAAGTAGAGTTTTGGCAAAACTCCTCTGAAATAGGTGGAAAGAAGCCATGACGTGTAACTGCTGATTGTGTGTCCACTGCTACTTGAAGTCATTGGCATCGACTCTTACTAGTGACCTTATCACCCAACATTCATCAGGTCCCTGTGCCTTGTGAGCTGCTCTGCTGAGTGCAGAGTGACACATGGATGGGAAGCCCTGCTCTGACCCTATTAAATGGAGCATACATCAATTCTATGTTCTGCCAAATTCCCTAGTAATAGTGGCCTGTTTCTGGTTTTATCTTGAAGACTATAAGTAGCTGAAAACCGTAATAGAAAGTACAGTTATCAAGCTGGCTAATGTAGCTTATAGATAAGTGAAGGAGGCCTGGAATCTGTATCTGGAGAATTCATTTATGGTCCCAGCTCTTTCACCAACAGTGGGACCATTGATAAAATCTGAGAAGGGTTCCTCTTCCTCATTTTTTGTTTTGTTTTGTTTTTTAGTAAAAGGCGGCAGCTGTTCTAGGTCAGCCATAGCTACAATTCTGTTAAGTCATCAAAATAATTTTTAAATGTCTGGATTAGCAGAGAAGCGCATGGACTGCAGTCACCTTGCCCCTTGATGAAGTTGGTGGATCCCATGACAAAGATCACTCCACGTGAGCCTTAGGACTGTTAGCAACAGAAATTCCCCCACTGGCAGCATCTCTCCTTCATGAACATTCCAGCCATGAGGCTGGTCTTATGTGTCAGGCTTTTTGCCAGAATCGGCTTCTTTAAAAATACAGATTGACTTAGCTGTTTCTTCTGCTGCTGCTTTTAAAATTTTTCAGTTCATGCTAAAGGGAAATCAGACATTTGGAACCATTACCATACGACTCTAATGACCAAAGACTATACCAAGTGGTCATGAAGCACATTATTCTGTGGGACTGAAGATGATCCAGGACACTTTTACATGTGTACATATGACAGGGGAAAAACTACACATTACCAGGCAAAACAAATTCCCTAAAGCTGATGGAAATGATGTTATTCCTACACCGTGAGATATTTTTCAAGAGCATCTTTAATTTCTTTCTGATTACAGAAAAAATATATGCTCATTTTGGAATAGAAAACAACAATAAAATATCCTAGAAATGGCCACCTTCGGCATCTATGTACATATGCATACATTTCTATTTTTGGATATCTGCATTATGCCTTTGGCATCAAACATTATACTTTATGCATTTCTCATCTGATTTGAAATAGTTCAGATCATTATTTTCCATGGCCGTACATAATGGTTGTATCATAATTTATTTAACTTTTGGCACAAAATATCAGTGTATTTTTATTTACATATCATGAGTTCAATTGTTTTAAATGACTTTGTGGTAGAAGAACAAATATGTCTTTGGACTAATAGGTTTGAAGTTCATATTAACTGTGAGAAGAAATTGTCTGTAATTAGCATCTTCAAATTTTCTATTCTACTCACCATCTAAGTTGATGAATGTTTAAAGATTCAAATAATACATAGGACTTATTTTGGACATTCTATTTTTGTAGTTATGTGTACCCAAACCAATAGTAGAGATAAGAATAGTCGAAGCAATGAAACATTAAGGGAAGGTAGGAAGGGAAGAGTGCTGACATTTATGGAACACATGCTCTGTGGATGCTCATACATCATCTCATTAAGTTCTCACAAGAGTCCCCCAGATAAATGTTATTTCTCCTGGTTTCACAGAAGACAATGCTGAACTCAGGGAGGTTCTGCACTTTCCTAGGTTTATATAGCTAGAAAGTGGCAGAACCAGCCTTTGAGTCCAGGTTTGTCAAATCTAAAATCCACATTTCTCCTGTATTAACCCATGCTGCTTAAATATAGTCAAACTCCAGAATGTTATTGCTTCCAGCTTCTCTGTTCCATATCACTATAAGGCTCTCAAAGAAATTCAGAAAGATAATCTTCAAGGTCAGTGTTTCCTGTTTCTTGGAACCACTTGGGATCAGATATGAGATCCACCATCCTTCCAGCCCCAGCTTTATCTCTCCTCCTACTCCCTTGACCACAACAATTCAGCTTTTCCTGTTTTGTATATTGGGCTCCTGAGTGCATCACTGGAATGCAATTGACTTCCTGTAGGAACTTGAATCAAAGAAGATCTATGCTAACCCCACTGCAAAGTGGGCTTGTTAAATTGGTACTTTCCCCCAAAACATCCATCCCAAATTTCCAGTGGAAATCTTCATCCATTGAGTCAATTTTGTTGTTTGAGACTTAAAGAAGAAGTAAAAAGAATGTTCTTTGTGTTAACTCTGCACTGTAGTTTTTGTGTCTCCACTTAGGAAGATAGTTTTCTTCATAACTCCTTATGATTGCCCACTCGGAGGATTCCCTATGTTTCCCATGATAGCTTTAAAACAGCACGCAGTCTGGTACCATGCACATGGCACATGGTGGTTCTCATCACCTGTGCAGCTTGGTCCCTGGACCACATATTAGTCAAGCAGTTCCTGAGCTCAGGTCCTTACCATAGTCTCAGTGATGTCTCTTTATTCACCTTCTTTTCATGCTTCACATTTACAGAATGCTGTTTTCCAAGAATTTTTCTACATTTATTTAAAACACTAATAAGAATACATTTATTTACTGAATATTAAAGTTCAATAATGAGATTCTACCGTGTGAAACGTGGTTCAACAATAAACAACAATGCTGTGGGAAAATGTGTAATGTAATGTGAACTTGCAAATTATAAAAAAGTTGTCTTTATCACTTCATGATTGCTTTACATATATACCTTAGGCTAAAGACCCAATGAGCAAGTATCTATGAACAGGAAATAGCTTTCCTGGTGTCAGTAATTGGAGTAATTATGCACCTGTGCCATTACTATTCCAGCTAGGTCTTGTCCGTTCTTGGTTAGCAATGCCTGTTGGTAACTTGAGGGTTCATATGGTTTACTGATGTAAGTTTGCATGACGCTTTCACATGCTTTCATTTATTCTTCCCAACAGCCTTTCACTGTAGGTCTGGATTGGTGCTCCCACTTTATAGATAAGGCAACTGAGGTCACACCCTCCGTGTTCACAGAGAAGAAACTGGATTGAATTGTCTTCGCAAAGTCTGCTGCATAGTATTTGAGTTTCAGAACTGGGTAGCAATTTTGTCTTTTATATCATCTGGGTGTCCTTGTCTTCAGGTCCTCACAAAATGAAAATTCTCAGTAAACGTACATATTCACTTAAACAAATGTTTTGCATTCACAAACAAAAGCTAAATTTTGCAAAACGCATTTGGTGAAAGCTGATCCCTCTTCGTGGACAGCCGCCTATGCTGGTAGAACATAGGACCTGCACCCACTGCTGCTGCACGTGCCAACGCAGTGTGATCGCCCTGAACATGGTTATCACTCTCTGTCAGTACTCCGCCTGAATGTATGAATGCAAGACTGTGTGGTATTTTGGAACATGATGTTAAGTTTCCTGATTGGAAATGTTCTTGAACTAAAATATCCTCCATGACAAGCTTTTTTTGTGGTTAAAAATAAAGATCAGCATCTCACAGGTTACCCACTCTGCTAATTACTTAGACTTCAGATCAGGTATTTGTGGTGAAATTAGCATGCAATAACCATCGGGTTTTTGACCAGGGCTTCTGATAGAAGAAAGGGATAGCTGTAGGTGATAAACTGGTAAGAAAAAAAGCAGCACATTTTCAAGGTTAAATTTGATCTTCTAGGTTAAATGATGGCTTAAAGTCTTAATGATGTTCAGCCAGGGAGCTGGGTGAACAGGGGAGGCAAAGCTGCTTCCTTCTCAGGGGAGGGCTGTGTCGAAGGGTGTGGCTTTTCATTCAAAGAGGCTGATGACTGGAACTACTGATGCAGGTTAAGTACCCCCTTTCATCTCCTGTAGGAGGCTCTGCAGGAGCTGGTTATTTTCTAATTAGCAAAGGGGAAGAGGTTGTTCTTGCATCAGAGGCTCTGACTTACTTTTTTGTATCTTTCTAGCTCTGTAAATCTATGTGTCTCTCCATATATTTATTTGTTACTCTATGCTTATAGTTCTTGAGATCTAGACCTAAAATGACTGAGGCTGAATCTGAGGAAAGACCCTCCTGCATCTGAACACCTCTCCCCTTGGTGTCCTCTGTCTTTGTTTAAAGTGTGGACACTACTTTTTCCTTTCCATCCTCCCCACTCCATCCCTGCCTCGATCCTTTAAATGTCATAGAATATGCTTCAGAATGACTTACCCTCAAAAAAGAATGGGGCCTTTTTATTCTATAAAGTGCACTGTCTATCACCAAATATTGCTTCAGCTGACATGGCAATGCCACGAACAATCCAACCAAGAACTCTTTCCTAGCCTCTTTGGGTCTCAGTGACCACACCTGCAAACTGGGGAAAGTAACAGTACCTCGTCAAAAGATTGGTTGAGGAGTGCTTGTGTGGATATCTGAAGAGCTTAGAGGAGTGACTGGTTCCTAGTAAGTTGTCACAGTTGTTCATTCAATGAAGTCAGAGATTGACACCCAGGAGATGGGGAACTATGTAGCCATTTAGTCATAAAGTAGATTAAAAACAATGTGCTTTTGGCCAATATTAGCTACCCTAGACAAGGAATAGAAGGTTAGTGTCTGTCTAATGAATGCTGCAGCTTACCCAACCCCCGCCGACTCTAGGAAGTTGAGAACCCAGGACTTGCAAAAGCACCCTGGCTGGTCTCCAGTGGGAGATGACACTTCAGGGAGGAGGAGACTGTCAGGCCTTCTTTAAGCCAAGTCAGATCATCACGTATTTGCCTACTGTCTGGAGGAGTGGAAAACTCCATGCTGTCACTTCAAGCACTCTGGGGATCACATCTGTCAGGGTGGAATTGCTCATCCCATACTCTGGGGACAGGGACTTGGAATCCAAGTCTGACATGTGATCAACACTCTGTTTGGGATAGTGGTCACAGCAAACTCTTCTGGAAGAGAACTTGGAATGATTTTTTGCAAGTCAGTGTGCAGCTGGGCTGGGCTTTGGCACATCTCCTTTTGAATCAAACTGTGGCTTTCCGTGCTCTCCAGGGTTTGGGATTTGGCTCCAGGCAAGGAACATACACATACCTCAAAGGCCTGATGCTGCTGCTCTTCAGTTCTACATATTATGGAATTTTACTGATCTGGGGCTGAGGCATGGGGCAATTATCCCAAAGTGCCTGGGTTCTCATTCATTCATTTCACAGTGCATCCATTTGTTTACCCTTTTATTGGACCGTCTAGTAATAGCCAACTGTGTAACAGTAAGTAAGGTAGGGTTAGTCACTAGACTAGATTGTGAGGAAAACCAAAAGCCTTTAAAACATATGCACGAGTGGGAGAGATTTGTATCAAATTGATCATGAGAAATTTATCTCCTCTGTGAATATAGCACCTAGCACATGGGGATCGGGGTATCCCTTAATTCTTGGCTAATGAAGGACAGTGGGGTAAGTGGCACAGCAAAGCTGAAGACAAAGCCCTGTACCAAATACATCATGTTTTTGTAGCACAAACACCTATAATCACTGTGTCCAGTGATTATAATTTTGCAGTTCGGTTTTATATTCACTGTTGCTTAGTTTACATAAATAACTCATTAAATTTAATTTCTTATTTCTTTTATAGATGAAACAGAGGAGCTAACCACCTCCCCAGTATCACACAACCCTGTGGTTGCTGTTCCCGACATCAATCTGTCTCTGGACTGAAACTCATTCATACATTCATGACATTCCTTGGTTTATGCCAAGGGGGCTATTGTTATTTCTCTAGGAGGCGTCAAAACCTAATGTTTTGGATGTTATAATCTTCTCCCATTTGGCTAGAATGCCTGGATTTGGTCGTTTATTTATCTACACATACATACTGAGTTCTACGTGCCAGGTGCTAACTTAATTAATTATCCTGCTTAAGATTTACTACATGTACTATGTGGGGTTTTCCAGTGTTCTAAAGCTTGGAAAAGGATAAATTGTCCTCTACCTTGACACCGTATTGATCACGCTATTGTTGGGGTGATTTAGAAGGAACAGGAGGTTCTGACAATACCCAGGCTCCCCAGCAGGAACGTTCCTCTCACCAGTCCCTCCACAAGATGAATGGCCTTGAGCTGAAGCTGCACCGTCCATCTTTACATCCTGGAAAATCCATCTCAAAAGTAAATCCTCCATAGGGCTAGCACTAAGCCATGGAAGCCTGATTTTGATAAGTTTATTCACTGTTTCACCTCGGATTGAAGGTCATCTGTAGGATGGGGGAGCTGGAGAAGAAGCCAGTTCCTGAGGGTCTTTATCTTTCCAAGCCTTGGCTGCAGTCCATCTCCCTAACCCAAATGATGGCTTTTATAATGCCATAGCTACCAAAATTTCCCTTCTTCCTAGACCGCCTCTGCCTCCTAGGGTCTCAGGCTTCCTGTTTGCTTTTCACTCCCACAGATTCCTGCTGGGCTGTTCTCTGGCGCCATCTCTCTGGTCCCTGGGGAGGATAATGGAGCAGAGCTGAGAAGATTCTGTGGAGCTGGCTCTTCCTGGACTATTTTATGACTCATGGACTGTAGGGGGTGCTGGCCTCAGGGTGGGAGAAGGGAAACTTGTCTTTGTTTCTTCCTTTCTGCTTAAAAGAAACAACTCAAGGACCTTCTGTCTCAGGCAGCCAGCTGCCTTTTCCGCAGAAGGTGGGAATGGTATTGGACCATTTGCAAAAGTGACAAAACAAATAAACAAACAAAAACCTCTAGAATTATCCTAAAAATGGTACCCGGACAGATTTCTGAATATGTAATAAGTTACATCTCTTCTGACTCCGCACCCCTTTGTTTTTCCCTCTTTTCCTCTGCTTTACACCCTTAAAAAAAGAAAGAAGTGACAAGGAGCTGGCTTCTTCCCCAATCAAGAGTAGGAACAGTCCTTTGGCTTTTGAGCAGCTCATGAGATTTTTCTTCTGCATAAGTTTCAGGGAATGTCTTCCAGAAAAGTCATGAGCGTGGAGGGTAAATGGTTGCAGCTGGATTAACACCCTGCCTTCTGGGTTCCGAGACAGTGGTGGCATCTTTCTCTGTACAGTTGGCCCTATTTTCTAGAACCACAGTCTGGAATGCTCACTTGCCCTTTCCTTCTCCTGCTGGGTTAAAACACCAGGGTCTCCCTCTACCTTGAGTGTGGGGAGGAAAGTGATGCTGTTGGAGGTATCTGAATCCTTGGATCTGGGCCCAGTGATTCACCACATTTGCTGTTTCTAAACACATCATCTGCCTTTGTCAAGTTTCTGCTGTGGTTGGATAATTAATGTTATTGGAGGAAACGAGGAATATTTTTCCCCTCACAGCTGAAGATGAGACAATTTGTCAAGCATCACACAAGTGTATTTTGCTTAATCTTTCCCATTTGAACAGTCTCTGTTACCCAATAGGCCAAGGATTCTTCCCAAGATCTTCCCATGCCTGAGGCCACAGCTCCCCAAGAGCCAGGGTCCATTAGAAGAGGGCAAACAAGCAACTCTTCTAGCTTTACTCTGTAGCTTTCTCTTTTTCTCACTTTTTTCCTTCTCATTTGGAAGCAGTTTTCATTCCTTCTCGAGTTGGACTTGGCTGCTGTTAAGGTTTGAGGTTTGCGTGCCTGGAGAGGATACATTTCCTCCAACTTCTAAAGCCAGGGGAGTGATAGTCTTTGATATATACCTCTGAGGTACCCAGACAAAGATTCCTTGCCAGGGCTCACCTCCCTTCCCTAGCGCCTGATGCAGAACAAGCATTGTTCCCATTTCTCAACAAGTGTTTTCTGCCACAACCAACAGGACCAGTGACATTTCCACTTGGGACACATACCCTCACTGAGGCACAAACACAACAGTTGCCCCAGTTCCAGCACCATTTTCTTTCCCACTCAAAAAAATATACCTGAATGCAGGGCTGTGGTATATTATGTGGTAACCTTGAATCTCTAATTGAAGTAAAAACTTAATTATTTGGAAACTTTAGATCTTGTACTATTCTTAGCTACCAATGGCTCATGACACATCTGGAATGATAGGTCACCTAGAGTCACTGGGAATGACTGCTTTCCACAACAGAGATTTTTTCCACAGCCCTCTTGCCCAGAAGTTTGGTTGAAAATGGAGTCTGTGGCTCATGGTTTCTTAGTGAATTGTATTTTTCACCTTGAAAACCAGGCCATCAGAAGACTTATGGACCTGAGAGGCTTATAGACCAGTAATCGTTTGATGATCTTAGGAAGGCTTGGGATATCCATATGGCCTCAGTTTACCTGTGGATCTTTCTTTTCTAGCCCTTTTCTTCAGTATCCATTTCCATTTCATAAATAGGATATGTTAAGAGTAAAAATGACATTCAAAGAGCCAAAGACGAATTTTGTTGGTGGAAAACAATGCCTTCAAAATTAGCTGTGGTCTTTCAGAAGGTGACTTGGGCATTGGAAAAGAAGTAAGTTCACACCTTGGAATTGGGAGATGGAGGAGATATGAAGAAAGTATTTGGTTAGGAGTATGTGACATAAACGCTTGAGACCCATGAATCAAGCAGAGCCACCAGCTTCCTGTCAACAGGCTATGTGCGCTCACTGCAGGCAAGGTGTCTAAGTGACTAGAAGTAGGTTAGCTTTACAAAATCTGCGCTTGAGAAAAGATCAATAGATGCCATTGAACTTGAGCGATAATGGCTGTGTTCTACTCTAGCCTGGGCCTCCATGTCATTGTGTGCCCTTGCATAACACTTTGCTCCTGAGGGTTCTTAACAATTGAAGAGTGAGCCCATGCATGAAGCCTATGATCCAGAATAACAAGGTCGTTACTGATGCATGTAGCTTTGGAGAAGAGTCGTGGAGTTTTAGAGCCAGAAGAAAATTTAGAGCGCGTCATGCCCAAATCCCCTCATGCAAATCAATTAACAAAAATTATATAGCCAAACATTCAAGTTGATGCCCTGTAATTAGTAACTGGAGTTTGAGGTACTCAACAAGGTAATAAAGCCCATTAACAGCCGTCAGACCCACTGAGTCTCTCTGGCACCGCTAGTGGGTTAACAGCTGCTCACTGGATGGAGTGGCTGAAAGGAAGAAAATGTTCTCTCTCTGGGTGTGTTGGGCTTCATCCAGCCTATGCCAGTCACACCCATATCTCCTTTTCTGTAATAATTAGCAAACCTTCAGTTACTTGTCTAGGGTCTGGAGAAACAGCAAAGCATTGAGGGATAAACCTTAGTGCAAGCTTAGGTAAACAGGAAATGGATTTCTCATGCCCTTCTCCAAGGCTAATGGGCTCCAGGACACAACATTGTGACCCAGCCTCTTGGAGTCCTGTGGTCCAACCTCCTGATGCTTGTGGATCTTTTGATCCTGTCTGCACTCTCATGACACTTTTTTCTGATGTGATTCTCTGATAGGACACCTGTCCTCCCTTAGTTTACCTGATATACTCTCATGATCCAAAGGCTGCTTCAGCTGTGGTTTGTATCTTTCACTCAAACCTGTGGCACATCAATCACTCCTCTGTTCCCAACCATGCTTTGTCCTTGCCTCCATTAGTCTGTGAGTTGTTTAGGTATCTGTAAGTGCTTGGATCTAATGCTCTTAACTTTTTCTCAGTATAACCTAGAGCCTGGCTTGAAGTATTTACCTGATAAATACCTTTGCATTTGAGTGGATGAAAGCATAAATAGATATCCTAAAAAAACAAACAAACAGCTCTTTTGGTTTTATTTCTACATAAAAGTAAGCTCTGTGAGGGCAGCAATGTCTGTTTTGTTCACTAAATGCCTCAGCAGCTAGAATATTATTTAGGAGATTTCAATAAATATTTGTTTAATGAATGAATGGATTACAATGGATGAACTTTTTAAAATTTTTAACTTAACAGATGTTAGACTTTTGCTCACAAACTTGATAGACTTAGAAGAGAGTGTTAGACCTGTGATGATGCCTTTCCCAGTGTGGATTTGGGTGTGTTTCTCATCTTGCCTACTGCCACTTCCTTCTGTAGCTTCTTATCATGGGGAGTTGGGCAGCAGCTCAGCCATTCCCCCACTTTAGGAATTGGGGAAGCTTGAAGAGAATGTGTTTTAAGCATCGATTTCAGAAAAATGTCCACTTAACATGTGTGTTTATAACATTTACTTTGCTGCCACTGTCTTTCCTGGTTCATCATTCTCTACCATGATATCTGGAAAAGGAGGCTGGAGGAGGTGCTGAGTTTGTTTGTTTGTTATTTGCAGTTTTGCTTATAAAGGAGAGAAGCTCTGGAGTTGCAGGGGGTGAAATAGCACTGGAATTTTTCCCAAGCTACTCTTGCTGACCCTTTGATGCAGAGAGATGAACAGCTCTTTCCCCTAATTCTGAAGCAGGGTGGGCCCTTCAAAGGTGAGACAGACCCATTGCTGGTTAAGTGCACAGACCGGGTGGCATAATCCAGAACTCATGTTTTGTTTACTGATTTCACCTTGCCCCATCATAGAATCCTGCTGATAGTAAGCATGTAATAAATAACTGAATAAATAACTGAAGTTTAAAGTAAATGTTTGATAAACTTCATTATCAGAAAGACTGTTAGTGATCAGATCTTTGAAACTTCCTGTTTACAAGATGAAGATGATGGTGCCAGAGAGGGGATATGCAGCTCAAATCATCACAGTTCTCTAGGAGCTAAGCACCAGTGTGCAGTGCTCATCCTGAGGGACATACCTGGTGGGCACTTGTATCCTCATCATGAGATGCTTAACTATGGGATGCTCCAGTATTTAGAATCTGGGGGCTGGTTTCAGTACTTTTATTTGCCTATTCAGCTCCACTCGGTACTCAAATGTTATGTCTTGATAATGATTATGAGCTTTGTTCCAGATATGTCTTCCACAAAACAAAAAATAAAAGAGGAAGGTTCATTTATTCACTCAGCCCATTTCATGGTCGCTTATGACGCTGCACTTGGTGCCTGGTAAAAGAATACCAGATGAGGAACTTCTAGTTCAGGGTGTACTCCTGGCTCTGTTGCTTAATGACTGTGTTTCTTATCCAAAGTGAAGTTTGGTGTCCTCTCCACATCAGGCTCAGCTGACATCACAGAATGCCAAATGCTCTCAGCTCATGTTCTATCAACTGGTATCATCTGCCTCTGCTGCTGGGTTGTAAGTAAATGTAAGGGCACACTGAGTTTAAAGTAAAAGAATGCTGCCCATGTTTTGTGGGTGGGGTCTGTTGTAGGAGATGGGTAAGGAGTAGCATGTATTCAACTTCCTTGCCTTCCTGGGTGAGATTATCCCTGAGGTTCCTACTCTTGGGTTCCATATTGCTCAAGACTATTGAGTCCTTTGCTCTTAAGCACATAAAACCTCCACAGATAAGGCATGGTTCTGTTTAATTTAATGTAGAAAAAAAAAAAAAAAGGAAAGCAACAAAGGGTAGCCAAATCAATGTGATGATTACAAATGTCTATTTATAAGTAGAGAAATGGCCATGTTACTACAAATATGTTTTTCTTTTCAGACCATTGGCCTTAAACAGAACAAAAGAAAGGTATGGTTTCCCTCTGTCAAATTAGTCTCCATGTACTGCAGTATGGAGTATTGAAAGTAATCCAAATCCACTGGTGGAATTCTGCCTGAGTTACTATTTAGCCTAAATGAAAGTTTAGTCATCTATGCCTCATTTCAGTGAAAACCTTGAATCTTTAAATAAGTCACATGAAGTTTAAAAATATAAGCAAGAGCCTTTTTGTATATTTTGGTCTAGGAGACAGATTTAACTCTAATTCGAAATTGTGTTTCATTAGGAATGTTTTCTTTTGACTGTGAGTTTAAATTAAGGTTGTTATACATAATCGTGTTAGCATAGAGAGGGCCGAACAAGGTCATAAAATGTGGACCAAATTTATGAGATGGTTTTGTTTATATGTACACATCATCTGTGTGTGCTCATCTATGTGTAAATGATGACTGTACAAAAATTTTTAAAAAATTGTTTGCCCCATTTTAGAGAATGGCAATCACTGTAGAACTTTACAAGGTCAAAGAGGATCAAAACCAAAAGGGGCCGGTAAATGCTTTGCATGTGATTTTTCCAATAGTACATTGCTTCTGCTTCTAAGAAATATGGTAGAGTATCTTTACCATGTGTGATATATTGCTACGCAGAACCATAGACTGTTGAGTTTATGAAGTATATAACATCCTACTGTACAAGCTTACAAGTTAATTTTTAGGAGTTTATTAGTCCTGGATCTTCACATAAAAGGAGTTTTGCTACGTGTGATATCTCTTGGTTATTTTCTTCCATCTCTCTGGAAAACTGGGACTATTTGCCTACTGCCCCCTGGATAGTCACAGTAGAGCTCAGAGCTTGGAATCACACCAGAATTCTTGATTCCTAGTCCAGTGTTGTTCTGTCCTCAAATAATTAAGAAAATAAAGGCAGAATTAACATAGTGTACAGACCAGTGAATGTGAAAGAGAAGAAATAGGAGTTCTTATCCAATGATTTGGCCTTCCTGAATCATGCTTGGCAGGCTGCTCAAGATTTTCTCCTGGGGGTATTGGTATGTTTTGTCATCTCTGACAACAAGAAACAGGTAGCTTATCTTTAATAGTGCTTTCCCTTTGGTTGTGGCTGCCTGGAAGCTCCTGGCGAGTGTTCACATGGATCTTGACAGTTGTATTAATCATCTTGAGGTTAGTATATTCACTTCCTCTTTTCTTCAGCACTGATTTATAGCATATCTGTGCTTTGTTGTAATCTGCAAATCCTCTCTGGAGGGTGGTGGAAAGGCAATGAATAAATAAAAAGGAAGTGATTTAGACAGAATGGCATCTTCTTAGCAGCTGGGCTAAGCTCTTTTCTAGTAGTGGTGGTAGGTTCCCTTGATGAGGAAGAAACTTGTTTGCTAAGCTCTCCATAGGAAATAAAGAATCCCTTGGGTGTCCAGGTTGCAAGGACAAGGTTTCTCTATAGATGAAGAGACATCAGAAGGATCACTGGTGGGTTGTGAGGTACAGAGAGATGTGGGAGGAGACAATCTGATGGGGACCACTCCCATGGGCCCTTCAGGTCTTCGGCAAGGTGAACGATCATGATAGACCAAGGTTCCTTGACTTTCTCATGGAAGCTGGTGATGAGGCTGTGACTCTTCTGGAGGAGGTGGCACAGGAAGAGTCAGGGGACTGGATAAAGTCCCTGATGCCTGGCTTACATTTGCTTGCCAAAGTCACACTTAAGCATTTGGAATCCCCAGATGTAGCTTCTGTTCATTTGTTGGGAGCATCCTCGAGGGGAGCAACGCAAGCTCTCTGATGTGAAGCTCAACAGAGCCGGAAAGGGAGCCCCCTTCTCAGAGATGTCCCTGCATGTAGTGTCCTCTCCTCTCAGTGCTTCCTGTGTAGAGTTTGTAAGCTCCCTTCATTTAATCAGCTTTCAGAATCAGTGGGTAGATTTTGCCCATATAGCCGATCATTTGGGTCTCCTTTCCTCTTGCGCTAGTCCATATGATCCCATGATTATTTTAGATTAACATCTGAGAAGGTTTATAAGAACCTCTTAATAATATTGAGCATTTGGTCAGACTATTTGCTTCATTTTTTGACCAGAACAAATTGACCATGAAATCACAGCAGTACTATACACATTGTTAGCAATTCCTCCCCACCCTCTTTATGTTATTCTTTGTTTTAGGGGAAAGTGTGGTTTAAATTTATTTAATTAGGTCCTTTGTTAGAACTTGATGGAAAGGGATCCATGGTGCTACCTGCCTTGGCTGTGCTTCCAGAGTCTCGGGAGAGACTTCCTGAGAGTGAACAAGGTTCTATCATGACCCAGGTAAGAGATCACCTTTGGTTGCCTTTGTAGTCTAGTGGACCCCTTAGCATATGGGAAAATGAGACCATAAGCCAAGAGGCCAGTGCTGCTTTCTGAACACCTCCACATGGGTGTACTTTAGAAAGCCCAATATCCAACATGTACAAAGCTGACCTAGGGAGCACATTGCATCCTACCACCCTTTGTCTAAAGTTCCCTGGATTCTATACATAGCCTTCCTGCTTAAGTGCCTGTTTTCTCAGGTGACTCCCCATTAACTTGTCCTGACATGTTGCTGCCATTTCCTCCACATGATACCTAGCCTTAAGCATGTTGAGTTTACATAGGAAAGTAAAGAGGTAAAACAACCTGAAGATCTACACACACCACCACCACCACCACCACCACCACCACCACCACCACCACTACCACCACCACCAACAACAACAACAAAACAAATCAAAAAAACACATGCACTTACACTTACTGTAATTCCTGAGATTGAAATCACGGGTAATCTCCACCCAGTGCACTTGAACTTAGAAATGCAAAAGGAGTGCCCCTCAGTCAAGAAAGCCCCTGGTTACTTACTTTTCTTACCCTTTTCTACCAGAAACTGATGATGGAAGGCCTACTTCCTTCTCAAACAATTCCATCTTTTTTCTTCTGCCTCCAACCTGTTTTCTGAGAGAGGTAGAACTGGAAGTGCCCACACCATCATTGACTAGCTTTGAGCAAGGTGTGCCTGACCCACCTGTTGGGCTAACCCCACTCTGTTCCTGAAGTAAGGTTAGGGAGGGTGGCTAGGACTTCCTGTACCCAAGCAACTTGGCTGCCAGCAGGTGCTGGAAGAGCCAACCTCAAGTGAGACCAGCCAGGGACCACAGAGAGCCAAAGTCACAGTTGGCCAACACAGGAGCTCCTTTGGTGCCCCTCCTCATCCCCACAGTTCCCTCAGATGGTGAAAATGTCCACAGTTCTGTGTGATTCAAAGCCTGGGGAATAAAATAAGACAGCCCAGAAATGGCCAGAAAGCATGAGGCATCTGCCAGAATTGGACTATTGTGATGTTGGCCTGCATGGTGCGTTCCAAGCGCTCAGGGGTGGCAGAGGAAATGGAATCCATTTAGTTCCCCCGTGACTGCCCCCCACCATGAATAGCCTGAAGAGGGTTTTCTTGTGAAAGCGTCTGCTTCAACCTTCTGTTTCTGTCCTGTGTTTTATTGTCTCCCCTCCCTTGCTGCTGCTATTTTACTGCCTCTACCCTGACAGAGCACCAGGTTTATTCTCTCGCTCTGTGTGTTTGCCCACTTGGGTGTCTAACCAATGTCTCAGCCTTAGCTAATACATTAGAATTTGAATAAATGTATAACAGCAGGTAGCAAGTGACTGGTGACAGGGTGACATATTGACTTAATATCTTGTGTAATGTGATATGAAGGATGTGCCTTTTGGTGTGTATTTTCATTTTAATTATTTTTTGTTGCTTTTCTTAGGCAGACACTTGTAGGCAGTTTTGAGTAATTGTCTGAAATCATTAACATGTTTATTAAATAAGGAAGCAGAGTGCATTATCTAGCGAATCAATTATGTAAATGCACAAAAAGCATAAGAAATTGGTCTTTAACTGTTGCTGAACTGCATCCGTTTTCCAAAGTATAGATGAAAGTTGCCGTGTGCATGTGTGTCTGTGATTGGGGGGATGGGGGCATATGTAGATTGATTTCCCCTTCTCCGAGTTTTAAAGCAATTAATTAGTGGTTTGCATTGGGAGGGGCTGTTTCTGAGGTACAGCAACTAGTAGGGATTTATGTAGATCCTTCATGTCTATGACAACAGATGGTCGACAGAGAAGCAGAGCCATCGCTGTTGAAGGGTCTGGGCAGAATGATGAACAGTGTCAGTGGAGCAGAAGCAATGGCTTCCCTCCTCTGGGTAACAGCGGTACAGTCTAGGTGAAAACTCCTCGACAGATATTTGTATAAAACCAATCCATCATCCATTCTGATTACTTATAATTAAAGTATTTGCTCAAGTCTAATTTTTGGCAGCATTGCCTGTTTTTATTTGGGAAACAGTTGTATGGGATATTTGGAAACTCAACGACCTCCCTACCTTATAATGCAATAATTAAATGATTTTTTTGACATTTGAGACAAACATTCTTTACTTATCGCCCCACTGCTTTTTTGTTTTTTTAATCTCCAATTTCTGTGGGTCTTATTTCTCTTCACAGATTCAAATAGTTGATCCCAAAGTAAGATTCCATTATGTGGCCTTGAGTGTAATGATGAAAAGGAAAGCAGTGGCCATGTCCTCTGCCTCTTGGCTTGACATCGTTCCCCTGATCCTTCTGATGGCAGTCCAGAGAAGACTGGGATGGAGATACCACCTACCTGGAATTCTGTTTTAGTGCAAGGTTTATAAAGAGATTAAAGGATACTCAAATGGAGATGAGAAGATGAAGACTAGTATTCTAGCATGCAAAATTTAGCTTTCTGGGCTAGGGAAAGACATTTGGTCTGTTATCATTTCTTAGTCTGTGTTTCTTTAAAATGAACATTTTACCACTTATTTAAATTTATCAATGGCTGCTTATAATGTGCTTTGGAAGTCAGTATAGTCTGGGAGGCAGGAGGATAGTGTAGAAAGTGGTAAACATTTCTGGACTCAGCCAAGTTCAGTTACATCACAGAGAACCTGTTTTTTAAACTCTTTGCCCTCCATTTCCATATTTATAAACTGGAATAAAACAGAGTTCATAGGGTTGTTAGGATTAAATTAGATACTGTATTGGAGTGCCTGTTAGCATAATGGGCACACAGGAACCGTCAGTTTCCATTCCAAATGTTTTTAGAACTGCTAGGCTTTGAGTTAAATTGGTGTACTTTGCTATGCAGAAGGTAAGTACATCCACAGGCCTTACACAAGTTCCCTGTGTATAGGAATACTTTCATGAAATGGAGTGTGAAAGAATTTAGGAGACCCTAGCTATGGAGCATGGAAATAAAGAAGATAGAAACAGGTATAGGCATAGACCATAAATATCTTTATAGACAGATATTTTATGTTTGGATTTTCTTTTTGACTAATATTATTAAGAAAAATAATATATACAGGATAAAAAATTCAGAATAGTATAAAAAGGCATGCAATGAAACTTAATCTCATTTCACTTTCAGATGTACGCCTGTGCTCCCCAAAAGTAACCAGTGTCAAAAATTTTGGTGCCTATTTTGGGTATACACAGGAATCTCTCTGTAGGAATAATTCCTAGAAGTAGAGATTCTGGGTCAAAGGATATGTGCATTTTCAATTTAGGAAGATATGCCAAGTCGTCCTCCCAGAGGTCTTGGAGCTTCACATTCCTCTGCAACGTATTTGCCAATAGCAGTGTTAACAGCTCTGTGTTGGCAGCCCTTTCATCTTTGCTTATCTAATAGGACAACTGACATTTATTGTTGTTTACATTTTAGTTGTCATGACTGAAACTGAGCATTGATTTCTTTATCTACTAGCCATTTGCTTTTCTTCTGCGATCTTCCTCTTACTCACAATGGTGGAAACAGTGCTTAGCTGCCTAGACCTTTCCTCAGGCTGCAGCTCATTCCTTCAGCTGCTGTGTGTGGGGACAGCACAAGGAATCTGGGTTCAGTGCCCTTCTGGGATTGTTTCAGCTGAGGTCAGCCTTCCAGCTGAAGACTTACCCTCTTCCTTAGAATACCCCGCTTCCAGGGATTAGGCAGTGTGAGACTAGAAAAGCTCAGCTCCCTTTTCACCAGTTTGAGACAACTGCAAATGGCCACCCCTCTTCCAGAGCTGCCTACTGAGCCCACTGAGGTCTTAGCTGTGATTTCACAATGAATAACTTCTGACTAGTCTTACTTCCTTACTCTCCTGTAGGTGCTCATCCTGAGAACTCTCCCAGTAAACCTGTACACTCTTCTCCATGGCTAAATCTGCTTCTCAGAGAGCCCAATGTAGGACACTCACCTTCACATTTTAATACAGGATCTGTGTCCTGTTCATAATGATTTAAAGGCATTCTACTTAGGAGAAATTAGCCTTTTATCTAACGTGTGAGTTGCAAAACATTTTTGCCTCTTTGTCTTTGGCTTTTCCCTTTGTTGTTGATATTCTTCGCCTTTCAAAAGTTTCAAATGCTAATGCAAATTTATAAATTTTTCCTCTTTTATTTTGTCTTTTGATTTGTGGCATTTGGTTTTTTGTCTCTTACCTAGTAGAGCCTTCCTGTGCTTAGATTATTATTTTTTAAATATTCCCTTTTTTCTTTTAAGATCTTTATTTTTTTGCATTTAAATTTTGGAGCCATCTGGGATTTATTTTGATGTAAGATATGAAAATGGAATCAGCATTATCCCCCCCCAGTACTGACCAAATGTACCAACATATTTATTAGATAATTCATCTTTTTCCCACATCTGAAATGCCATCTTTATTATGTAATAAATTTGTATGTAGTATGTGTTTCTGAACTATTTTTTGCACCAATTTTTTTTTTTCACTGTTGCTTTGCTAGTAACAAACTATTCTAATTACCTTAGCTTTATAGTATGTTTTACTATCCAGTGGAATTAATAACCCCATATTTCAGAATTTTCCTGGCAGTTTTCACAGGTTA
Source organism: Glaucomys volans (assembly GCA_020662805.1). Classification (NCBI taxonomy): domain Eukaryota; kingdom Metazoa; phylum Chordata; class Mammalia; order Rodentia; family Sciuridae; genus Glaucomys; species Glaucomys volans. The sequence continues at coordinate 194,088 of JAJEJO010053531.1, forward strand.
ATTTCTCATGTACATTTTAGAATTGACTTTCCAAGTTTCAAAGTATTCTTGTTGGCATTTTTATTGGGATCACATTAAATTTATAAAGCAATGTAGAAGAAAATAGCATCTTTACAGTGAGTCTTTCTATCTCAGAACAAAGTACATCTTTCCATTAATTTGTCATCTTTTATGTGTCTCTGTAGGATTTTAAATGTTTTTCTTGTGAGTTTTATCTTTCTTAAATTTCTCTTGAAAATGTATGTCCTTTTTGCTCTTGTAAATAGTTTGTCTCTTTCTCTTGTATGTTTAATTGTCTTTTGTTTGCATAAGAAAAGCCATTTTTGTGTACTAGTTTTGTAATCGTTGAGTGTACTTTTCTCTTAATATTTCCATTCTTTTTCAGTTGTTTCTTTAGGTACATACACATATCATCTGCAAAAATAATAGTTTTGCCTCCTCCTCATTTTTACTGTATGTGACTTTCTCCTAATTGTACTGAGTAATACTAATTGATAGTGTGAAATTATACAGTGTTGGTAGTGACCACTCTTGCCTTCATAAGAATGCTTCTTACACATCAACATTAAATGTGATCTGATTTTTGAATTATGATGTTGATATTTATATCTCTATTTTCCATTTTAAAAAGTATTTGCAGATTCCTATTTTATTAAGAGCTTATTTTTAATAGAATGGATTTTGGTTTTTATGAAGTACATTTTTGGCACTGTGGATATAATTATATGGTCTTTTTACTTTAACTTATCATACTATAAATTGTAGAAGTAGAATTTCTGTTCTCGATCCTGGTATCCCTATCAGTAGCCCATTATTTTATTATTATACTGGTAGATTCTGTTTGCTAATGTTTGAATTAATATTTTTATACCATTATTTATAAGTTAGATTGATCCAAATTTTCTTTCTTGGGTTATTTTTGTTGGGTTTGAAATCAGTTTTATAATTGTTTTAGAAAAATAACCTGGAAACTTTCTTTCCTAAACACACACTTAAGCACTTCAATGTGAATCAGCACAAAGCAGCTTGTTGTTGGCGTCTCTGCCAGTGCTTCTCTGAATGTTCTGAGATGAAAATATTTGATGAGTGATAGGTGATCATTGTCAAGGTTGGATCTGTTTTCACCCAGCTGAAAAAGGAGGAGAGAAGTGCCAACAGATATATTCCTGAGAAATTGAGAGATGCCAGAGGATCTAAGAAATGTGCCTGCAAGTGTTATGAGAAGGCAGGAAACTCTGAGACTCAGCTGAAGCACTCTGGGAATCTGTAGAAAAAACTGGGGAGCTATTTGAGGTAACAATGATAACAAAAACTGATAACATATATTCTATGCAATATGAAATCATGAATTTTTAAATATTCACGTGGTTATCCTGTGGCTAAATGTGAAAAGGGCAATTGCTGTCTTAGTTTTCTTCTGCTTTCTCCTTTATTTATATTGCTATATTTATCTGGAGACTTTACCCATTTCGTCTTCCTGTCCCTCCTTGTTCCCATTCAGCCCAGGATCCACCTGGTACTGCTCACCTGCTCAGGCACCAGTATGCTTCTTCCCTACCAAAGTCTCCCCTTTGTGTGCAGCTCCTTGCTAAGGGACCCTTGGTCCACCTGAGCTGGACCCAAGCTCAGGTGAAAGTTTGAGGCCTTGCCTCCTTGAGTTTTGTAGGGCAATTTGACAATGCTTACACCCGAAGCAGGTGGTTGTGACCTACCGGGCCAGCTCACAGGACTTCTGTGTGCCTGATGGAGCCTCATGTCCAGCTCTGGCTGAGATGGGGTGGGTCTTGTCCTTATGAAATCAAGCCTGATGCCAGTTGATTCAACCTCTGCAGTCTTGCATCCCTGGAGGTGTTGGCTACTTCTCCAAAGTCTTTCTGCAGTTTCCTCCAATAAATTCCTAAAATTAAAAAAAAAAAAAAAATTTGTAGTTCCTTTCTTCTTTCTCATGCTGGACAGTGAGATTAAATTGGATCATTTCATTGCTGTTTTAGATTTTTTTTTTTTTGTCTCTGCTAACCCTGAGCAACTGTGTTAGACTTTGAAACGGAGTAGATGATTTACATAATAATGTGTATTGGCTTAAAATTGTTCCAGCCACAAATTGTCCTGATGAATTCTTCCTTCCAAATTCTATATTGATTCTGCACTTACCTGGTCATAAAAAATTTACTCCAAATAACAGGTTGAAAATTTTAATGTATAAGATAAAACTTATGGATGTTGCATTAACCCCAGAAGTTGAAATTGCACCCTTGTAAAGTTTATAAATATATCTCTGGAATATTAATACAAGTGTTTTTAAATATAGACAGAACTCCTTGATCAGGTTTTGGCTTTAAAAATAAAGGGGTTTTTTTGGAGCCCAATTTACACTTTTCCGTTTTGATACCAACAGATAAGTGTACTGCAAATAGAATGGAAGTCGGCAGGATTTAGGGTTCTGAAAGGAGGTTTCTTGCGTGAAAAACAGCTTTTCTTGACAAGCTGCTTGTCAAGGTTTTCAGCAGCCTCTCTTTTCATTTATTTATTTGGTTGAGGGAGTTAGGAAGGTGTTTGGTGTATTTTGTGCTGGCAGCTTACACGTCAAAAACAGACTAAAAATATTCCCCAAATATGAATATACAGTAGTTTCTCCTTCCTCTTCTCCAACCCAGAGTACCTGTATTGAAGCCCATACAAATGGCTGGCCCCTGGTAACACCGTTGTGGGTGGGCCTTCTGCTCTGAGTTTTCTTTGTTCCTATCCTTAACCTCCCATTGGCTATTCCTTGCTAAGGTTTTGGGGTCCACAGCAGTTCTCTCTCCTATCAGTGCCTCTTCCATGTGTTAGGACCTTTCTCATCACTCCTGGCCACCATTGGAACCTCTTTCCTGGTTCCGTTGCTTTGGCTCAAGGCATTATTTGGGAGTTGAAGTAGAGAACCATGAAAGGCTTCTATCCAGGTGGGAATGCCCTCAATCCTTTGTTGAGGGAGGTGACACACACACTGGATCTTTAAAGATAAGAAGAATTTCCACAGGGCTGGTTAATCAGGCACAATGTGTTAGATGCTGGTCCTCTGGGCTGCTACCAGGTGTTATAATTCCTTAACCTACTTTAGAAGAACCTATACCCAAAAGTATTAAGGGAATTTTGGCATGTTCAAAATTCCGGGTACTGTGTGTATCCTTTTGTCTAAACTTAAAACAAGTAAAACCTGAACAAACTTTTCTTCCTCTATCTTTGCTTTTTGGAAGTGAGTAGATATTGGTAAAATGAGACAATGGACATGTTGAAGAAAAAATTTTTCTCTCTCGAAAAGTTCAGTTCAACATTGTACATTCAGTGTACTGTGAATGTATGTGCATACCGGTGGTTACATTTATAGCAATACAACTGAGAATGTGCAAATGAAGTCTGAGAAGTGCCAAATAGTGTCCTCCAGCATCAAGCAGAACTTTTCTGGTGTGAGAGAAGCTTCCAATCAGGTAGCAGTTCCTCTCAGTCCAATTTCTTTAACTACATTTTTAAAGAAAACCCTAGGAAATGGGACTAGAGTTTTTGAAAACAAATTAAATGCTTCGCGAGAGAGGGCATTTAAAATATTTTTTCTTGGGATTTATTTTTAGGTCCTTTTCCCCTATCACATCTTAGGTTTGCTCTGTCCTACCTGCTCTGGTGCCGGCCACTGAAGCAGGCAGGCAAGTGAATGTTATTTGGTGGTTCAATCTTTGGGTCCATTAAGAGCGGAAAACAAGGGGTTCACCTGAAAGAAAGTAAATGAAACTTTGGATCATTCCTGGAAAAATGTGCTGATTCTTCTGATCTGTTATGCTGTGTTTCCCAAACTCTGTTCCATGGAGCACTGGTGATGGGTGAGGTAGTTAACAGTTGTTCTGTGGAAAATATTTCTGTGATCAGTTTAGTTTGGGGGAATACCACCTGCTGTTTATCTTCCTGTGTTACTTTTCAGTGCATATTAATATATTAAAGATGGGAAAATGTATAGCTTTTTCAAAAATCAAAAGTTTTCAACTTCATTTAGCCTAACATTTGCAGAACATCCCTACCCCAGCCCTCAGAACCTTATAACATCCTGAGGGGACAAGTGTTGCATAGAATGCAGTCTAGACCATGTCGAATCAGACGCGCCACGCACTTGGCATGAGTCTTGCAGTCTGCGGTTTACAAGCTTTTTACTAGTGGTAGCAGCTTGTTCTGGAGACAGGAAGGCACTGGGATACCTTGTAATACAAAAGTTTGAACATTCTATCGAAGGACTCCCAAGGATCTCCACTTAAAACAGGTAAGCACTACATCTACAGCATTTCTAGAGTGGTCTTCTTCACCACAGGGGAGTAATGCCAGCCAGCCTGGAGCAGTTAAGTTTTCGTATCATATGAAATCTGCTCTCTGAAAATTTTTATTCATGTATCATTCAGCATACACGAAATCATCTAGCTCCTTCCCACGTCTATGTGAGTCACTTTTTTAAAGTACTTTAAAAAAAAAAAAACTGCCTCATGCACATAGATAATTAGAGAGGAAAAAAAACAAGTAAAAATAAATCGTGTTGTTTAATTTAAAAACCTAAATGAATCTTAAGTACCAAATACATATGTTTCTCACTTTCTTGGATTACCAAGAACTTACCACCTTTGTTCTGATCCTATTCCAAGCATGTGAGTTAGCATTTTTTACCATAAAAATGAATGATATGGAAACAGCATGTCAAAATAGAGGTGATACTGTATTAAATTCTCCCAAATGGCTCAGTATAAACAAAGCTAGGAAAAGTATGCTGTAACCATATGCTTCAGGTTAACAGCCCCTTGTATGTCTCTTTCCAGGGTAATTATGTTGTCCTGATGGACAATAACTTTCTAATTTATATGCTCCTCTTTCAAGATTGTTGCCCAGGAAATGGGAAGCTTAAAGTTATTCATTATTGTAGAGTGGATTTACTGATTGTGTGATATTTATGTCAGAAGGTAACCTGTTATTACCTATTATTTCGTCATTAAATTAAATGCATGAAATGTGTAATTTTATAGCTGTCCATTACTATGTTAATTTAATGTAATGCAAATTGATTGTTCAGCAAGAGTGGTGCGCATCTAAGCACACATTTTAAATTTTAAAATATTAAATGCAGTTTAGCTCTGTTCTGAGTACTGAGAGGAGGTATGTTTTGTGGCTCCAGAGAACATCTGCATTTGGGAAGCCATCAGGATGGCAGGAGCACTGTGATTTGCTGCCGCAGGCTAATGCCACTTTTAACTGCAAGCTCTATCAAGCTGTTGGGCAAACACTGCCAGGATAGGGCATTTTGCAAATGAGGACATGCGTGTGCAATATGTTAATTTTGCAGGAAAGAACTTGAGGTCTGTTGCTTTAAGAAAGTCAGTGTTCAAAAACACAAAAGGAAATTCAGGTACCATCTCCAGGTTTGGGCTGACTTGGGTGCCAGAGAGAAAATATCTTTTCAAAGTTAGAATTGCTGTTGCTGATGTTTCCTGTATTGTGTCTGCCGTGGTCTTAATGATGAAGAGGCTGGAGAGAAATAAAACAAGTTGGAGTTTGTGGTATTCAGAAGATAACTTTAGAGTAAACAGAGCTTGATTTTGTTGGGATCTTACTTTTTGTTTATGTTGGGAAATGTTGATCGTGTTTATTTTGGTCTGGAGGGATAACCCCACCACACCTCCCCACCTTCTGTGTTTGAATCTTCTCAGCTTTGGTCTCCATTCATTGGATATTAGATCACCCCTTCTTGGAGTGGGTGGCATGAACCTACCAAATCCTGGGATGTATACAAAGCTGAGGTCATCTGGACCTTGGACTCAAGTGTGATATTCATAAGCCTTATTTTACCAGCATAAACTTGAGGAAGAGATGGTTTCCTGTGCATGAAAGCATTGTGAACAAAGTTTCACATGTTTTATTTAGGTTGGCAACCTGTTACCCTTGCTATTGTTAAGATCAGCAAGCTCACTGCCTGTCTTGGGTTGATTGGTCAGTCCTCGTGTCTCAAATGCACTTATTGAAACTCTTTTCTCTGAAGAACTGCCTTTTGACTGTGTGTCTATTTATTGTTTACAGGAAATAAAACCCCTTTTTGTCCTCAATTCCATCTTGTGGTAACAAGATGCTTATGTGTTTTGCTCATTATAGCTTATTGTGTTTTTCTTTTTTCCTTTAATGAAAAAAAAAGTAATCACTATGCTTTGAAAGGAAAAAGAAAACAGATGATTTTCTTTAAGTCGTTGATATTAACTGTAGATGGAATACCAAACATTTGATAACAGCCACGAATATATTCAACCCTGAACTTTACCACCAGTAAAATGGATCCACCTCTAGTGTCAAGTGTAACAGCTGGTTAACAGTGCTCATCAGTATCACATAACAGATTCGGAGAGAAAATGGAATATAAGGAGATAGTTTAGGTACTGAAAATGTACATTTTCAGAATGGAGTTGTGGGCAAAGCTCTCTGGTGGGGAGTAAGACTTGGTGGGCAATAATGAGAATCACAACTTCTGTGTTTGTATGATAAGGAAATATTCCACTTTCAAGAACACTGAGAAATAAATTATATAAGTGGCACACTAAATTTAAATCAGGATCAATCTGAGCATGTTGGTGCACACCTATAGACCCAGAGACTAAGGGGGCCAAGATAGGAGGAGAAAAATTCAAGGTCAGCCTCAGCAAATTACTGAGACCCTGTTTCAGAATAAAAAATAAAAAGGGCCATGGATATGGATGTGGTCAGTTCAATCTCCAGTACCAAAAGAAAAAAAAGAAAAGAAAAAAAAGGAAAAAATCAAGATAAGATCAAGCCTTAAAAAGATGATAAAGATGATAAATGTAAAGATGATCAAAACAAATACCACTTGGACCTTTGGGAGCTCTTTCTCTTGAATTTTTGAGTAAACCAGATCCAGGGGTCCATTTTGCTAGTATTTCAAAGGAGCAGAGAAATGGCCAGTTGGCCAGGATCTTAGTGATGCTTACTTGGCTGTCTATCTGGTTTAATCTGAGATGATGGGTCTTGTCTGGCTCCCAGTGCTACTTGCTGTCCATTAGCTGTTCCAGTAATCACTGTAAACTTTCTTAGTATATCATTCAGGTTCTAATAGTTCTTTTCTCTGCTTTTCTGGTACCAAATAAAAGCAGCTATGCATAGAGCTAGGATATACTGGAATTTCGTAGTCAAGTGTGTTAACCAGCTTTTCATGACTGTGACAAAATACCTGAGTAAAACAACCTAGAGGAGGAAAAATTTATTTTGCCTAACAGTTTCAGAGGTTTCAGTCCATGATCTGCTGGCTCCATTGCTGCCACCTGTAGTGAGGCAGAGCATCATGGTAGAGTAAAGCTGCTCACCTCAATGGTGAGGAACTGGGTGGGAGGGTAGGAGACACAGACAAGATATCCCCTTTAAAGGCATGGCTCCAGGGACCTACTTTCTCCAACTGGATCTTACCTCTTATAGTTTATACCAACTCCCAATAATGCTAGCAAATCATGAATCCATAAGTGGATTAATCCACTGATGAGATCAGAGCCCTCATGACCCAATCACTTCCTAAAAGCCCCATCTCTGAATATTGCTGCTTTGGGGGTCAGCCTTCAGTGCATGAAGATTTGGAGGCCTTTCTAAATCCAAACTATAATAACATGGCTCCAGGATTTGATGATAGGTAGGGGTGTGTGTGTGTGAGTGTGTGTGTGTGTGTGAGGGTGTGTGCTTAAGTGAAAATACATGTCTCTGACATTACAAATGTGAGAATAACATCAAAGTGTGAGAAGAACTCTCACACTTAGATATTCTTCTCACACTTTGAGGAACAAAACAGACTTTATTGGTAGGTTGCGTCTGCACTTGTTATAAGTGGAACATATCATATTATTCCTCCAGAGTTATGATGTAAATAGATAGCAACATGAAAGTTTTCTTAAAGCAAACAAATAACTAGAACATTTGCCAGAGACAAAACAATATACGGAATTTGAAAATGCAGTCATTGCTGTTGGAATAAAACAGGAGCAGAGGGTGCTCTTTGCATGTCATACAGAGTCTTGACCTCATCCTTTGGAACAGCTTGCCCCTGAGAAATGCATGGCAACACAGAGTTCTTCTGCAGAAGTTATGTAGGTCCCTGTCACAGGTGGCTTCTGACCAAATGGAGGAACTGGTGACTTTGGTCCATGTGCTGTTAGTGTCATTCACTCCAAATTGAGTGAACGAGGGAATTTTTAAAATTTTTTTTAACCAGTAGATATGAAGATTGAACAAAATGATTTTTGGCTCAGCTCAGAAATACAGGCATCCTGTCTAGACTTGAACTAATGTAAGTAAGCTAAGCATCTCCTCATCAATTCACAGTTTCTGGCTGTATACCAGCTCTGGTGTCCTTTAGTTTGCTTTCTGTTCCTCTGAAGTGTTCCCATCTTTAAAAGGAAGCTAATTATTAACCAAGAGTGTTGACTTTCATGTGCATTCTCCAAAGCCAAGGAGAGAAATCAGTAATTATATATGGATACCTAAAAATAAAAACATATTCCCTTTGATTAAATAGGTAGTTAAGACCAAAGGAAGAAGAATCATTTTATGTGTATTTCCTAAAAGACCAAATAATTGCTGTGTGTCTGATTCCTGGTACTCTCCTAAGTGGCTTACTTGACTTTTTTTGCCCCTACCTTGTGGAATTTGTGAGCTACTGTTTCATCTTCTGGCCTTGTCATGAGGGACTGAGGCACAGAAATTGACCTAGAACTGGCAGTCAAACTCCAGTGCTATAGAGTCCAGGTGCTTTGCTAGCACTAGACTAGATGTTCTTATGTAAGAAAGGAAATTTTGTTTAAATAAAACTGAGTGAGAAACTCTGCATTGCATTTTAACACTACAGGTCATCAGTTTGCCCTAAAATCCTGCAAATCATTTTCTACTTTCCAAGCTAATTTGAGAGTTTTGGGAGAGGACTGTAAGTTTCAATGAACCAAATGGCTAAAGCAGGGTGTCCATTGTGGGTACCAAAGAAGAGCTCTGATGCTGAAGGAAAGAAACCCAGGAATGCTCACTTAGTAAATTGTGGTTCCAAACATCAGTGACCTACCTGCCTGAGTCAGCAAAAAATCAGCTATATAATAAAAGGAACCAGACAATGGTTTTAACAAAGAAACTTTGCCTCTCAATTCAGTTGCATTTTGGCAAGATGTTCACAAGACTTTGTTTTCCTATGGGGGAATATAAATGTATTTTTTTACAGTTGGAGATTTGTTTCTATAGCACCTGATGATGCAGTAGGAAGAAGGGTAAATGTTAGGGAAGGTAAAAAAGTGGCATCAAAGCACATGTTCCCAGATTCCTGGAACTAAAAAAGAACCTTAAATATGATGTTAGAGCAACCAGTCAATTTTGACAACTAACTTGCTTATTTCAGGAGAGTGGAGAAGGTAAGATTCTGGAATGAACATATCTGTGTGTGTACTCATGGCTAAGGGGACCACCACTGGAACCAATGAATCTTCTGTCGGTCTGGGCTCTCCTGGGCCACCCTAACTGGTGGCTTGCTCTCTCCCCTGGACTTGCCCAGCATGAATGAGCCTGTTCACTGTCTCCAATCAATCAGATCTCTGATCATTCTTTGCATTTCCTCATCCTATTTGATGCTTCTCTAGATTCTTTTTGATTTGGATCATTTTTGGTGTAGATTGTTTTGTTTTTATAATAAGATGGTTATATAAACCTGCTGAAAGGGTAAATTTATTTTGCTATTAGCTACAATTATTACTTTATGTCTTATGAGAGTTACACCATGCTAATTTGTAGAACTAACCCATCCTTACAGAGGGTTCAGGATGGGGTTGAGAACCGCTGTCTCTTCATACCCAGAGGACGTTAGCAGATACCATGTATAACCTTATATGTTATGGGATTGATTTACTTTACATATACATTCATAATTGGGAAAATAATTTTTTTTTCTTGAAGATAACTTTTGTTTGGGGATAATGAACAAAGCACTTGTTTCCTTTATGCATTCTCTAGTATTTACAATTTTACTTTTAGAGAGTTTGCCTTTTGAAGCATACTTAGTTATTATTAAACTATTGTGTTGCCATAGTTGGGTGAATCTAATAAAAAAGCAGGCTATTTTTATTAACTGCCAGATTTCACAACCGTGGAGTGTTCCATTTTGATACAAAGAGATATATAGCAGGATTTATTCAGCGAGTTCTTTGTATTTATAAAAGTGTCAACAGTGAAAACAGCACACATTTATACAGGTCAATCATATAAACGTACCAAACAAATGGTGCTACCAAACTCCTGGGCTGCTTTTCCCTGCCAGCAGTGCAGTTTGACCTTATTTATAGAACTGTAGGTGAAGTGGTGTTTGTTCTTCTAGCTGTTTGCCTTTCTGACAGCAGTACTGTTACAACAGACTTAGAATGTATCTAAAAGCCAAAGGAAATTCTATTTATGTTTATAATTGTTAAAGAACAAGCCCTGAATTATTGCACTTCATTTTTTTATAATTGTAATTATAGCATATTGAAATTTATATTTTCATTCTTCATCTTTTGATGTTATTTATTAGAGTATCATGAGATTGCTAATTAAAAATAAAATTGGAAAGAAGGAAAAAAGTCAGAACTGGGATATTCAATGCCTGTAAAATAGGGGGCAAGGATAATTATACTTTCTTTACTATGATAAAAATTGAAACAGCAATGATAATGTAGCAAACAAAACACTTTGCTGAATGGTCATTGTTTTGCTGTGATGGAGGTCATGGTTTATTGATCAAACATCCACAAAAATATAAAACATTAATAATTTTCTTGTTGACGTGTATATGTGCTAGCATTTAGTGTGGTTATACTTTGGGGAAATTAAAATGAATTTAATTTATTTTTCCAGAATGGTGTGGTTTCTGTAAACCACTCTGAATTATGCATTTCAATGAATTTCTACTTCCATTTTATACAAAGAATAGACAGATTAGTGAGTAAATTCTCTCGTTTTTAAAGACTTGAATGCAAATCTGATTTCTCTTTTAGAAACAGAGAAGGAGGAATGGAGGAGACTGAGGGAAGCAGTGGTGAATGCCCACAGGGGCATGAGCTTCTCCCAGCTGTTCCACCTCGCCTGGTAACCCACCCCAGTTCCTGTTCAACACGAGTTTTCCAAATAAAATGTTTCCTATTCCAATGATGAAATTTTACAGAAAAGGAGAACTGATCTGCCTAGAGTTATACATCCATATGGTGGCAGAATAAGGAATCACATTTCCTTTCTTTCAGTTGTGCCCCCAAAGCCACCTACCTGGGGATTTCTGCTCAGTGTGTTTCCACTGTACCAGGTCAAGCTCAGGTTTTGGCATACTGTCTTTCATTTCATAGTAAATGAGCAAGTGCATAAGCAGTGCTCAGAACATGGTCTAACCAAAGCTCAGTGATTTAGCACTTTGCAGTTAGTAATGTTCACTTTATAGCACAAGTAATTAGATCTGAGTTTCTCAAGCTTTCCAGTGAACTGCCAAAGCCCCACAGTCCTTCCCCAGCAAGCCTTCAGCTCCCACCCTACCTGGCACACCAGCAGCTTACCAGGAAACTGAAGCATGTCACTTAGGAAAAAGGTGGAGTCACCTTGCCCCAGCAAATATTGCTTTAATCCTCCAGAAGTCTCTTTGCCTCAAGAGTCTACACTTATTTGTATAGATGATTCAAAAACTCTTAAGACATTAATATGTTATTTTTAATGGATAAATACACAGATAGAACATTTTGCAGTTTTATGAGCAGGATCAGGGTATTTGGAGAGTTATTTAAATAGCCCTGATAAAAGCAAAGAGTCAGGAATGTTTGTGGCAAGGCACACTCGTTGTTAGGAAGAGGGACATGGTGGCCATATGTAGTGCCCCCTATGAGAGGGAAGGCCCACAGAGTTTTGCCACACTGGATATTACAGAGGGCTGATTAGTGGGTACACACTGAACCAAACATGTAGTAGGATTATTTACATGCATGGAGAATTGTGAAGACTTGCATTAGGAATCCAGAGGTCTGGGCCTCACTGTTACTGGTGAGCTATTTTGAAAACTTATCTGGGTCTTAGCAATAATAAGACTATGAGGATTGATACCAGTCTTCTTGTCCTCATGTTTTATTTTTGGAAATCCTATTTTTAAAATTTGGGGGTGGTTTACCAACATTTTATCAGGAACACTTACAACATACAGAAAAGTTGAAAGAAATATTCAGGGAAAACCCACTCTAGAATGGATTTTAATAGTAGCGATGTCATCAGCCACCATCATGTCCTGAGTGCTCATGTTCCAAGTGCTGTGCTAACCCCTTTACCTCAACTGTACCTCTTAATAACTTTATGGCTAGGTACGCCTCTCCACTTTACGGATATGAAAATCAAGGCTGAAAAAGATTCAATTGCACATTGTGGCAAAACACAATTTAAACCCAGGTCTATGAGAGCTGACTCCTCAGCATCTAACCATGCATCCAATTGTCAAGACATCTACACCGTTAACAGCAAACCATTGGCAAAGCGCTCAGTTAATTCTTCCATTTTCATAGGATCAAAATCTTTAAAGCCTGTCATAAAATATTGTTTTTCTCAGTTCTCAGTTTTCCACCTTCCAAAGCCTCTCCTTTTTCTCCACCTGCAAAATGAGTGTATTGTAAGATTTTGAAGCATCTTCTGGCTCTGAGATCGTGTAGAGCCAAATACCATCATCAGTAATCAGATATGGACATGTCTCTCATCCCTTCCAAAACCAATGGGTGTTACCTCCATTTTATGGAGCAGCAACCAGTCAATTAATATGCCAATATTATTGTAACTGATGCTATCATGCCTCTGCAGAGCAATACAAAGAAATTCCTCAGGTATTGAAGGTCCAAGATGGAGCTTATCATCTCTGTCTCCATTCTTTTTCCACTTCCTTTCCTCTCTTCCTGTCCAATGTGTTCAGTAGGAAAAGAGATGTATCAGGGTGTAATTGTGCAGAGCATGTTGGAGTGTTAACAGTACATCTCCAATTTCCTATTGTTGGTGAACACCTCAGGAAATGGAATACACAGGAAACCTTGCTAGCTGACTGAGTTGGTCACTTGCTTAGCTGGATTCTCCCTGAGGACTTTCCAGGCCAGATGGGAGGGAAAGGTGATAATCTGCCTCCTCCCTATTCTCTTCTCAGTCTTATTCCTCTTTCAGTTGCAGACAGATCTCAGGAGTAGAAGGTTCAGGTGGGAAGCTATGTAGATGGAGGCATTGTCTTGTCTTCAGTCTCTCATGAAGCCCTGAAAAGATAACTGAGTGGGTCTTAGGAATAATAAGACTAATTATGAGGATAGATGCCAGTCTTCTTTTCCTCATGTTTTGTTTTTGGAAATCCTACTTACCCTCTGATTCATCTCTCATATGCTAGGACCCAAACTTTGAATTTCACCATTGAAAACACAATTTTTTAAAATTGTAAAATAAATATAACATGAAATTCATTGTTTTAAAATGTTCAACACATTATGGCATTAAGTGCATATTCAGTATTGTGTAACTATCACCACTAGCTACCTTGTTCCAGAACCTTTTCACCCCCAAACAGAAACCCTGTACCAGCAGAAAGTCACTCCCCATAACCTCCTCTCCCCAGTCTCTGGCAACCCCTAATCTACTTTCTCTCTGTATATTTGCTTTTTCTATATATTTCCTATAAATGGAATTAGACAATATGCGGCCTTTTGTGTCTGGCTTCTTTCACTTAGCATAATGTTTTCCAGAGAATATTTCCAACCCTCAGGTATTTTACTACTTTTTTTCTTTTGTTGCCCTCAAATCAGCAATGACACTCAATTTATTAGCCTCTTGAAATACCTTGTGTACCATACAGAGAAGGACACTATCACGATGTGAGGAATGCATCTAGAAACAGGTGAATAAAGAGTAGCAGTATTTCCATAATCACTTATAAAACTGCCAAATGCAGATTTTGATTTTCTGCCCAGCTGGAAAGTCACTTAGTGTTAACAAGACATGTGAATTCTTAAATTATTCATTAAAAAAATTATTTTCAGCTATTTTAATGTATGACATGAATTATTATTTTGTAAAGGGCTAGGGGTGTCTACGAAAGGGAATGGGACCAAAGCAGGCATGCACCACAGTGGCCAGGGTTTCTTCTTGAGTGCCAGGTAAATTAATGTGCAGGACCTGGTGAGTTGTTCTCATTCCCAGGCCACTGTGTGCTTGTGCTGATTGACTTTGGGTATCGCTTGCCTTCCCATCTCTCTGTGCATTGCCAGTGTTGGATTGTGCCCTGAGAGAAGAGATCCCTTGTGATCTGCCTTTACTCCCCTGGAGGAATTTCAGAAGTAGTTCTCTCCACTGCCCTGACAGGTATCACAGTATTCATGTATCTCTGGCAGTTGAGAACTGGAGAAAGAACATTTCAACCCTTCTGTAAAGCTGGAGAGACCAGCAGAGTGTATGTGACAAAATCGATTGCACACCCCAGGATTTCTCTCTCCCTGTATCCCTGAGTTATCTACCATAATCAGCAGCCTCCTAGGTCTGTGCTCGTGGTATCTGTAATTATATTCATTTGTATGGATGCCCAGGGAATTCCAGTAACTGGCCCTGTAAGTAGTTAACTGCAAATAGGAACCTGCTGGAATTACAGCATCATTTGGGGTCTTGGACATTTTATGCACATGATCTTAAGTTTACATGCTATTTGGATTTTTTTCTTGCTTTATTTGCAGTTTAGAAAAATAAAGGTGAGCTAATAATTCTCATGTCAGTTTATCATTTTTTTAGCACTTTTCAAATATGCCCCTGGAGGGAAACAAACACACAGACACACACACACAGCAATTGTGGTATAGGAGAAACACACAAATCAATCCAACTTAAGTAGAAATGACAAGTAAGCTGACTCCTGAAATTATGTTTCAGTGTGAAACCAAAAGCATTTTCCTTCCCTTTCCCCTTCCCATTTTTTCTTTCCTCCAGATTTAGAATCCTATGGGTAAGCCTCTTCCACTGGCTACATAATTAGGTAGATTAATTAGCACCTGTCCTATAGCTGTAAGAAGTTGGTGCATACAGTGTGGACTCAGAGTCTATGCCAGACCACTTAAAAAGGAACAGTGGGGGTCCAATGACCGGCCCTTAGACATTTCCATAAATTAAAAATATCAAGCACAGTCCCAGCCCTGCATCCTCACTGGAGAGTGGGGCGGTGAGTGGGCTGTGCCGGCCGGTGATGGGTCTGGATGGCCCATATTGATGATGACAGATGAGTTTAAGGACAATTGTTGAAAATATCAGGAGCCTGAGTTCTGTAGTTGAAATGTTCTATCAAATTAAAAGAAAATCTACTTAAATGCCAGCAGTGCAAATCTCCTAGAAGGCCACTGGAAGGAAATTCCTGGATCATCAGGAATGGGTTGAACTTGAGATTACCATTCATTTGGTTTGTAAATCATGTTGTAAGAACAGAGAACCTCAGGTGTGGGGGACTGATTCCCCATTTCTTTGGATAAGTATTTGCTAGATGTTTCAAGCCAGAGAAATAACAAGATGTTTGAACAAAGGGCCAAAAATGCATGAAGGCCACACCTGGATCTTCTGTGAACCTTTGTTTCCTGACCTCAGGTCCCTTGAATCCCACCAGTATAAATACTGTGTTTACTTTATTTAATATTCTGCACGAGGAAGAGTTAGTATTTCTCAGACGTCATCCTCCAAAATAAACTAGTAATAGTACTATTAAAGTTACTCCATCATGAGACATAAATTGAGACCTTTCCCTCTCTGACAAAGGTTGCCAAGTATTGTTTAACACACACTCAAGGTCAGGGGGCACAGCCAGAAATACACATGGGAGCAGTTTGAAGATGGTGACATGCTGCCTTTCAGAGAAGGTCCCCTGCTGGATTCTTCCTGGGTAGATGTCTAATATACTAATATATTTATAATTGGATTTTAATTGCAATCTGATTTTAGTGTGTGTATGTTTCAGTTTGCCTCTACTAGAAGGACAATGGTCCAAATGAAATTATACAATACCTCTCCCAGGGCAGTTTATTCTCTGCCAAAAATATATTGGAAGAATAAAATGCATGCAGTGTTGTTTGCCTTAGTTTATTGACTTAACAACCTAAGTCATTTGACTCTGGAGTTCTCTCTAGCTTTGAGGTTCACCCCAGCAGTACAGGATGGTGAAGAGAGCATAGACTCAGCATAGCCTCATTCATATAGTGGCCTGGAGTATCTGGACAAAAGTCTTAATGACTTTAAGTCTCAGTTCTCTCAACTGTAGAATGGGGATAATCATATTTCTCATGTTCATGTGGGAGAGTATGGAGATGTTTACATGGGACATGACATGAAAAGGGTCTGGCATCTAGAAAAGAAGGTAAAAAATTGGTAACTTTTTTTTTTTTTAATCACAACTCTGATTGTTGATCAATTTCTCATTTAATTCTTGTCACTGGCACCATACTTTAGCTGTTTAAGGAGAGTGAAGAATAGGGAGGTTTTCAAAGTTTGCAGTTTCATTAGGATGCAGGCGTTCTGGGTATCTATCATACAGCATGGTGACTGTAGTTGATAATAATGTATTGTAAATGTGAAATTGCTAACAGAGTAGGTTTTAATGATCTCACCACACACAAAAAAAGATGTGTGAGGCGATGTATGTATGTGCAATTAGCTTGATTTAATCATTTTGTGATGTATACATATATCAAAACATCATGATGTATGTTATGAATATACACACTTTTTAATATGTCAGTGATACCTGATAAAGCTGGTAGGAGGCATTTGAGAACTTCAGTAGGTTAGAGGTTATGGAGATTCAAGGTCTGATTGTTGGCTAGAGGGGGCTAATGTTTGCACAGGTTAATTCCTCCTGGTCTCAGAAAAGGTGATTTCTAAAGAAAAGTGACCAAAAGTCTTCCCAGTGCTCATTACATAGCTGCACAACTATAATTCAAAGTAATATGCGACATCAAAGAGATCACAACGTTAATACTGTGTCCATTGACAGTACAGCTTCCCAGTGTGAAATTTTGCTTGTCGGGATTCTGTGCCCCAGTTCTTGTGGCTATTCCAAAATTGCTCACAGTAATGGTGACAATTTTTCACTACTTTTCAGCTCATTAACTTTTTAAAATGCATTCATGGAGCTGATTGTTTTTAAATCAAAAACATTTGGTATCAGGGCTTTGATGAAATATGGGAATTTGTTAGGTTCCTTCCTGTTGGCAGTTCTGATTTGAAACTGGGAAGACGGAAAATAATTTTAACAGTATTTGCTAAACAAAAGAATTGGAAGCATTGTCAATTTTTTAAAAATGAATCATTTATAGAAAAATAATTGGAATAGTATAATAGAGTTACTTTTGTTATCTAATTGTTACAAAAGGGAACATTTGGGATCAAATACTATCATAAGACATTCATTGTGATCCTAGAGTGGTTTGATATGTCATTGAAATAAGCATCAATTCATGAATTCAACATCAATTCATGAATTCAACAAAATTAGTAGGTTGTGCCCATTTGTTGGAGTGCTACTGTGCTCTTTATGTAAGAATAATAGAGTAGACATATTTTGTGATCTAATAATACCAAGAAGGAACCTAACAGCTTAGAAGGTAAATAATAGCAACAAGCCTTGATTCTGTAATTTGATTCTGCCTCTTCACCTGAAATGCCGAGGATGCTATCAAGATGCCCCATGTGCATAAATGTGGATCAGGCATTTCATATCAGGTATTGTGTTCTCATCCCTTTGCCCTCACAATATGTGCTTTTTGCAACAATGTGATAATTAGCTTTTGATATGACCATTAATGTTAATGAATGTAAAATATGACATTTAATGGAAGAAAAGAGGCAGTTTTACATTTTATAAACAGTTTATTTTCATCACCAAAATAACAGAAAGGATTGGTAATGAGAAAAGTTTAAGCATTTAAAAAATTCTATTGATTTCACCCCACCACTAAAACACCCACTTTTTCTTTTTCTTGCAGGATGGACAGGGGTGGGTTCTGTAAGAAAAGATAATGTCAATGCCCGCTATGGGTTAGATGCTGGAGAGAAGGCCCAAAGAGTGCAATGGAATACAAAAGAATTACAGTCATAGTCATGAAAGGGGAATGGAAGATTAGCAAAGTGTAATCTCCTTACCAAACAGAGAAACTGAGGCCCAGAGAACCTCAGAGTCTTCCTCAGAGATATAAGACTCCTGGGAAGCAGAACCTGAATAGGATCACGGCTTTATCTCTTCCAGGAAGGATGTGAAGAGGAAAGGAATTAGTGAAAAGTTTTATTGAGGGGGAAAACAAAAAGGAAGTTTTAAAAAAAGGTTGAATAAATACAGACAAGAGGTTGCTTTTAAAGAATTACCTATGTCAGAAACAATAAGGTAATAAGGTTGTTCTTCTCTGGGGATTCTCTGGCTAAAAAGCCATGCTCAAGTTCAGCCTTCTTCTACTCTGGATCTTTCTGAGCTTCCTTATAAGAAGCAAGACCCATGGGGCCCACTCTATTCTGCTCTTAAACGGGCAGAGAAGGTGCTGAATTGGCACCAAACACAGGTCAGCAGCCTCCCCCTCTGTCTCCAACTGCATCCATTTTGTTCCTGCCTGGAGGTAGACTGCAGTCAGAATCCAAAAACATAGGAAACAAAACTTACCAGCATGAATTATAAGCTGTACCCACTAGAATATAAAAATAGTATTTTCCTAGTGTTTGCATTATCTCTGAGCCCTGATAAGGAAATGGCTTAAAGGAAAAGGCAGTGATATCTGAATGGTGGGGATGCTGGGCCACATAATGGACTGAGAGGTGGGAGGCTGGCCTCAGGGAGCAGCTAAGGGAATATGTTTTGAAGGGAATCAGCAGAGATGGTGTGGTACTGAGCGCTTGGGGGTAAGGACCCCTCCCACAGGCCTCTAATGTCTTCTCTCCTGGACTTATGGAAGGCTGAGGTTTGATAAACATCTTGTAAGTAGGACAAGCAGAGACCTGGAGGACTTTGAAGCTCTGGAAGTGAATGGTTCCTGTCTTCTTACCACCGTTTCACCAGGAGGGGTCAAGTGCCTGGAAGGATTTTCCCCTGGTATGCAGTGTAGTCATACTCTTCTGTCTTCCCCCCCAGGTAGGGACCTGGAGTGGGGAGAAATTTCAGGCCAAGCTATGTTGAGAAATCTAACTTGGGCCTATGCTAAAGAAATGCTTTACAAAGTGGCCTGCATTTTAGAATGACTAGAAGAAGCAGTTAAAAGATCTCAGCGTCCAACCTACTGACCAATTACACGAAATCTCTGGAGGAACAGGGGAGCCCAGCATCAATACTTATTAAAGACAACTCTAGGTGCTTTCAATATGGAACTCCAACCAGTGGTCTAGAACATTCTCAGTCTGCAGAGAGTTTTATTTGAAGAATTTTGCAGGGACTCATTGTCTTGAGTTACATGGAACTCTTTTGGGGCTCTTCATAGCACCCTAAAGTGGTTGAAATGCTAGGGTTAGCTCAGGAGAATAAAGAGGGGATAGAACAAAAACAAAATGGCGCCTGCCATTATTTTCATTATTTTGGGTAGTGTGCTTGCAGGCTTTAACTGAACTGCTTTGTTTTGACATATGTTGGTTGGTGAGTCAATGAAAACTCTGTTTCCCTCCCCCCCCAACCCCTCCACTAACAGTTAACTCAGTTCTTGGTACATTATGGAAAATTCTTACTGCCCATGTAGGGCACACCATCTCCCCCTGAGAATAGGGCAGAGCTGAGACAGAAGAGTGAAGCCCCAGGAAAGAAGTTTCATCATGAGTCGATTAAAAATCCAGCCTCCTGACCTCCAATCATAAGTTCCTGGCCCTGGGAAATAGCTCTTTAATGGGCTTTAGGCGATAAAGCAACAAGGTTGAAATTGAGGTTACATTAAAGCCTAATTTTCTTATGAGGAAAAATGTGCAAATGAATATGAAAGTGATATACCTTTGTAATATAGCTTCTTGCCTGTGCCCAAGCATCCTTAGCCTTTTGTCTCAATTTTCTTAGTACAGCATGTGCCTGAAGCTGCCCGAATATATTTTATTCAGTGATGCACAGGCAAGAAGCCTTATCTGGGATGTGGGCAGAGAGGAATGGTGAGCTACAGAGAGCTACATTTGGGACAAATGAGGACTAATGAAGCCTGGTACAGGTATGGCCATCTTTGCCCACTTGCCACACACCTGGCATGTGGGCAATATTCTGAATTCCAGAGAATGATTTTGAACACCTGGCTTCAGAATCTGTCCTACACTATCTGCATATACTTAAAGAAATGTCAGACTCTCTTAGCTTCAATGTTTTCATCTGAGAAAAGGGATACCTTTGATAGGGTATTTATGAGCTCATGTGTTGGAAAGGATTTTAAATGTTGTAAAACCATATATAAATGTAAGTATGTCTTTATCCATTCTTCCATGAAGTCAATGGAACCTCAGGTGAATCACTAACCTCCCTGGGTTCTGGTTTTCTCAGTTTTCAGATGGTGAAGGGGATTGGAGTAGACACTTTAGACTATATCCTCACTCTAGGGTCTTATGCCTGGATTCTAAGGAAAGATGGTGAGTGTGCAGTTTTCCAAACTGCCCTTTTTTGAATGCTTTTCTTACTTCCTAGTATCCTCCACAGAGAAGGAGAGCCCTCCCCATTATCCACCTTGAGATTTTAAAAATAGAAAGGGAAAAGGAGTAATAACATAGAAAAATGTCCTCCCTAACTTTTCAGCTCCAACAGCAGAGCCTGGCTTAAGAACAAAGTTTCCCAAGCACAGAGAACTGCTGAGATGCCATCCGGAAACACTGTTTACTTTCTTGCAAACAGCAAGAGAGGTGATCCAGAAATACCAAGTGAATATTTTTCCTCTTATATGCAGTTCTTATTTCCCTGGTGTTTCTAGGCAGTATTAGCCTTATGCTTAAGCAACCTATCTTATATTGTCTGGGATTTTATACACACTGGACGACATTATGCTATTATCACTTTTAATGCTGCAATAATTTTTATAACCTGCAGTATGTATATGGATCCTTATTATATCTTCTACTTGGGTCTTTTTATAAGAAGGCATTTTTTTCTTTTGGCAGCTACATTGCTAAGGGCTTTGAGGATTTCCTTAATGCCGTCACTCAATGGTTTTGTGTTCTGAATTGTCATTTTCTGCTTTTGTGCAGTTTCTCCTGTTCCTATGAGCTTCGTTACCTGTTCATGAAGAATATGGCTCTTTGGAAGTCTGGGTTGTAGGCAGCCCCAGCAATGCCCAGAGTCTTGTTAGGAGGGTATTTCTTCTTGCCCTTGGCATGACAGATTTGAGATTCTGGTGCGGACAGAAGGTGAAACGAATTGCTGAGATGAGACCCTAAAGAAAAAGAGACATGCAAGTGCCCAAGTGTTTCAAGGGGCAATTTAATTATTGCTGACTTCAGACTTTCTGGTTTGCAGAATTGTTCCTATAGTAGCAAAAACTTCCTTTTTGAGAAGTTGTTGGAACTTGAGTCATAGCAGGTAGTGGGAGCCCAAAGTCATTGAATGGTCTTTAGTAATTACTTTCAGGATCTATGCTTGAATCTCTCAGGAGAAATATACATCCCTGCATTGCTCACACCTGCCCCAGGTTCTGTTTCCTATGAGATGGGTGCCCTTGGGCAAGAGGGGAACATCTCTCAGCCTGAGTTTCCTCATCTGTAGAACAGGAACATGATGACTTAGTTTATTTTATAGGGTGGCATTAAGGATTAGAGATAATGTTTTTAAAATAAATTTTAGCTGTTTTTATTAATTTATCCATCACAAATAGTGAAATATAAGGCTTTCATTCTGGTTAAAGAGTTATGGAGCCTTTAAATGATCAGATTAAAAAAATTGTTTTTCTTTGCCAGGATGATAGTCTAGCCTGCATGCATGTTAGATTCTGATTTAGTTGGCCGAGCATGGACTCTGGGGATTAGTATTTCAATTTTATTGAGGTATGACTTAAGACAGTAAAGTACACAAATTTTAAGTGTATGGCTTAATGAATTTTGACATAGGAATATATCTACATAACCACCATTCATATCAAAATATAGGATATTTGGCATCTGTAATTTTTTTTCCTAGATGATTCTAATGGGCAGTCAGGACTAAGAGCTATAGCCAAGCAGAGGACTGTCCACACTGGAGCTGACACTCTTTCCCCACCCTCCCCAGAATGCGCCATGTGAGTTCACATCCATGTGTGCATCAACTCGGTTTCACCAGACTCCTATCCCTCCACATCTGGTATCTGGTGCCCCTGCATTTGCACGTGTGTCTTGTTGACCTCAGCATCTCTTACTAAATAGCAAGTGGTCAGGCATGTGTCTCCTCCACTGAGCCACCAGCTTCTTCAGTGAAAAGCCTGGATTTCACTGGCTCTTCACATTCCCAGGGCTTGCACACTGAGCATGCAGGGGACCATCCTGTCACCTCTGGCGTGCCCCTGCCATGTCGTTGCCCTTTGCTCCATTCATGAGAATGACAGATGATGGGTGTGGGAAAGGGCTGTAGTTCAGTCTGGATTTTTGGTTGTGGCTCTCAAGGCCCACCTGGGGAGGACTATTGGGGGAAGCTCGGATCAAATAGTACTCCAAGAAGCTTGTCCTCCTTCTGGGCAAGCCAGGTTCTTGTCCTTGTTCCCTTGCTCACAGTGGCCATACTCCTCCTCCTCTGTTCACTGAATCTTCCCAGACTCTGAAGTGCATCATGCGGCCATCCCCTCTTCGTGATGTCTTTCAAGAACCCTGTGCCTCATGGAGTCCTTTTTTGTTTTCTTTATGTTTCCTCTTGCACTTAAATCTTGGTTGTTGGGCACAACCTGGTCAGTGTCACCTTCATTTGTATGTAGAGATGAACCAAGACTTGATTCCAGATCTGTCTGCCTGGGAAAACCATGGTGAAAACAGTTGTTCCAAAAAAACATTTTGGGAGTTTGAAATGCAGGTTTGTTTCTCTCTGATTTGTTTATATGAAAGAAGAACATATAGAGGAAGTGTCCTTCTTCCCCTTTTGGCAAGGATGCTGTCGCCCTTGCAGGGAGTAAATGGAATGAAGATGCTGCCTCCTCACCATCACTACCCGCTGGTCCCTGAGCTGTCCCACTGACCTCTGGCTGGGGCTTTGCCCCCTAGCAGTGTCTTCCCCAACTCTCCGGGCTCTGCGTCTAAGTTTCCCGTCTATAGAATGGAGATATCTAATATAGCTCTTTCACTTTAAGTCCTTGATAAATACAAATAAGAGTGAGAAAATCAGCTAAAACTGGGATTTTTTTTAAAAACCCTCCTCCAAATCATGTTTGAATGTTTTTCTTAACAGCTAGAAATGCAAAAGAACTCATTTATTATGCTGTAGTTTTCCAGTTCTCACCATGGAAAATAATCCTGGTACAGCTCCTTTGTGCTTTGGTTCATAGGGGCCTCTCCCAGCCTTTTTTTAGAGGACCTCACAACTGCCGGGTGAAGCCCAGGTCTCAAGGCTCAATTGAAGCAACACCTCTTTTAGGAAAAGTTGAGCCCCCTAGTCCCCACCCTTTCTCATTCCTGATACTCTCTGCATATCTTTATCAAGGGCAGCCACCACACGATAGGATTAACTATCTGTATGTCTTTCTCTCCCCTAGACTATAGGCTCTTGGAGGGTACAGATCATATGCTAGCATTTCTCTATAACCAAGGCCCAGCACAGTTCCTTGTTGTCAAATTCAATATGTCTTTATAGAATAAAGAAATGATAGAAAGAATAAATGAATGGGTTGTAGAGTTATCAAGTGGGGAAGACAGCTTAGAACCCAGGCCTCTTGAGACCAAGCCATTTGAAGTTATTTTATCCAACTCTTTATATGTTTTTCCAGCTCTTTTGTTATGGTCTTTTGAAATCTTTTTATGTTAAAATGTGTATGTTGTTATTGCATTTTTACAGTATGAAAATTTTAGAATACTTAACATTCTTATTTTGATGAATATGATGCTTCAACTTAGAAAATTTGGAATTTCAGAAGCCCTCTATAGTAGCTAAACTGAAACTATTGATTCATTTTCTTTTGTCAGGCAATGACTTTGAAAGAGTCAAATGATTTCAAAACCCAACTTCCCGACGTCTGGGAGAGGATTCCTCAAACACACTTAGCCGTCAAAACAATTCTATGGAGGGTAAAAGATGAAGCGATGGCATTTCTATTTCAAATTAAAGTTGGCAATTTCTACAAATGAGAAAAGGTTGATGATTTGATGGCAAAACGTTTTTAACAGGAAGGAATTTACTTTGGGGGGTGCTTAGGCATATTTTCTCATATTAATACTGATGTACAACAAATCTAGCAAGTTGATAAGAATAGAAAGAACCAGAATTGAGGTAAAGAACTATTTATACCTGCATGTTAAAAGGGAGAAATGTCTGTGAATGCAAACTTAACCAAATCATGGTAGATGAACTGCTATGTGAGCAGAATCTTTGAATGGTTTTATTTTGGATTTCCTTACTGCCACTAACAGAATTGTTGTGCCTGCAATCCAGTGGAGTTTTGTTTTGTTTTAATCGGATTTGTTGGCGGAGACAGTTTATATTGTTTAAAAAAAAAAATGTAACTTTCAACATCCAGCTGCTTTTCTGAGAATTACCCATCTATGAGAGAAAAAAATAAAGTGGCACCATTAACATTTATGAGAAACAGCCTTAACATTATCATAAATTATACAGTAAACTATCTTGGCCTCAGATTGAAAGGTGTGTGTTTGTCTTTGAAGCTGATGTATTTTGACAGCACACCAGGAGACAGCTCGCTCTGAAAACGGGCAAGATGAGAGCCTCTGAGGAAAGAAATCACTCCTGCAAGTGAGCACAAACCAGACAGGGGGTAAATGAACTTCCCACCTGGACACATCGCAATTTTAGAAGCATTGATCACACAAGAAGTTAGTGCTAGCGGGGACCTACCAGCCATTTAGTTATATCTTTTCTATTTACAAATGCAGAATCTGAAACTCAGGAAAAAAGAATTTATTTTTCCTCTGGGCTTCATCTAGTGTTTCAGGGATGGAGCCAGAAGCAGAACTCACCCTGCATCATGGAGTGCAGCTTTTGGAGCCCAGGGGAGCCAGAGGGGCTCCTTTAGCCTTTGCTTCCTTCTCCATAAAAGGAGCACATTCTTTGAGCGATACATCCTGTCTGCTTTGAAAACCCCACGTTTCAATGAAATTTGTAATTATCTGATGAAATTTGTAATTTCTCTATTTTATTACCTTCATCTCAAAAGGAATGGCTACTTTTCCAGGAATTGGGTATTGTGGGATGGGTGACTACGTGTGAGGTCCCTAGGAGAAGGGGAAGATGGGGCTCCTTCAACTGCTGCTCTCCTGTTCTAGGGTGCCAGTAGGTACTACTTTGGGGTGGCAGAGCATAAACCAACCTCTATACTATTTTGGCTGCAACCTAAAACCCTGAAACTGAGTCCATGGTTGGGCAGTGGTTCTGAGGAGTTGCTCAGAACTCCTGTCCCACCTGTGCCTATTAATTTATATTGTCTATTCGCCATCTTCACTCTGTCACCACCAAATCACATCTTCAGGCGTGATTACCCTCCTCACCTTCCCAAATCATCTTGCCCATCATTGCGAAAATGGTCACCCTCCATTTTCTTTATGAAAAAGTGTTGAAGGACCAATAGTGAGTACTTGCAGGTCACCTCTACACAGCCCAGTCTACAAAGGCGGTTGCATTAATCGTGGGTCCTCGATGCTAAACAACCCATTCAGTTTGTCTTGCCCTGTATATGGTATACTCTCTCCCCTGAACCCCAATCACTGGTCTCTGCTAGTCCAAAACCCAGCCCTTGACTCACCTCATCAAGGAGGCCCTGGGGCTCAGCCTCCCCACACTGATTACTTCATAGCTTTTTGTCTCTCGGGTCCTCCTTGTAGAATAACTACTGGATTGTTTGGTTCTGATGCCCACGTTGTTGAGGACCTCTTGGCTTCAGAAAAGTTGTGGTGCTGAAATTGCTTCTTCCTTCCCAAGGCTCTGTGGGGCCAGCTTGAGTATCTCTAGCATTGCAGCACCCTGACAGGCCTTTCCCTTCCCTGCAGCATGCCCGTGCAAGGCAGTCCCTGAGACTGGGACCGCAGGATGGAAAAGGAGCCCATTTAGCTCCACCATGTCTCTCTAATAAAGAGAAACCTCACTTCACTCTGAAGCCACAGAAATGTGCTCTTGGCTCTCTTTGAGGGAGTCTGTTTTGGAAATTCCATGGTCAGAAGCAGCAGAGCTGCGGCAGGCAGGCCGTGTGGTGCAGCATGTCCAGGATCGAGTGTCCTGTCTTTCAAGTCAGCCAGGCTCCCTTTCAAACCCGTGGTTTGCCCAGAGATCTCATGTGGGTTTTCATTTTAAATGGTGCCCTTGAATGTGGCTCATATTTGCATTTTGTTGGGCTATCCATTACAAAGCCTTCATAGTTGAGCACCTCCCAGTAAAAGGAGCCAAATTAAAGGACATGGAAGCCAGTTCCCTCATACACTCTGGAGACGTGAAAGAGAGCAGTGTCCTCATTGGGCCAACCCCAAATTCCAAACCCGTGGGTGCTGAATCCTGCACCGTCTGGGTCTTCACTAAGGGATGGGAATCCCTAGACCTTCTACTACCAAACTGTGCCCACCTACTGAACATATATCATATTCATTACTTTATTTTTCTAATAAAAATAGACATTCTTTGGATTTGTAAATACTTATTTTAAATAGTTTGTCAGTTTTTAGTTAATGAGCTAAAAATCATAAATTTAATGATGTGGGAGTATACATAATATTTTGATGTCAGAAAGGGATTCTCAGATCACATGAACAAAGAGTCAAATACAAAGCCCTGAGACTGCCCTGTCCCATGTCTGTGTGGGCTAGCATTGGCCATGACTCTAAATTAGAAGAGGTGAGCTGGGCTGAGCTGATGGATATGATAAGAACAAGGTGTATGGATAACCATTAATATTAAAAAGCCAGTTATATAACCAATTTCATCCCAGAGAGTTGGTTCCCAGCATTTTGATAAACTACTTTGCATGTGTAGCATTCATCTGTGAGAACTTTTACTTGAGGAATCTCTGACTACAAATCCTTTTATATAACCAAAGTAATTGTTAATACCTACTATATTTTAGTCACAACAAATATTTCAATAAATACGGATTGAGTAAATTGTATGAGAAAGCAGGCCTGTCAACCATGCATTTCTCTGCTAGAGATCATGCAATACAGGATTTTCCCCATTTCACAGAACAGATGCTAATGGGTTACATTATCTGGTCTTTTCCTCATCAAGTTTTTTAAAGTGGAAACTTACCTGAGTACTAAATGTGCTTGGAAATCTGTGCCAGCTGTGGGAGAAAGCTGAAATTTCAGCTCTTTGTCACTTTCTCCAGAGTTCACTTGGGTTTGGGGGAGAGGGAAGAGATGACATTGGATAGGCAAGGCAGTGACATCAGTCTCCTGGTGTTTAAAAGAAAAAAATGTCTCTCCAGTCGCCTCTGCGGTGAGCCAAATTTTCAGTTTCACAGTTAAGTCTAAACTTAAAGCTTCGTTGGCTGAAATAAGAACTCTGCGGAGTGACATTTCTGTTTTAAGGGCTTCTGTGGAAACCATATTGCTGGCGTAGGAATTCAGTTTCATGGGGCAGGAAATGGTTTGGGGCTGTAGTGAATAATGTTCCCCTATTTCAGATGGAAAAACATTGAAAATCATGATTCTGGCCCTTACAGAACAGCTATTCGTGGCTGCCACGGTGAACGCTGCCTCTAGTTTTGCTTTGGCAAGGAAGACCAATTGACCACAATAACGGGGACTTTGATTTTATGGCACTTGACATCTTGAAAGTTGCTGAAGTGCTTCACAAATTGGTAGGCAGGCCAGACCAAACATGCCTTCTTATGTGAAAATCTCAAGGAAAGGTGGGAGCGTGTACTTGTGTGTGTGTGTGTGTGTGTGTGTGTGTAATTTAAAAAAAAAATGTTTTTTGAACAGGCTCAGGAACTTCCTAGCCAAACATTTTAAGACCATGTCTGCAAAATGTGACTGCAGGCGTTAGAGGCACCTGGTTTAGGAAGAGCTGACTGTTATTTTAGCCTTTTTTTTTTTTCCTTCTCAAGAGGACCATGACCTAGGGCCACATGAGTAACTTTGTCATTTCCTACAATATTGTCCTGCTGAGCCAAAGAATGTTCATTGTGGAGGCAAAGAATGTCCCATATGATTTTTATGCTCCATCCATCTGCATTAGCTCCCCACTGTCTTCAGAATCAAAGTCCACATCCCAAGCCTGAAAGTCAGGACCTCCATCTATGTCCTGGCCCCTTCCTACTGTTTCTGGCCTTGCTTCCTGCATCTCTGGAGGCAGTTAGGTCTGAGTTTCAGCCATCTAGACCGATCACATCACACTTACTTAAAAGCAAGTGCAGCATTTCTGTAATAACTGGTAAGAGCAGAACACATATCTTGTAAGGTTAGATTAGGTCTATATTTAATTTGCCAGAGGCATAGCATCTTACTTATTCAAGGGTGCTACTCGTAGCAGGTGCCAGATGCAGCACATCTCAGTGAAATTTTCCCCAGGTTTGCCAAGAAGGGGTCAGCAGTAATGTGGAGTCTCACCTGACCTGGGAAGCCCATGCTTACTGTTTATCTGCTCATTCTCCTTGGGCTCACATCACCATTCCAGAAGTATATGCAGAACAAGATTGTGCCTGTTCTTTGGAGATAACATATACAAAGCCAACTCAGGCCTAGCAAGGTCTCATCCTCATTTGAAGGGGCAGACAATAGAGTAGTCCCCCAGGGACATCAGTCTTCCATCTTCCTGTGCACCCAGAGCCCAATCCCCTGAGGTTCCTACCCCTCTGACTTAATATCCTTCATTTATCTGGGAGTCATTTCACAAGGCTTACAGGTAGGTGCCAGGAAGGAATGTGGTACCTCTCACCACGTCCTTTGCACAGGACCCAGCTTGCACTGTGTTCAATTAAGGTTAGCTACTATGGTTCTCATTGTTATTCACCTGCCTTTTGCTATATTGTGACTCAGATACACATTGAACCCTGTATAAACCCTTTATTCCTGCCTTCCACCTTTCTCTTTGCCACAGAAGGCTCTCTCCTGTCATTGCCTCCAAACCTTTTCCATCCCATGAGACTTTGCTCAGATGCCACTCCCTCTGGGGATGCCTTTTTGGGTTGTTCCTTCCACAGCCTGGAAATGCCACGCTCTGTCTAACTAACTCTCCTGGCACTAGGCTGCCTCACCTTTCCTGCAGCAAGGCTTCTCAGACTCTCCGTGGTCCAAGAACCAGTTTCCACCTCCTCAGTCCATTGTACATCAAAATAATTGTATAAAATATTTAAAAAGAAAGCAATTAAAAATACAATCTGCATTTTTTAATTATTAGAAACAACAGATATAAAGTTATATTGTCAAATGTGTGTGAAAGATTTGAAAGATTTACTTCTCTCAGTTTCTGTACTTCTTTTGCCCCAGAATGGCAATGTGTAGTTTGAGGACCAGTTTAGGGGCATGGAGCAGTCTGAATAGTGCAGGGTCATATCACCCTGCAACACTGGCATAATTACTCAGGCACATATCTAATTAAGTCAATCCAACCTCTCACACCTGGCGGGAGCATTACTCATAGAGGGTGTTTGATAGATTAGTTGAATTGACTGACTAACTGAATGCACAGCAAATATTAGTTGAATTGAATGAATGAATGAATAAATGATTGCCTGTACAGAGCATATTTAAAACACATAATCCTGAGGATGAATTTTCTTAATGAACACTACGCCAAAGGGATTATAATTTTTTTATCTTTGCCTTTTATAAAATTCACTCATTTGCATTGCATATTACAAGCAATTCTTTTTCCTTATTTTTTAAAATTTTCCATCTCTGATAGTTAAATGGAAATACGATTTATGCTCTCACCAGTCTGTGGGCATATTGATAATATTCTGAAAAACAAGACGTAAATGAAAACCTTTAGAGAACACATATCTTATGCTATAGTAAGCATCAGAATTTCTGAATTTAATAATTTCTAATTACAGAGGAGATGATATAATTAAAAGTATAAGAACTTAGCAAGAATAGTTACAAGTCAAGATCCATATCTGAATGAACGGAGGTGACAGGTTGCTATGTAGTGTTGTTTTCAACAACCCACCAACGTTGGATGTAAACCTCCCTAGTGAGGATCCCATCCTCCTGAGGAGTGTGCTCTGGTCACCCTCATCCCCAGGGAAGGGGACCAGGAGACCAGCAATCATGGCACTTTTTCCTCATCTCCACTTGATCCCAACAGGAGAGAAAGCCCGGCTCTGCCTCCTTCATAACCACTTACAGGAGGCTTGGAGGTTTGAGGCTCAGCTGTGTTCTTTGTTTTCTAGAACTCTCATGCCCCTGTTGTTTCTTCACCTTGAAAAAAGAAGAGTCAAGACTGCAACCTCTCAGCCTTCTTCATTTTCCTCTCTTGCTGTCTCTGGCAGCATCACCCTACAACCAGTTCAAACCCACAGAACTCCTTCTGGGGGGGGTTCCACACTGTGCTGTCGCTCAGCCCACAAGCGTTTATGACTGTCTCCTGTGTGTGAAGCAGGAATACAGTCGTGAACAGGACACGTGCAAGCGCAGGAGGGAAGCACCTAACCAAGGAACTGCAGGTGTTGGGAGTGTGTAGATGTTGGAAGAGACAGATCTCAAGGGAGGATGGGAGGTCAAGAAGGTGGCTCCAGGAAAGTGACACTGAAGCTCAGACAGGAAGTGTGCATAGAAATTTACCAAGGGAAGTTCAGGGGGAGGAGCATTCTAGGATTCATAGATGACGCTTCCTAACCATCAGCCCTCAACACCCCAGGGCTTCCAACACATGGAATTATAAAATATGATGCTGTTACTCACAAAGGTCTTGGGTGAGAGTTTCTTATATTTCCAATCATAGAATTAAATGAATATAAGAATAAGTCATTCATAGGTAAATATTAACACTTGTTATGTGGCAGCCACTGTTAATTGTGTAATAGCCCTCTATCTATTATAGTTAGATACTATAATTTCCTCCCATTTACTGGTGGAAAACTGAGGCACTGGAAGGTTAAATAACTGGTCTAAGGTCATGGAGCAAGGACATGACAGATTGGGGATGTGAACATGAGGTGGTCTTTTAGAGTTTACACTTTTAACAAACACACCATTGTGCATGAACTACATGCAAAAAGCATCGTATTCTTCTTTTTAGGTTTGCAATTTCTAATACAGTGCTAAGTGAATCAATCCCCAATAAAGGCTTACTATTCAATTAGGTTAGATTTAGTTAGCCCACTGCCAAATCTTCATTTGGTTGAAAACAAGGTGGGTGGAAAAGGCTTTGCTTCCTCAGCCATGTATTATTAGAGGCAGCAAGGTACGGAGAGAGTGAAGCCACCGGGTTTCAGCATCTGCTTACCACTTTGCCTAATGCTACACAAACTCTGTGTTAGTGATTTGGTTTTGTTTCTTTTTGGTGCTGGGGATTGAACCAGGGCCTGGAATGTGCCAAACACTACCACTAGGCATGCCCCCACCATGAGGTTTTCATTCATTCATCAAACATTTATTGGGGAACTACTATATTAGGCACTATTCTAAACTCCAAATGAACCAGACAAAATCCTACCCTCTCATATCTTCATCACATAATCCTATACATAACCTGTTAGTACAGTGCCTATGGTATCTGTTGATTTTTATTATATGGTGCTGTTGTTCAGTGACTTTCACGGGCAGGTTTGACACAGTCCTTATTTTTTCGGTGGACATGTCAAATGAGATGGCAAAACAGGATTTGGAGATGGTATTGGCAAATTAGGTCATACAACACAGTGACCGTGGCTCTTTGGGGGTCTTCACAATGATCACCATTGAATTAATCACACCACTGTTGGCTTCTGATTTTTAGATAGCCAAATGTTCCCTTTGGGCCTTGGCTGGTATTTTTGGAACTGCGTTTTAGTGGTAACGTTTTGGTGTTAACACAAAGGTCTACAAACATTTTCTGTGAATTTTTACTATGTAAATGACCAGAAAGTAAATATTTTAGGGTTTGTGGGTACCAGTCTTTGTTGCAACTGCTCATCTCTGCTTGCTGCTGTACCAAGAAAGCAGCCAAAAGCAATATGTCCCCAGTGGACACATCTCTGCTCCAATAAAGCTTTATTTATACAAACAGGCATTCAGCCCACAGGTCAGTGTGCCAACGTCTGGTCCAGAAGAAAAAAATTCTGTGATCGATAACAACAGCTTTTTAAGAGAAAAGAAAACATGAACTAATATCACAAAATAATATTGACCCTGTTCAAACTCACAGATGTCTGGATTCAATTCTATGTGTTGTAAATGTCCCCCTTTTGTGTAACCTTTCCTGGTTGGTTCAAGACCAAGGCCAGTGCAAGGATCACCCAAGAAAGACATTTCAAGAACCTGGAAAGGACTTCTTTCCTTGAATAGAAGCGGTGGAGATAAACTGTCCCAGGGGAGTTTGTGTCGGGTACAGGAAGAATTTTCAGCAGCGAGGGCTTTTTCAATATTGAAATAGATTACAAGAAGGTTTGTTACTGAGAAGGATTTTCTTTCTCTAGACATTTTAAATTCCAGAGAGGTTCCTACACAATTAATCATTCACTGATTAAAAATCTGACTTTCTCCTTATCTTGTATGAGGTAGTGAGGTCCTGATGCGGCCAGAAGCCTGATGGCAGATGGATTAAATGGATTGTATATTCTCTCTGGAATTTGGTGACCAGCCTTAGGATATTACCAAACCAGAGTGAGGTCTCACAAAATTACAGTCAGGGAGAGGAAGCCAATCTGAAACAGAGGAAAGGAAGCATTTTCTAATGCCCTTTTAAGAAATGAAATTTTATTCAAGAGGCCTAAAGTGCCACAGGGCAATGGGGCCAGGACCAGCAAACACCTATCCTAGATAAAAGTAAATGTTAATTAACATATCAATGGTGTGTAGATCTTAGGTGCTTCTAAAGTGCTGGAGGGTGTTTGACAACTTTTTCTTCCCTTAAGCTCTTTTGCTTTCTCTTTGAAGAACTATTTTAAGAAAAGAGAACCCCTGTTCCAATCTATTTTGATCTCAAGGATGTCTGATTTAATATAATTTTCTCACGTTCCTACCAACTTGCCCAAGGTGAGGAATAATTTACTTTGTTAGAGCAAAAGAACAAAGACATTTTTGGGAAATGGAAAATAGTGGACTTCGTTTAACAGTTTAAAAAAAAAAAAAAAGGACTGTAGTTTTATACATATTGGCAAAACTGCTATCCATCATTTAAAAACTTTTGGGTTCACAGACAGTAGTAGTGGCATTTTGAGGCCTTTCTGAATTTGTTCATATAGGCAGTCACCCGAAAGGAGACCATCTCCTCTCAGTGGTCTCCTGTGTGTTTCAGTTGTAGTTGATGGGTGTATTAGGAACAGACAGAGCAGGGGTGATTCCAGCCCATTGGATACAGCAAGTAATTACTTCCCTGATTTTGGAAAAGCTAAATATACGCCCACTCAGGCAACGGTTGTAGCTGGAGCCAGGGTAGGCAGATGCTAGCTGTTCAGTGACCATGCTCAGGAGTTTGCTGGTAGGAGCGGAGGAAGAGTTCCAAGAAGACTCAGAGCTCGGAAGGTTTCTTAGGGCTGAAGTGGGTCCGAGGAGAGGACCCACATATGTACAGGTGTTCCATAAAGGTCACTTCCCATACTCGCCCCATCTCTCTGCTGAAGATGCTCTCAGGAAAACCTACTTTAATTCAAACGAAAACATATTTGTTTAAAACCCACTGCAGAAGATTCAAGGGCACTGGGCCTCATGGCATTTATAAATAGATGGATTTATAAATGTATATATTATATTATATATAATGTGAAAAAATGGAATGAGAGCTATGCAGTGAGAGGAGAGGTCAGTTTGACGGTACAGGCCAGGCAAATATGAGTGAGTGGCAAAATTCTGTGACAAATAGGAAATTTTTGTAGGGTGGAGATGGGGGTAGGTGGCAGTGGTCCAGAGCTAAGGAAACCTTCTGGGGGAGGAGTGACTTGAGCAAGGCCTGCAGGGGCGAGTGGGATTGGCTGGATGGAGAGAAAGAGATCCCGGGAGGGAGAAGTACAAGCTCCTGAAAATCACCCGCCTTGGGGTCTGTTAACTCATTGCCCCATGCCTGATAGTTGCTTCATGGATGCTGTTGAATGAGCGAGCGACTAATTCTTCTGATTTTTTTTTTTTTTTCTCCTTTGAACTTGGTCTACAGCACCAGTTGAGAACTGCATTTGGAGCTGTGTCACTTTATGAGGCTTTCTCTCTCTGGCTGCAGGCAGTGTTCTGTGGGAAAGGCCGGTGTTTGGTGTTTTTGCATCTTACAGCAGTAACTGAATGTGGAGTATGTAGCAGATGTGCCTAAACACGCTTCCTCATGGAATGAAATGACTGAAGACACCGGACACCTTGATAGAAAGTAGTGTCCTCTTAGGCACTTTGACAAAGAAATTCTTTGTCACTGGTGATTGCTTTGCTACCATGGAGAGCACATCTCCTCTGGGGTCTGTGTGACCCCAGTGGGAATGAGCCCATGTACTTATTATGGGGGTCTCCGTGCCAGCTGGAGAAGATCATTGATGGTTCTGGCAGTTAATTCTGTGCATGAACTTGGCCCATGCCACTTCTATAGTATGTCAGCCTTGAGGCATGTAGACTGGTTGGATCCAAGTTGAAGAATGGATCCAACCAGTTTCTACCACCCACCAGGCAATAAGCTTAGTGCCTTTAAAATGTCATTATACTTGACTTTCATAATAACCTTGTGGATACGACTTTGTCTGTTTGAAGAGAGAGCATGCAGGGCATTCAAGTGGCTTGGTCAATATCACACAAAGCATGGGTAGTGGAGGTAGACTCGAACCCAGGACTCTGGTCCAGAGTTGTGCTTCTTCAGTCTGGTTTGCTGCCTCATAGGACACCAGTCCTTCATGGCTGACTAGACCTGACCCAGAAGAGGGGAGAGGAGACGTAATTTCAGACCAGGGGCAGTGAGCTTGGCAGAAGAGAGTACCTTTGAATTTTGGTGGTTGGTGGGAAGGCTTCTCAACTTAATGAAATACCACAGGAGCCATTGGAAAAATTTTAACTAGAGAAATGACATGATAAAGTTATTAATTATTAGGCAGTTAAACACACTTATCAAGCCTAAATCATGTTCCATGTTCTGTGATGGAGCAAACTATACATTGTTTCTGTTCTTTAAAACTTTTATTCTATTGGGCAAGATAAACCTTAGTGAAGTAATCTCATAAGTACTCCTTATAGTTACATCTGTGGAACATGCTTCAGAATGATTGCATAGGAAAAGGGTAAAGGTGAGATCCTCTCAAGTTTGAGGAAATAACTTTTAAGACCCAAGAGATAAGTAAGGATTAACTAGGTGAAAAGAAAACTCCATGCAGAGAAATAGTACATGCAAAGGCCCTGTGGCAGAAGGAATTTGACCTATTCCAGGAATTGAAGGAGGCAACCTTCAGTGGAGCTGAGCAAAGTGAAAGGGAGGTTAGGGGATGAAGATGGGGGAGAAGTAGGAAAAGTTAAAACTTGCAGGACCTTAGGATATCACTGATGTTGGTCTTTACCCAGTAGGTGCTCCTGACGTGGCAGCGGGTAATGAAGATAAGTGTAAGAGCTGGTGTGGCCCAACCCTGATATCTCTTCTATTTCAGGACCAAAGGCAGAACTCAGCAGTGCCACCCTCCTGTTGTGTTTGCAAGCTGTTGCCAGGACCTGGGCAGGTTAAGAGTTTTCAATGGACTTGTCAGGGTTTGTGTTCTATGGAAACTGACTGAGCCTGCCAGCTGAGGGGCTAATTTTAGTAGAAATAACCTAGGTGGGTTTGTTAATTTTCTTCACTCCCTCGATGACCTGTCTGCGTAGCGTGAAGGTGCTTTGATGTGACTGGGAGAACAGAAGGATATTTTGTGCATAGCCAACCGTGAGAGGAATGCTGGTTTTGCAAGGAGGAAGTGTGGGAAGCTGACAGGTGAGTTGTGGGGAAGGGGGAGATTAGAACACGCCCCATGTGGCTTTTCCCACCTCCCCAAATGCAGCCTTATTCATCTAAGATTCATCTTCTATCAGAGAATTAACTTCTATGAGCCTAGGGTGTCTGCAGTTCTCTAGGAAATGAAACACATTGGTGGATTGTTTTGTGGTTGGCTTACATGTGCATGTCAGGGTCAGGGAAGAAAACCCCTCTGCTTCCCTTGGATTTATTGAGTATGTTATTTTCCCCCTTTGGTTCCATAACACTTGAGGTACTTGCAGAGAGCTTTTTGAGTCCCAGCCGCAGGGCTCAATCTGCCTGTGTAAATGGACAGCATGGGGGAAGGTCTGTCCCATGCATGCAAATGATCCTGGCGTGGCCCCTTTGTGGGGTTCTTTGTCTGTCGGCTGCCATGTCTGGGATCCGTTCTGAGGGATGAGTTGCCAGGATAGTGTGAATGCCCTGGGAATGAGAATGGAGCCCATAGGCATCTGCACACACTGCCTTTGGGGCTTTGAGATCTCCCCACAGTGGCAGGCAGTCTCCAGTGTCCACAGGGCCAGACATTCAGGAGGGTTGGGTGCTGACATGCTGTCTGTGATGTCCCAGTTGCAAAGTCAGCTCCACATGGCGAGGGCTGTGCTCCAACGAGCTCCTCTCCCTGTGAGGTGCTGGAGAAAGCCCTCAGCCTTGTGGTTTACCTCTGGAATGTGGAGGTCATTCCACCCTCAGCCCTTAACTGGGGAGGAGCAAAGAGGGTCTGGACATCCAATTCCTATCCAGTTAACTCTTTAGCTCTCCAGGGGCTGATCAACTACTTCCTCCTGGTTCCAGCTCCTCACTACCCATCCTGGAGCCTAATTCTGTGCCAGTCCTTCCCTGCCAAATTCCTCAGCCCTGCCCAGGAGGGGAGGGGAGCCAGGGCCCATTGTGTTCTCCCTGGGTTGTCAGCTCCTGTGGACCCCCCCACCTCCCCAGAGCTTTGTGCCAGAGTACCCACCTCCAATCAGTGGAAGGATCTAGGGAGCAGGGGAGAGATGAGGATGTTCACATAAAGACATCTATGACACAGATAGGTCTCTGCCAAGCTCATGTAGGCACTCAATATTTTTGTCTAGCTTTAACCCCACTGAGCATTCAAAATTAAGAGATATTCATATTCAAAGTATGGAATGGCTTCTAAATACAGGAATGAGGTCTCTTGCTGGGGCTTTGAAAAGCCTCTGGTAGTCCCCCTTAGGAAAGCATCCAGTCCATTATCTAGGAGGAATATGAGTTTGAAAAATACTATCATGTGGAAAAGAGAATGGCCAGGCAAGAAAAGGTAGAGGGGGATGTTGTATAATTAAAGAAGAATAAGTAGGTGCCATCTTGCCGTGTGGGGTGGGTGACCCTGGAGAAGAGCAGGTGATGAGTGGCCAGGAGACACGTGAGCACAGCTGGGAGGTTGTGGGTACACAGAGGAAGAATTTGGATTAGTTCTTTAGCAAGAAAACAAAACTGTGCTTTTGACAGCAGGGGCCATATAAAAAGGAAATGGGATATCAAAGGATGTTTTAAGAAGAGCTCTGGATGTCCGGGGACTGGAGCAGAGGGAATACGAGCAAAAACTAAAAGCTTGGGAGGCCAGAGGTCCTCAGCTGTGGCTCTGACGGCTGGGGCAGCCAAGGCCAGGACTCACAGTGGGAAGCAGGCTTTTATTTTGTTATTTTAAAGGA
This sequence comes from Glaucomys volans, assembly GCA_020662805.1. Classification (NCBI taxonomy): domain Eukaryota; kingdom Metazoa; phylum Chordata; class Mammalia; order Rodentia; family Sciuridae; genus Glaucomys; species Glaucomys volans. The sequence continues at coordinate 231,996 of JAJEJO010053531.1, forward strand.
AGGATGTTTACAGGCCACTCAAGGAAGAGAGGAGAGATTCGATTTCCCTGTCTGTGTGACAGTCCGTGGTCCAGTCCTCAGAATCCTGGAGTGTGAGGTCAGCAGGGTTGGGGAGGGGCTTCTTCTGGGAAAACCCCATTAGTGCAGGCCTCTGGACTGCTTTGCAACTGCTGTCGGGAGGCGTGTGTGTACTCTCTCAGACAGTGGGGCCAGGGTGTGGACCAGGTTGCAGGTCCTCTGCTCAGTGCTGAGAGAAATGGATGTACAGCATGGGCCAGCACTAGGAACCAGAGGGGCAGCCTGGGGCGTGGCTTGGTGCATCCTCAACCAAAGCTCCTACCCAGGTGCTTGCTTGGAAGATGGTTTGCGAGTCGACCTACGCTACTCCTCCTGGCAGTCCAGGTTAGTTTCAAGCATGTACAACTCATGCAACTTTAACTCACCCTGGAATGGAATGCATCATGGAGGCCCTGGAAGCTACTTCCAGCACTCAGAACAAATCCATCCACTGTCCCCACTGGGGTCCAGGCCCTGGTGCATTGATTCCTACTGTCCCTCTGCATGGTCCACATCTGCACTCTCCCTCTCTACCTGCTTCTCCAGCACCACTCAGCAGCAAGAATGCTCTTGGGAAATACAAAACTGGTTCTATCACTCTTATGCTTTGAAGGCTTTCTGTTATCCTGAGGACAAAATCTAAAACTCATCACCAGATTTACAAAGCTTTCAAGATTTTATTTTTTATTTTAAAGAGAATATGTTTACAAGATACTCAAGGGAAGAAAATAAATTAGATTTCAGAGAGATTGGATTTCCATAATCACTAACATTTTACCTTCCTGTTGCTGAATTCTAGACATGCTGAGCTACTAGTTTCTTCAATGTATCATGCTCTTTCCTACCCCAGGGCCTTTGCACAGCTGTTCCTAATACTTAGAAAATATGGTCTTTTTCATTTATCTCTCCAGCTAATCTGTACTGACCTTTTTAGTCTTGAACTAAACAATCCCTTCTTCAGTTTCTCATTATCTCTCATTACCCTTACTTACCCTTACTTTTTTCCATTCACTTTGTTATACTTTGCAACTGGATATTCCCTTGTGTGTTTACTTGTTCACGTTTTGTACATAAACATCCTAAGAGCTGGAACCATGTCTGTTTAGTTCATCTTGCTGTCCTCAGTGGACTCTAAATAAATATTGGTTGATTGAATGAATGAATGAAAGAATGAATGAATGAATTTTGGCAGGTTTTATGATCTTGTTTGTACTTCTCTGTAGGAGAATTTACGCAGTCATTCCTCATTCCTTGCTTTGTTCTACAAACATTTAATGAGAAGTTGGTGTGGACAAGCCAAGGGTAAGATACATTTTGTATTCTCAGGGTGATTGTGGTGAGACACAGTAGGTATGCCAGGTGAACTGAGCACATAGCCCCTCATGATGGTGTTCCAGGTAGATTGTTTAATATGATTTTCTGATATTAAAGCTGGTAAGAATCAACATAGCAGGATGTGATTAACCATTCCCAAATCTCCTCTGAAAGACATTAACCTCAACTGTAAGGAGTGTAAGATAAGCTGTGATCTAGTTAATTATAACATGAGGGCATGTGTTGGTGATAGATAACGTGGAGGATGAAAAGAAATATTGAAATCCAGAGCTGCAGACAATAGGAATGTGCCATTGGCTCTCACCCTCCAGGAGAGCGGAGACTCATTGTAAATAAAAGACCCCTCTCTCTAACTACTGGTAGCCTTGTGACAGAGAAGGCAGAGGGTTCTGCTTCTTTCAGGAGAACCCATTCTTCTGACCTTTCAAAATGCTATGATAAATTGGGAGAATATTTTTTAAATTTGCCATTTTTTTGTTGGCATTGGTGGGAGAGGACAGGAGGTAACTCTGGGTCTTTTGAATTCTATTCCTAAAATTTAGGATGATTGACAATTTCATTGAGTTTACTATCAAACTTGTTTCCTTTAAAAATTATGTATAACAAAAAATAGTACTGAACCCAAGTTTACTATTTCAAGAACTATCTTTAATAACTAGAAAGAGGACCTTTAGATAGTTACTCTGAGAATGTCTGGCCATTGAATTTCATTCACCTAAGGGTAGAAGGGTTTGAACTTTATTTCCTGAGTTGATGAGTATTTCATGATAAACCAGTTCTGGCCCATTAACTTCATTTCTCAAAACACAGGTTTTAAAAGAGTGTTTCCTGAAGGAGTTGCCACTAAAAAATGGAATGAATCCAACTTGCTAGAAATAAAAATGGTCAGAGTTGAACGTGGTACACAATGTCGATGAATATATTTTGTTCTTTTTTTTCTCTGTAGTGTGTGTGTTTGAAGTAATAAGAAGTGTTTTAAAAATAACAACCACCATGTGTCTGATCAGCAGTATGATATCCTGTAGCTGTTGAGACTGAGTGAAGTATTAACCTACCTTTCCATTCTCCCTGTATTTTTCCTGATTTATATAGAATATTAAACTGAGGGGGGTTTAATATTTCAAGGAAGCTGTCCTTCTCCCCTGCTGAGATTTAGTGGGGGATAATACAGACTGCCCCTCAGAAGACAATTAGAAGCCATACCTACAGGGACATCAAAGTCTACAAGATTTATACAAAACAAATTTGTAGATTTATACAAAACAAATCTGTCCAGACCTTGCACTGGAAGTAACAAACAAGAATCACATCACCCAGTTCCATATTGTGGGTGTGGTCTCATCCAAGGAATGTCTGCAATTCCCATTTCTTTTTTTTTTTTTTTCAATTCAACAAACATTTACTGAGTGTCTGTTATGTGCTAGGTAATGTTCCAGGCACTTGGGATACATCAGAGAACAAAACAAGGATCCTGCAGTGGTAGAGCTCATAGTCTGTGGTTTATTACCCTTTTCCCCTGCATACTTCCTGTGACCTTGGCAAGTCACCACCCCTGTCTGTACCTCTGTCATCAGTTGCCCAATGAAGGAATAAGCAGACCTCTACTAAGATGTGGATAATGTGCCTGGTATTCTGTAGATGCCAAACAGGACACCCATCCCAGCCCACCACCCAAACAGCAGAGAAGACCAGAATTTGCTTTGGTTTTTCTTCCTTCCTTTTTTTTTTTTTTTTTTTTTTCCTTTTCAAAACTGGAGATTGAACTCAGGGCCTCACATATGCTAGGCAAGCACTGAGGCACATCCCCAGGCCTTTCTAAAAAAAAATTAGTTTGAGACAGACTATGCCTAAATGGTCCAACCTGACCTTGAACTTGTGATCCCCCTGCCTCAGCCTCCCTAGTAGGTGGAATTAGAGGCATGCTCCATTGCACTGGCTGGAAGTTGATTTTTAATAAAGAACAACTGGGAGCGTGTGGAGGCTGCTGAGCACAGCCTCTGCTGTGCTGAGGAGGTGGTGAGGGCGCAGGCGGCTGCTGCTGCCTTGCGCCTGGTGGCCTGCCGGTGAGGCCCTCGCCCTTCCTAGTAGCTGACTACGTCCTCTGCGCTGCCTCCTTGGCTGCCTCAGCAGGTGTTTACAAAGGGCCCTCACCTTACAACTTGGCCAAGGTGTATTTGAAACCCCTCGTGGTCTGGGGCACGTTTTGCTTTTGAACCCTGCGAGGCCCAATTCCTGAACAGCTCCAGAGAAGCCCAGAAGCTGGGAGAATCCCAGGTGAGCCCTTGGATCGGGGTCCGGAGCCCACGTCCGAGCTTACACAGTACCTTCCTGGTTCCTCCGCCACCATCAGCTGGGCACGGTTGATGATCCAGGTGAAGGTGATCGTGGTCCCTTACCGGGGCCACACGGGAGAGCAGGTGTGTTCTTGCGTGAGCAGCAGTGGCAGAAACCACTCTGCCCCAGTGACTTGGTCTGGAGTCCCTCCCGTGTACTGTGCTTCCAGCCAAGATTGCTTTGCTATGGGGACTCAAGCACCACTGGCGAACTTTTGGTCCCATGACCTTGGGAGTGCGCTCTGGCCCAGGAAACGCCTAGCCATCGCTCAGCTGGCAGCTGTCACTACCGCGCGGCGCCCAAGGTGCCTCCGCCGCCTTCAGGACTTGTACCTCCCGTGTCAGTGTGAGTAAACAGCCAGATATGAGCATTCACTGGGGTAAACCATAATTAGGTATGTTCTTGAGGTTTTCAGAGCGATCCTTTCATACCTTTGTAAAATCGACAATACATGAATGATAAAATTTCCCCATAGATAGTTCAGCTAATTGCTCCTTCTAGGTAAAGAATGGCCCCGTTTCTTCGTCTGTC
>JAJEJO010053532.1:0-22863 GCA_020662805.1 Glaucomys volans
TGGGGGTAAAAATAATAACAGAATGAGACAGACATCATTGCCCTGTGTACATATATGAATGCACAGATGGTGGACTCTACTTTGTGTACAACCAGAGAAACAAAAGCTGAATTCCATTTGTGTACAATGAATCAAAACAAATAAATTTAAAAAAAAGAAACTTAAAAAAAAGAAAAAGAAACAGAATCACCAGGAGTGATACAGAAGAAGGTAATTATTATAAGAATTTGAGTTTATTCCATTGTGGAAGTTGGTTGAAGTGTGTATGTGCGATTCTTTATTTTGATATCACACCTGTAGCCAGCAAGTCTGTAGCAGGCAATAAGGAAAGAAAGAAGGCTGTAAAGTGTGAAGGATAAAGCAAAGAGAAAACAGAAACCCATGAGGACCATCTAGAACCCATGAGGATGAACTGGAAGCTACACTGATCTCTCATGAAAATTCTGGTAATTAATCAAGATTATCACTACCTACCTTTTAGAGGAAAGAACCAAAGGCCTAAAAATCATCACTGATTTTTCAAGACTACTGTGAGAAATAAAATGTATATCCTTATGTTAAAACTAATTATTTTTGACCTCGGCATGGTTGTACATGCCAATAATCCCAGAGATTCAGAAGGTTGAGAGGAGGATAGCAAATTTGAGGACAGTTTCAGCAAATTAGTGAGGCCTTCATCAACTTAGTGAGATCCTATCTTAAAATTACAAAAAAATAAAAATAAAAATAAAATGGAATGGGGATGTAGCTCAGTGGTAAAATGCCTCTGGGTTCAATCCCCAGTACCAAAGACACAAAAAATAAAAAACAAAACAGTTGTTCTCAGCTTAAATGCAGTTTCAAAATTATGCTCTAATGAGTTTAAGTAATAATTGGCAGTAGCTTTAAATCAGAGCCTGGTTTGACTGAAGAGAAAAAGCCAATAAACCATCTGGGCCCAGTTGTACATGCCTGTACTCCCAATGGCTCAGGTTGTTGAGCAGGACGATCAAGAGTTCAAAACCAGCCTCAGAAAAAGTGAGGCACTAAGCTGCTTGGTGAGACCCTATCTCTAAATAAATTTTTAAAAAAGTGCTAAAAGCCAACAAACCAAGAGTTTCAAGATGGCAGAATGTAGAAGGTCCCTCATTGCTCCATGGCATGAAACCAAGAAAACAGATAGTCAGCTTTTCAACAAGTTGAGTGAAATATAAAAGGTGTGGGGGTATTTTATTGGGAATTAATACTGGATATGCAAAGCACATTGGGGACTCAGGAAACTGTATATAATAAAATAAGGAAGAAATCCTCAGTGCCATCACCACCAGTTGGGCCAGCTGGAGGGATTCCCCCCGCTTGAGCAGAGTAGAGGAATAAGGAAATTAAAATAACCCACATTTTTAAGGAGACCTGTGGGAGTCTGAGTATGGAGACATCAGAGATCAAAGACACTGCCAGACTAACCTGAAAGGTGTGCTGCACAATATCCTAGTGCAGAAAAGAAGCAGCATCTCCCTCCACTGCCCATGGAAGACATAAAAAGTCATTTTGCAGCTGCAGCATGGGGGCAGGCAGCTGGGGGAATCAATTCCTGGAAAACCCAAGATGGACCCATAATATAAGCAAGGCAAAGCCACACAGCATGACTAAGTTACCAGGAGAATATCAAATGTGCTGAGAGGTTTACACAGGAGAATGGAAGTTGTAGAAATTCACCTGACTCCCCCACCCCCTGAATCCAGTAGGCCACTTGAGCCTCTGGGAAAAACACAGCCAGCCAGGAATTCAAAAGGGCAGGGGCAGGAGTGATTGATTTTGGGTGAAGAATGAACATGAGAGACCAGGAAAGGCTGGGTACAAATGTGATGGAAGGAACTAAGGGAATGATTCCTTCCCAACACAAGTGAAATCCAGGGAAGACCTATGGGGTACAGTCTCCCAGTGTGGACTGGCAACTACTGGGCCCTGGAGGTGTGCTGATATAAAATCTTCAGACCGATCTCCATTTGAAGAAGAACCTGAAGCCTATCATAGACTAAACCCTGCCTTCTGGAGCTCCACCTATGTAAATTCCTCTCATACTTCAGTGATCCCACCATGAGGGTAAAACAAACATCACATGCCTTCAAACCCCACCTATCACTGCTGAGGAGTGAAACCAAGATTTTTTTATAACTCCAACACAAACAATTCTTTAACTTTTCATTGAAATCTTTTTTTTCCTTTTCCTTTTCTCTTTTCAGTTTATGACCTGAATAGTTCATGAACACTTATATAGATTTATTTTTTTCTCATTTCTAGCATTTTTGAAGGCACTTAATTTTCATGAATGAGTATTTTGAGGACTAGGATATCAGATTAGTGTATTTTTAGTTTTGTTTCATTTTTGCATTCATTTTTTAAAAAAATTTATTTAATATGTTTATTTCTCTCATATGTTTCCCTTGATTCTCTCTTTTCTTCTGCTGAGAGCCAAATTCTGTTTTTCTCTCTCTCACTCTTTCTTTATAATGTTTTATTTCTATTTTCTCTCCTCCTTCCTCATAATCATCACATCATAACATCTCTTCTGTTCACTCACTGCTCACCATTCAAAATTGTAAACGCTATGAAAATTTGCTGTTTTAGTGTGGGCAATAAACTGATCACAACACTTCTGTTTGTTGTGAAAATTAACATTGTAGATGTCATATCAGGAACTATTTGGCATGTTGCTATATATTGTCTGCAATGGTTGTTGTTATTATTGTCTCCACCTAAACTGTGAGTTCTTGGAAACCTTCAGGGACACTATAAGTGAGTTACTGAAAACCTTCAGGGACACTAAGTCCACAGAGTAAAACCTTTACTTCCTCAGATCTGTATTATTACAAGAATAGACACACAACATGAAATACTTCATCCCCCCAAAATAAAAATACTTCAGTAACAGCATCCATTGACATGACAGTGGAAGAAATGTCAGAGAAGGTGTTTAGAATGTTCATACTTGAAAAGGACCTGGGAGGTAAAGGGCTGTCAGGAGCAGCACATGCACCTCCCTTGTTAATTTTTCAGTGCAAAGGTACCAAGAAATCTGTCAAGTTGTCCAATGATGCCCCATTCAAAGAGAAATTCTTTGGTTGCCATGGAGTTTATCAGTTCATGATCTAAGGTTCAGGCACCAGTTGCCCAGGGGTGGAGAACTGTGGGCACAGCTGATGACTGTAATTGAACTATTCAAACTTTTGACCGTGGTTCTATTTTAAAGTAACTTTCTCACAATGAGCGCCTTGGATGTAAAAACCCTACATAATAAACTTCCAGAGTTTGCTCATGGTCAGTCTTCTCTCACCAGGAGTTTGGCTGAACCATTGGATTCTACTATTTCCATTTTTGTGTTTTCTTTACAATCTCCTCATTGCCTGGTTCAGGGAAACTGAGTAAATGGTCAAGTGGGTAGCCACAAAGGACAAAGTAAGAAGTGAAATAATAAAAAAATGAAGTGAAAGAACACTTTGATACAGAGGTATTCTGAAAAATACCAGGCAGAAATCCTCAAAATGAGAAAAAAATCAATAAACCAAATTAAAAATTCAACAGAAAGCATCACCAGCAGATTAGACCACTTGGTAGATAGAGTTTCAGGCATTGAAGACAAAATAAATAATTTGGAAAATAAAGTTGACCCTGTATAAAAGGTGTTAAGAGACTATGAACAGAACTTCCAAGAAATATGAAATAACACGAAAAGACCAAATATAAGATTTATTGAGATAGATGAAGGCTTGGAGATACACCCAAAGGATGATATTTTAAGTGAAATAATAATCTGAAAAATTCCCAAGCCTTAAGAATCAAATGGAAAATAAAATACAAAAGACTTATAGGACCCCAATTGTGCAATATTATAACAGTCCTATCACTGTCTTTCCACCCGCGGTAAGACGCGACACAAGGTTGTTGCTTTTAACACACTTTATTCTAGCTCCTAACACATGTTACACAGCTGCTGTTAATGGCATCCCTCATGGCATCCTCTTGGCGCTCTCCTGGCGTTCTCCCGGCGTTCTCCCTGGCCTTCTTCCAGCGTTCTCTCTCATGGTGTTCTCTTGGCGTTCTCATGGCGTTCTCTCGGCATTCTCTCTCAATACCCCCCTGCCTAGTCCTTATATACGTGCTCTGCATCATCAGGTCGGGTGGATGCTCAAGCCAATCAAGTATCTACTTCCGTGGTGAGAGGGACTTGTTTACTACAACACAAAACCGCATTGCCAACCTGCCAGCCGCCATCTTAGCATAGGGCCAGGGATACCCAGAATACCCCAACACAGTCCCACATCAAGGCACATTATTATGAAAATACCTAACACAGAGAAAAAGAATAGAATTTTATTTTAAGGCTGCTGGATAAAAAAAGACATGTTACATTTAGAGGAAAACTAATCCAATCTCAGCTGATTTCTCAAACCAGTCCCTCAAAGCTGGGACATCTTGAAATAATATATATCAAGCTCAGGAAGACACTGCATTCCAGCCAAGAATACTATACCCAGCAAAATTAAGCATATGAATTGATGACGAAATGAAAACTTTCAATGATAACCAAAGTTAAAAGAATCAGCAACTAGAAAGCTATATGAATGATACTCAATAAAATATTTCATGAAGAAAAAATGAAAGATAAAATTGAAAACCAGCAAAGGGAGAAACTACACTAGACAAATAATCAAAGGAGAAACTAATTAAAATTAAAAACTAGAAAAAAATCAAAATGCAGGGAATAAAAATAATTTCTCAAGAATAACAATGAGAGTAAATGGTATAAACCTTTCAATCAAAAGGCACAGACTGGCAGATTGGATTAAAAAACAAGACCCAACAATATGCTGTCTCCAAGAGGCTCACCTCATAGGCAAAGACATCCACAAACTGAAGGTAAAAGGAAGGGAAAATAAAATACATCATTCACAAGGATCTCATAAAAAGGCAGTGGTTTCTATCCTCATATCTAATAAAGTGGAATTAAAGCTACAGTTAATCAGAAGGGACAAAAAAGGTCATTTTATGCTGCCTAAGGGAGATATACATCAATAACATATAACAATCATAAATATGTACACCCCAAACAATGGAGCATCTACAAACATCAAAAAAAACCTTCATAAATTCGAGAATCAAATAGACCACAACACAATAATCCTGGGTGTCTTTAACTTGCCTCTTTCATCACTGGATAGGTTCAAACAAAAACTTCATAAAGAACAACAGAGAATAAAGTGAATGATGGTGGGATAGAAATAGGAAGGAAAATAGAATAAGACATAGACTCCCTATGTTCATATGTGACTACAACACCAGTGAAACTCCATGTCATGTACAACCACAAGAATGGGATCCTAATTAGAAGTTATAGTCCATATATGTATAATATGTCAAAATACACTCTACTGTCATGTACATCTAAAAAGACCAAAGAAAAGGGGGGAAAAAAGCCAACTAATCTATTATTAAGAGAGAACCAGGAGAGAAATGCTTCATGCAAAAACTTTGCCTATAAAAATCTTTCATGAATTAAGCTTCAGTATCAAAAGAGATCTAACTAATGTATCAAAAAACTGATAATTGCTTTTAAATGTCTAATAAGTCCTATTTTTCTTCTAAGAAGAGCAAATATATTATGATGAAAATGTTAGATATCTACTACCTGATCTGGATACCAGGAATCAAATAAAGAAAACCATTCTTTATGTGAAATATAAAAACTAAAGTTCTCCTTTTTTGACTATGTCACAAAAATTTCAAGAAGAGGCAAGTGATTCACAATAGTTTACTATGCTCAGACATTGTAGATTCTAGAAGAGGAATAACTATTGTAGCTATAGGCAATGCTAAGTGGTAAAGATAAAAAGCAGGAAAGTGATTCATGTTTAAATACATTTCTTGATCTGGTAGTCTGCTTAATGCTGGTATTAAAATTTACAAATTTTATTTAATAATAAAATGTATTAACTTTTACTAATACTTTACTATCAATGAGAAGTTATATCTATAGATACTTATTGTTTTCAAGGACACAGCAGTACTCATCTTTCCACTGTAAAAGAAATTTAAGGGTTGAACAAGTATGCAGGAGAAAAAATAATAACTCCTGAGCTTACGCCAGGTCACAAAGTGACAATGGCAGTAAGTAGAATATTGTGGTATGAAAATCATCAGCAAGACAATGACCACAGATAGATATAGGAAGTTGGTTAAGCATAACATAATCTGCTTTGTTATCTTAGTAAGATTTAAAAATAAAAAATAAAAATAAATAAGACTTTTTATTTGGAAGTGATTTTCACTGTATAGAAAAGTTGGAAACGTGCTACGAAGAGAGTTCAAAACTTCACAAAGTCTGTCCTAATATTAACATTTAATATAATTATTAGTAAGCAAATGAATAATTAATATCAATAGAATACTATTAAACTACATACCATATTTATTTCATTAGTTTTTTTTTATGTCTTCTTCCTAATTCAGGATGTAATCCATGATTCTATATTATATATAGCTACCATGTTTTCTAAATATCCTCCAACTTTAATATTTCTTTATTTTTTCAGGAACTCAACATATTCAAAGAATACCTGTAAGCTATTTTATATAACAGTACTTAAGACTTAAGCATTATGTTAAGGTTGCTCTTTTTGGGCAGAATACCACAAAAACTAATGTTGTACCATTCTTATACTATATAACAAAATAAATACATAAAATGTCTCATTACTAATGATGTTAAATTTGATCACTTGATCAAGACAGGGTTTGCCAGACTTACCCACTATAAAATGACTAGAGCATCCAGAAGATTTGCTGACTTATTGAAGTACAATTATAGCTGAGTGCAATTGTTCTGAACTTCTGACATCGAGAACCACACAAAAACTAATTTGTGCTGTTTTAAATCACCAGTTTTGTGGTAATTTGTTAAAACATCAATAGTAAATTTTAAAAAGTACCCATATTCTTAGCTAAGATAAAGAAATGCAATTCATCAAGCATTTCTGAGGAAAAAATTTTGCATAAATCAATATTTATATCCTGCACAATAAATTTAACTTAATACCCTGGAAAATGAGAAATTCTCTTTTGATACAGCACTCTAGGTTGGAAATAAAAGATCTGATCTGAAAATGTCAGCATTGCATTTGCTTTTAATTCTAGGTGTAGTCTACCTCAGGATCAGAAGAGCTACCATATATCTTCAAACAGAAAAATTAGGTAAGACCTGTCAATTAGGTTGGGTGTATGAGTGATCTGGAAAGTACATCAAGTAATACCTAGAGTTCAAAGGAATCAAGACATTTTAGAAAGCCATGAAAGGTTATCCACAAAATACTTAACCTTGGCAGTATAATCTTCTATGCATTTGTTTTTGCAATCAATTTTATGTGTTTGCATATATATGTGTTCCTATACATGCGTATACTATTTTTTAAAATTTTTCCTAAGCATTTTCTATGGTTGATATGGAATGTGACTCTGATAATAAAGGGGAAAATATTCACATTATTCTTAAACATTCATATTCCTTTGTACCTTTTCTTGAATATTACTTGTAAAACTCACATTCTGTTCTTGTAGTCACAGGAGTACTATTTTCATTTTGACTGGATGCCTTCTTTCCTAATATCACTTTTAGTATTCCCCTTGATTATGTCATGAAATCAAATCTTGATTAATTTTTAGTTCGATGCTTCTGATTACTCTACTACATTAAAAATGTTATTGTCATTAGTTATCTGGATTTTGAAAATATTCCCAAGCAGTTACCTCATTTTGGTAAGATTTTTATTTCTGTAATATTACTTAAATTTAGAATATTTTCAGTAGTATCTATGACTTTTGAACTAAACATAGGTTACTTACATGGACTTGATTTATTTCAATTGATTCATTAAAAAATATGCAGTTCAAAAAAAAAAACTAAATGAGACCACATGATAAAGGTGATGTTTAAGTACCATCTCACTTGAAAATATTATCAAATTAAGCAATATTCATTTTTCCTTAGATCCTCAGACACAAATTGGAACATAAGAACTTTTCTTAAAATCACTGTTCTTGAATTCAAATGAAGATCTTCTTTACTCACGAATTTACTTTGTTTCTCAGAACACCATGAAAGAACAATTTTATCTCTATATTTTGTATTAAAATGGCCACAAAATGCCAAATTTATTTTATTATTTACTGAAAATGCCATTTCTGAGTATCTACTATGTGTAAAGCATCGTGATATATCAATAAATACAATCAATATTTTAAAATAAGAAAATAGACTAATAAGAAACTCATTGGAAGTGTTAATGAGAAGCTAGTGTTAAGTTTTGCCTGAAGTGGGGAAACTTTAGGCCAAGAATGGAAATAATAAACTGTACTGAAACAGTCCAGGTATCAGGCTCATGCCTGATCAACCAGATGGAAACACAAGGCATTAGTTAGTGGGCTTTGTTTTCACTGCTTCCAGTGTAAGAGATGAACCTGAAAAAGTAGAATTTTCCCTTAGGCAGGAAAGAGATTCATGGGTATTTCTCTAGAATGGGCAGCTGCCAGTGTAGAAAACAAGCTAACTAGTGTACCGGCCTCAACAAAGGAAGCCAGGAAGCTATTCCAGGCAGGCAAGGATGATTAATATTCAGTCATTTATCCACCCACTAAGACACATTCACATTCACATTCAAAAGATGAACATAAAAACAATTTTTCTACTTATAGGCTTTTGTGTTGCCTCAATTGCTAACTAGTTTGCTTAGTGCTATGATTAAATTACTAGAACTATCTTTATTTTCTTTATCCTAATATTCTGGAAATACAGAGTAAAATTATTGGTATTTGTTCCTTCTAAATATTCTGTAGAATATGCTAAAAATTTTAGAACCTCTCATTCCTTCACATGCTTTTTGTTCTAAATTTTCTTAGACTATTAATAGGAGTCAAAGTTCTATTACAAGCAAAGGGTCAATATATTTGTACTCTCCAACACTAATGATAAAAACAGGACCCCTAAAGGATGGCAAAATTTCAGGAGGTAAAAGAAAGGCAACCATAGACCTTTACTCTATTATGTTCCTATTCCTAAGTCTAAGTTGCTTAGTGTTGGTCTGTTATTATTAGAGTCCCTCCTGATAAATAAAAAAAATCATAATTAACATTAATAATTTACCTTTTGGGTTATAGGATTCCTTGGTGAGCCTGGCACAATTAAGTCTTCCAGGAGTCTAATCAGAATCTTATTTATTCTCTAGCTTTGCCAATTAACATGATCTTTGGTCTTCAACTTATTTCAATATCTGAAAATATAAATATACAGTTACAAGAGGTCTTTTTGAGATTGGCCTCTATTCTTTCTGGAAAACAAGTATATTTCCAGGAGGGTAAATGAAGTAAAATCCAAGATAATCCTGCACATAATATTGTAACTTGTGCCCATGGAAATGGTAGTATGGTTTGGGCCAAATTCTGAAGCAACCTACCTGCTAAGGCCACTGGACAAAGAATCCATGTGATCCTTTACCCTTCAAGGATTTAAACTAATGAAATATAAATAAGAATGAACTTGTTTAAGAAAGTGAACTTTCTGTACTAAATCATAAAATTTGACTGACTATCCGTGTTTAATGACTGCAGCTGGAAATCTACATAGTTGCCTATGTGAAGGCTGGTGTTTAATCAAGGAGGAGACCAGAGCCCATGTTTCTTACAGGTATTATGTTTCACAAGAGGAGGAAGTGGCTTAGTCATGCATGTCTTATCTAAGTCCTCAAATGCCAGGTAAGACACATTATAGATGTTCTCATTTCCAGAGGTCAGTACTATTCAGGTAAAACATCCTACAAGTGAAAGCCAGAGTACTGAAGAATAAGCACTCAATAAAATCTCTCAATAATGGAAATATCATTTTGTCTGGATGAAGTAGACTATACTGTCAGGGTTTTATAAAGAGAAATTAGAATCCTCAGATGAGTAAATACTCAGCCTAGCTTCTCCATCCACCCCCTAAAAATTGCAGGCCTTGGAAAATGAGTAGAGAAAAGTAGTAGCTTGGAGAAAGGACAGCAAATTAGTGTCAGAAAAAATGAGTCTCAAAGGGACATCCCTCACATTTCATGGGAGCAAATAAAAGGTTTGGACAACAATGTCTGTATCTGAGAGATAAATGAAAAGTAATGGCATGGCAATTTTGCAAACATGCTATAAACACATGAAAAAAGATAAGCAAAGTAAGAAAACAACAAATGACATGTGTATAAAGGGAAAAAAGTATATGACATGGAAGACAACATCATCTAAGACATAAAAGCAATATTATGTAGGAGTTTCAGGCAATGATAACAACATATATGCTCTAGAAAATAAAGTTGACCATGGAGAAAAGATGCGAACAGACCATGATGAAAAATTCCAAGAAATATGGCATAACATGAAAGACCAAACTTAAGATTTATTGGGATAGATAAAGACTTGCAGATACAAACCAAAGAAATGCATAATTGTTTCAATTAAATAATATCAGAAAATTTCCCAAACCTTAAGAAAATCAAATACAAAGGCATATGGTCCCACATATGATCCCCCAAATACACAAAAGGCATACAGGACCCCCAAATATACAAAATTACTACAGACGCATATCAAGGCACATTATTTTGAAAATGCCCAACATACAGGGTAAGGACAGAATGTTAAAGACTGCCAGAGAAAAATGTCAGGTTACTGTTAGAGGGAAACCAATCTATATTTCAGCTAATTTCTCAATCCAGACCCTTAAAGCTAGGTCATGGAATAACATATACCAAGCTCTGCAAGAAAGGGGATGCAAACCAATAATACTATTCCTTAAAAAGTAAGCAATAAAATTTTAGTCCTAGAATCTAAGAGTTTAAACACAAGTTTCAAAATTATTAAAATGATTCCTCCTCTTTGAAATGTACAATGAACCCCACAAGAAACTGGTCTCCTGAAAGTACTTTTTCATTCCAATCAATCACATGCATGTCTTCAACTATGTAGCAATTTTACATTTTTGTTTCCCTTAGACTCCGGATTTAGAGAAGAATTTGGGGCCAGGTGCAATGGCACACACCTGTAATCCCAGCGACTCGGGAGGCTGAGGCAGGAGGATCAGGAGTTCAAGGCCAGCCTCAGCAACTTAGCAAGGCCCTAAGCAACTCAGTGAGACCCTGTCTCTAAATAAAATACAAAATAGGGCTGGGGATGTGGCTCAGTGGCCAAGTGCCCCTGAGTTCAATGCCCGGTTCAAAAAAAAAAGAGAAGAATCTGGTATCTACAATTTAGTATATGTCTGCTGTGATTTATTTTGTTCTACAATACATTTCACCAAAACCTAATTTGGTCATTATTATTTTCAATAGACAGAAATCTGTCTTTATATAGTGAGGTTTCTACCCACCAGTTTGTTTGAGAAGCAGATTTTCTTTGAGGAGACCCTGTAATTTAGAGGCAATGTTACTATATATTTTATTATATATTAAAAACTGAATTTAGAATTGATGTTGAGCTACCATATATAATATATATCATATACAATATATACTATATATTAATAAATATATAATATATAATATGTATTATATAATATATACATTATATAAACATAATATATATTAAATATATATTATATTTATATATTTTATATTTATACATATTTATATTTATATGTATTATATTATATATAAAACATATAATATATATAATATATATTTATTAAATATATAACATTATATTTAATATAGTATATGTTAAATATAATATATGTTAAATATAATGTTATATATTAAATATATAATATATTTTATATATAGTATATATAATATATATATTATCTATGGTAGCTCAGAACACCAATTCTAAATTCAGTTTTTAATACTCCTCAAATTTTTTATGTTTTATTCCATATATTGACATATATAACTGGTAGAGATGTAAGTAGGTAGGGAGGTAGATAATCAGATAGATTGATAGTTAGATAGAGATTTTTACCCCATAAAACTCTAATGTCCACACACCCTTTCCAGTTTTAGGTACCCAATCTCAGAGTAGGATTTAATGTGAAACTAGTGAAGCTCCAGTTTTATGCACCATGAATTTCCAAAGTCTTAATGAGTATTGTGAAGATTACCCCAGCTTACTTTGTTTTCAGGTAGTGGCCAAGAGAGATGGAGCCTGATGGAGCTCAGTATACATACTGAGCTTAGAACACAGAGCAAAGTGTGAGGCCATACAGAAGCTACAGTTCAAAAGGCAAGGTACTAAACAAAAGAAAATGGAAGTAACATCTTAAAATCAAACATTTTCTAAAAAAACAAAACCTGTCTGTTAGGGCGGTGCAAGGTGTCTGGATGAGGGTAGGGCGTCAAGCAACCTGCACGTGCAGAGAAACAATGTATCCTGCCAATGAAGGAGCTATTCCCCCGCTTCAGGGTGACTAAAGGGGGGCAGGGCATCAAGCAGCCTGCTTATGTGCAGAGAAACAATGTAATCTGCGCATAACGGAAGAAGTAACCAATCAGGCGCTGACAAACAACTCAGCCAATCCCAGAAGGACACAGACTTCTTGAGCCTCCCCTACCCTACCTTGGGGTTAGAAAAACCCAGCCGCATAGAGGCCACATGCGACTTCTCCAGCCCAGCACCCTGCTGGACTGCCAAACCTAGCCTAAGAGCGTCCCCCAATAAAGTTTCTTTTTGATTTACGTCTGGCCTGTCTGTTCTCCTGTTACCATTGTCCCATCAGTTTACCCCAGCCTGATCTTACATTTGGTGCAGGAAACTCGGGAGGGTCCTGGACCTCCCCCTTTCAGGGTTGAGGTCCACCCTCTCCCTCTGACGAACCAGGAGATTCCTGCACTGCTGTTTCTCTACATCCAGCCGACAGAAGTGGGGTAAGTTCCCTTGCCTTTCCCTTGGCCTTCTGGTTGCACTCTCCATTACTGGTCTGTCCATAAGTCGTGAGCCCACAGACCCCTGCTGTTTGGGCCCGGTAGACTGTGGAGACGTCCCAGCCTCCGGCTAGCCCCCCCCATTTTTCTGTTCTGGACCCCCATAGGTCAAGGAGACATCCTGACCTCCGGCCCACCCATTTTCTGTTCCTTGGGTGACCATGACCAGAGCCTGGGACGCCTAGTTCTGCTTGTGTTCATCCCCCGGGTAATACTGGAAGGCTATGGAAAACACCACGTCATCCCTAGACCCCAAGACTCCTTTGGGCTGTCTGTACCATAATTTCACCAAATTAGGACTTGCCCAAGACTTAAGCCATAAGCGGCTGGTCTTTTACTTGACTGTGGCCTGGTCCCAGTATGTATTAGACGACGACTCAGAATGGCCACCAGAGGGAACATTTACTTCTCAAATCCTCACTGATTTGGACAATTTCTGTCGCCAGACAGGGAAATGGGCACAGGTGCTGTACGTTAATTTTGGGATTTATGCTCTTGCCCTACCCTTTGTTCTACCTGCTCCACTGCCCAGGTTCTCCTAGCCAGAGATGGCCCCAAACCCCTCCCCCACTCCTCTTCTGTGTCTTCTTCCTCATTTGAAGATCCACCAGAGCTGCTCTCGGCTGCACCCACCCACCCTCCCCCTCCTTACTCAGGCCACATTTCCTGTGCTTCTCCTCTTACAGCTCCAGCTCCTCCCCCTTCTCCTCCTCTGGCTCCTCCTCCACCACCCATGCCACTCCCAGGCCTGCCCACTTCCACTCCTCCCCCTCCCACCCCCCCTTCTTCTACCCCCGGGGATTCCTCCTCCTCCCTCCCTCTCTCCTCTCCTGTTAGTGCTCAAACACGATCTCATTGGGCCCCTCCCCCACCCAATTCAGAGCTCCTTTGTCCTCTCCGGGAAGTAGCAGGTGCGGAGGGCATTGTGCAAGTTCACATCCTGTTCTCACTTCATGACTTTCCCAGATCGAAAAGCACCTAGGGTCTTTCTCTGCCGACTCCTCTACCTATATTAAGTAATTTAGATACCTCCCTCAGGCTTATGATCTCACCTGGCATGACATTTACATCATTCTTCTACACTCACCGCAGACGAACAGGCCAGCATCCAGCAGGCAGCACAAGATCATGCTGACCAAGTCCGCCTAATGGACATAACCCTACCCACAGGGGCAGCAGAAGTCCCAAAAACCGAACCTGGTTGGGACTACCAAGACCACCAACAGGGTCGCGGTCATTGTGCCCTTATGATCCAATACCTCATAGTGGCATGCAGGCAGTGTCCAACAAAGTGGTTAACTTTGATAAGTTGAGGGAAATTACCCAGGATCCTGATGAAAATCCAGCCTTATTTCTTAACCGCCTTACAGAAGCCCTCACGAGATACACTAAACTGGACCCTGAGTCTCCCTCTGGGGCAACAATGCTGGCAACACATTTTATTTCTCAGATGGCCCTAGATAAAAGAAAAAAGCTCAAACGAGCTGAGGAGGGCCCTCAGACCCCTATCCGAGACCTGGTAAAAATGGCCTTTACAGTTTATAATACCCAAGAGGAATCGGCTGAATTGGCCAGGCAGGCTCATTTACAGAAAAAGGTGACACTCCAATCCCAAGCCTTGGTAGCTGCCTTGCAGCCTGCAGCTCCAGCGAGAATTTCAAAGAGAAACCAGTGATCCTTCCCACCAGGGGCTTGCTTCAAGTGTGGTTCTGAAGGCCATTGGGCCTGTCAGTGCCCAAAACCACAACCCCCCTCTAGGCCATGTCCTATCTGCAGACAAGCAGGACACTCAAAGAGGACTGCCCAATGGTTGGCTGTTGGGATTCTTGGAAGACTGAAGGAGCCCGGACTCGAAGACCCCCATCACCCTCGCTGAGCCCAGGGTTAGCTCCAGGTAGCAGGTAAGTTAATAACTTTCCTTATGGACACAGGGACTACCTATTCTGTTTTGCCTGCCTCCTTGGGACTTTTGTTTCCTTCCCAGGTCTCTGTTATGGGTATTGATGGGAAACCCTCCTTCCCAAAAAAGACAACAAAATTAGCCTTTACCCTAGAGGAACACACTTTTACACACTCTTTCCTGGTCATCCCCTCCTGCCCAGTCCCCCTGCTGGGCAGGGATGTTCTTCAACTCCTTGGGGCTACCCTACAACTTCTCCCCAGGGATCCTACTGCACACCTCCTCCTACCTCTGATCCTTACACTCTCTGGCACTCCTACACCACCTACTCTACCACTGCCCCCAGATATTGTCGGGGGCAGACCCCCAAGTCTGGGACACCTCCAAGCCAATCATAACTTCCCACCACAAGCTAGTCCTTATCCAACTGAAGCCGATCCTTTCTCGTGGCTTGCCCTGATATGCCAAGGCCTTCAGCTTCTCAACCTGCCCTGAGTCAACAACATCTCAGACTGCTTTCTCTGTGCAGGTTTGGACCAAACTCCCCTAACAGCTGTTCCTATTAATACTCCCCTCAATACTTCTTCCACACATCAAAAGACCCCCTTTTCATTTTTGGAGGGGTTCCTCCTTTTTCATAACTCTTCAGAGAACTTTTCTTACTGTTACACTTCCTCTACTTCATTACCTTGCAACCAAACCATTCAGGTCTCTTCCTCAATGCTTGCTCCCCCAAGATTCTTCTGGTGCAATGGCACCCTGACAAAAAATTTAAGTTCCAATATGCCCTTCACCTTTTGTGTCCCCTCTGCTTTGGTTCTCACTGTACAGTGAAGCTGAACTGGCCTGGCTTGCTCAAACCTCCCTTTCTAGGACAAAGCAGGCTATTTTCCTACCAGTGGTGGTAGGACTCTCCCTGTCCTCCTCCCTCACTGCATCTGGGATGGTGGCAGGGGGACTTGGTTATGCAGTCACTGCCACCCAGAAGCTACAACAGCAACTCCAAGAGGCAGTAGAGGCATCTGCTGCCTCCCTGGCCTTGTTACGAAGACAAATAACTTCTGTTGCCCAAGTTTCCTTACAGAATCATCCAGCACTAGATCTCCTGATAGCAGACAAAGGGGGCACATACCTCTTCCTAAGAGAAGAATGTTGTTACTATATCAATGAAACTAGTTTGGTGGAAAAGAATGTTGAAACCCTCAGAGAGCTGAGTGAAAGACTTAAACAGCAGCAGTCGGATGGTCCCTAGCCAGGATGGCAAAACTCCACTCTTGCCACCTGGCTAGCCCCCCATCCTCACTCCTATATTAGTGGTAGGACTCCTATTAATGATCGCTCCATGTCTCCTCAGGTTTGCCTGCAACCGAATCAGTGAAGTTGCCCGAGTTGCTGTCAACCAGATGCTAGTCATTCAAAAATAGCTCTCTCTGTTCCCACATGATAGATCTTACAAATCTTACCTAGATTCTGCTGAATCCTAAATCACAGAAAATAATAATTGAAAAAGAAATGGAGATTTAAAACAACAGAATTTTTTAAAGAATATTTGCAATCACATATCAGAATTTACTCTGGTTATATTTTAAATAAACTATTTATTATTATCTTTCAAAATCAAATTTTATTTTTCATACCAATATAATATTCACTTGCTTGACTGTTTTAAATATTTTGTCTTGCATTTAACTTCACAGTATTTACTCCATTCTTA
Source organism: Glaucomys volans (assembly GCA_020662805.1). Classification (NCBI taxonomy): domain Eukaryota; kingdom Metazoa; phylum Chordata; class Mammalia; order Rodentia; family Sciuridae; genus Glaucomys; species Glaucomys volans. The sequence goes on from JAJEJO010053532.1 coordinate 16,583, forward strand.
GAGACATTTAAGTCCATTTTTCTTCTGTTTCATAATTCTCAGTGGACACAAAATTGCACAACTTTAAACTGGGTAAAGACAGTGTCTTTGCTTTTAAAAAAAATCACAGGTATTCATCTCTTTGGTATTTATAAATGTATCAAGGATTGGACCCAGGGGCATTTAACCACTGACTCATATCCTCAGCTCTTCTCATATTTTATTTAGAGACAGGGTCACCCTAAGTTGCTTAGGGATTCATTAAATTGCTGAGACTGGCTTCGAAATCACAATCCTCCTGCCTCAACCTCCTAAGGTGCTGGAATTACAGGCATGCACCACAATGCCTGGTTAAATGAGATTTTTTTTAAAGGAACAATTTAAGTTTCACTTCCATTTTTTAAACTTCTTTAAACATTCTCTAAACCCTATTTTAAATAGGGTTATTTAATGTAATTTAAAAATATCAAGCAGCAACTGGGCATGGTGGTGCACGTCTGTAGTCCCAGCGGGTGGGGAGGCTAAGGCAGGAGGATCGTGGGTTCAAAGCCAGCCTCAGCAAAAGTGAGGAGCTAAGCAACTCAGTGAGACCCTGTCTCTAAATAAAATACAAAATAAGGCTGGGGGTGTGGGTCAGTGGCTGAGTGCCCCTGAGTTCAATCCCTGGTTCAAAAAAAAAAAAAACCCATCAAACAGCATTTTAATCTTACTGATTAATTACTGAATGTGCTGCTTTGCAGAAAAATTCAACAGTTCATCATAAGATTTTCTAAGTTCCCAATTTGAAAACTACAAAAAATTTTGAAGTTGATAGTAGATCTATCAAACTGAGTAAAAGAATATATCTTGCTCTTCAATCTTGAGGACATTTATAATTGTCTTGTGGTTTCTAGAGTGGAGGCATAGCAGAGGGAAATAGGAACTATCTGTCAAAAGGTATGAAGAATTGCTAGAAGTTATTTTGTTAAAGGCCAATATAAAGTTCTCGGACTTGGTCAATAAAATAAATCTAGCTGTCATAGAAAATCACACACTGCTTTGTGCTTTGTAAAAAAGTTATATTACTACCATTTAAATGAATATTTATTTATAAGGACTATGGATTAACACCTTTACTTTTTCTCCACAGTAAAAATGGCCTTTTGTCTAATCCTGAAACATTAATGTTTAAAATTTGAATATTCATTTTCTTATTTCATTTACATTCCAGGAAAAAGTTCAGTAAATCTCTTTATGTAATAGTTCATTGGTATCTACTTCCTAGGTAGGAAAAGAAAGGCTGGAGGGTTAGGACCAAACTTACTCAACTACATAACTGTTACTACTCACTATATTTATAAATGACTTGTGCACAGACTCACATTATTTGGTTTAGAAGAGCCAAAAGGAATAGACAGATTTTTGGTCATTTAATTAAATTGTATAGATGTACCTGGAGGCGTCTAAGCTCTCTATTTATAGGACTGTCCTATTTTGTATGGAGGCATATATCTGGTGACAAGTGACTAAACCGCACATCGCTGAATTTAATGAATTGTGTTAGTCACTTGCCACATTTTTCTCACTTACATTTCTGTTACCAGAACAAGTATGCTTTGAAAGCCTTATCCAAATTTTGGATGTGCTTTAAAAAGCAAAATACTTGGCTTAACATTCACTGGAGTAGGATATATTATAATCTTAAATATGGAGAGCTTCTATATTGAACTCTCTAGGTTTTTAAGATGGGATCATTAGAATATTTTTATTAACAAATTTAACAAAAAAATCTAGCCTTCTGGATTCAAACTGGATTAAAATAAATGTTTGAAAGGAAAATAGAAGTGGAAAATATAAAAGCTGGTTTAAATATAGAGAAGGGAAAGCTTCTGTAAGAGAACAACTTGTCCTGAAAATATTAAGGTCTGCTTGTTCACTGTCTCATCTTTCAATGCTTTAAATGTTAATATTTTCCATCTCCAGCATTTTCCAACTCTGGTTTTCATGTAACAAGTTCGTTTCTGAGGACTTTAAGAATGCTCTTTGGGTTATAATCAACTTGAATACAAATTCAGAGAGTTAGGAGCACAGTGTGGTGGTAAAGGTTGTGGTGGCAGATTAGATTTGAACCTGACCTCTACCACATGCTACCCAGAATAATAATTCTTCGCCTCAGCAGCTTTATCACTAAAATGGAACTAATAATACTACCTAAAACAAAGTGTTTTAAAGTTAAAAGCAATAATAAATATTCAAATATCATTATTACTGATGCTATTATAAATGGATTAGCTGTCTTGGGTTCTCCTTTTGCCTACATACAATCTATGCTTTCCATGGCATCACAAAACATATTTTTAAAAATTAAATCACACCACCACCAGGCTCAAACGTTCCAGGAGTTTTCTGTACATTTATAATCAATTATTAAACCACTTATCAAGATCTAAAAGGGTATCGTGATTTGGACCACATTGTCTGGCCCCATCCCATAGTGCTTCATGTTCCAGCTACATTCCTTATTCCTCTACCATATCAAAATATTCTTGCCGTAAGACTTTGCACTAGCTCTTCCCTTTTCTTTCTTGGAGCATATGATTGTGGTCCATGCACTCTCCATTTTGCTGTTTGCTTTTCCTCTATGATTTCCAATGCCATAAGAGCACTAGATAAATACTTGCTTAATGACTGAATATATAATTACACTGTTAAAGGTGAAATAAATTATAAAATAATTGGATCAAAATTTATTCCTGAACAAATATCTCTATGGCAGAAGGAGACAGTTCTCAGGCTAGGATTGATTTATTTTATTCACATTTTATATTCTTTTTATAAGATATGGATACCAATTTTTTTAAAAAATATGATCATATAAGAGTCTAAAACCAAGTACCAAATAAAGAAACTACATGTTTATATGTAAAAGCTAAAATACAGTAGAATTTTGATGAAGAAAGGCCTAGAAACAGTGAGAAACATCTGGTCTATTATTAGTATCCCAAAGAAAACTTTACATGTTCGTGTAATAATTGTTTTCATTCAGAATTCACACCCTCACTCTTTCTATTCAACAGTTTTTGAAGGTCAGACCTTTAGTTTCTGCTTTTTCTTGAAAAATTTTTTAATCACAACATTGGCATAAAAAAGATGACACAGTCAAAACTCAAAAACGTTAAGAATGATTAGGAGGGAAAGTGTTTCTAAAGGAATAGACAGGAGGGCTGCTGCATGAGCTATAGCCCTGAGCTGTACTGAGCACAAAGGTGCTATTGCCAGAATGCAGAGAGTTACATGCATAGAGGGGGCAGTCAGATCAGAGCTGTGGTCGTAGGATGACTGGAAAACTGGCTGAGACCTAAAATAAGCTCCTTGTCTCATTTCTCCCAACTTCTAGATATCTCCTGCTGGTGCCTATATTGCCTACTGTGGCAGTCTCTATCAGTCATCTTCCCCAGTTCTCTCAACAGGAAAGAACTTAGGTGGGGGACAGCAGATTTAAGATAAGTTTTTGTGTGGGTTTGTCTCTGTGTCTACATACAATCTCTACCATTAGTATACATGGTGTCAATACCATGTTGTTGTTGTTGTTGTTGTTGTTGTTTTATTGTTGTTCTGTAGTATAGTTTAAGTTCTGGTATTGTGATGCCTCCTGCTTCACTCTTCTTGCTAAGGATTACATTACCTATTCTGGGCCTATTATTTTTCCAAATGAATTTCATGATAGCTTTTTCTAGTTCTATGAAGAATGTCATTTGGATTTTAATAGCAACTGTATTAAATTTGTACAACAGTTTTGGTAGTATGGCCATTTTGACAATATTAATTCTGCCTATCCAAGAACATGGGAGATTTTTCCATTGTCTAATATCTTCTTCAATTTCTTTCTTCAGTGTTTTGTAGTTTTCATTGTAGAGGTTTTTCACCTTTTATGTTAGATTGATTCCCAACTTTGTTTTTTGTTTTTGTTTTTGTTTTTTGAGGCTACTGCAAATGGAATAGTTTTCCTAACCTCCCTTTCAGAGGATACTTCACTGATATATAGAAATGCATTTGAATTATGGGTGTTGATTTTATATCCTGCTACTTTGCTTAATTCATTTGTTATCTCTAGCAGTTTTCTAGTGGATTTTTTTTTTGGGGGGGGAATCTTCTAAATATAGAATCATGCCATTGGCAAATAGTGATACTTTGAATTATAAACCTACATAAATACAGTTATCTCATACTAGACAAAGGCGCCAAAAGCAAGCATTGGAGAAAAGATAGCCTATTCAACAAATGGTGCTGAGAAAATTGGAAATCCATATGAAGCAAATGAAATTAAACCTCTCACCCTGCACAAAAATCAACTCAAAGTCAATCAAAGACTTAGGCACTAGAACAGAGACCCTGCACCTAACAGAAGAAAAAGTAGGACCAAATCTCCACCATGTCAGCTTAGGAACTGACTTCCTTAACAAGACTCCTAAAGTACAAGAAGTAAAATCAAGAATCAGAAAATGGGATGGATTCAAACTAAAAAGTTGCTTCTTAGCAAAGGAAATAATAACATGAAGAAAGCCTACAAAATAGGAGAAAATCTTTACCACACACAACTCAGAGCACTAATCTCCAGGATATATCTTTATATATACTCAAAAAAAAAAACTCAAACAAAAAATAAACCAAAAAAAACCCCAATCAATAAATGAGCTAAGGAACTGAACAGACACTTCATAGAAGTATAACTCATCAACAAACATGAAAAAATGTTCATCATCTCTAGTGATTAGAGAAACGCAAATCAAAACCAAGATTTCATCTCACTCCAGTCAGAATGGCAAGTATCAAGAATACAAGCAACAACTGTGTTGGCAAGGATGTGGGATAAAGTTACACTCATACATTGCTGGTGAAACTGCAAATTGGTGTGACTATTGTGGAAAGTAGTATGGAATTCCTCAGAAAACTTGGTATGGAACCACCATTTGATCCAATTATCCTGCTCTTCAGTTTATACCCAAATGACCTAAAATCAGCATACTACAGTGACACAGCCAAATCAAGGTCTACAGCAGCTCAATTCACACTAGCTCAACTATGAAACCAACCTAGATGCCCTTCAACAGATGAATAGATAAAGAAAATGTGGTACATATACACAATGGAATATTACTCAGCCTTAAAAAAGAATGAAATTGTGGCATTTGCAGGTAAATGGATAGAGCTGGAGAATATCATGCCAAGGAAAATAAGTCAAATACAAAAAAAAAAAAAGCCAAATGTTTTATCTGATAAGCAGATGCTAATCCATAATGACATGGTGAGGTTTGGGGAAGAATGAAGAAACTTTGGATTGTGTAGAGGGGAGGGTGAGGAGGCGAGGGAGTATGGGTATGGGAAGGATGGTGGAATGAAATGGACATTGTTATCCTATATACATGTATGATTACACTACTGTTGTGACTCTACACCATGTTCAGCCAGAGGAAGAAGTTATGTTCCATTTGCATACAATGTGTTAAAATGCATTCTACTGTCATGTATAACTAATTAGAACAAATTTTTTTAAAAAGTAAGTTTTAAAAAGTCACCTTTTTTTGCTGCTGTGATTAAAAGGACTCAACCAGAACAATTGTAGAGGAGGAAAGTTTTATTTGAGGGCTTAAGGTTTCAGAGGTCTAAATTCATAGAGAGCAAGTTCCATTCCTTGGGGCTCAAGGTGAAGCAGAACATAGTGGCAGAAGAGTCTGGTAGGGGGAAGCAGCTCACATGGTGATGAGGAAGCAGAGAGAGAGAGGTCATCACGTGTCAGATACAAATATGTACCCCACAGCCACACCCCAAATGAACCACTTCCTCCAACCACATCCCACTTGCCTCCAATTACCACTCAGTTAATCCCATCAGTAATTGATTCACTGATTAGGTTAAGGCTATGAACCAATCATTCCTTTTTTGAACCTTCCTGCATTGCCTTACATGTGAGCTTTTGGGGGATACCACATCTAAATGATGACATTCCACCCCGGCCCCAAAAATGCTCACACTCATCTGACAATGCAAAATACATTTAGTCCCTTCCAAAGAGTCCCCATAATCTCAACAGTTCTGAGATTGCCCAAAGTTCAAGTCTAATGTCTTCTCTGAGGTGAGGCAATCATTCATTGTGAGCTCCTGTAAAATTAAAAGCAATGTACAAGTATCCAATATTAAAAATCAGGGACATATAAGGATGGATTAGGACCATATCAAGATTGAAATCCACCTGAGCAAATAAGTCCTATAGTTCCATTTCTGGCATCTGGGGCACATGGCATCTTGATGTTCTCTCCAAAGGG
>JAJEJO010053533.1:0-85415 GCA_020662805.1 Glaucomys volans
AAAAGCCCATGTGGCCTCTCTGTTGGCTTGTCTCTGCTCAATTCCTGCAGTTTTCCTAGGATGATATCCCATGTTACTGGCATTTCTTAATCTCAGTGGTCTCCACTGCAGCTTCAGCTTCAGGGATTCCGACCCTGCTATACTTTGCCTGGCTTTCCAAGCCTTTCTTTGAAATCTTGCTGGAAGCCTCCATGACCCCCTTACTCCAGTACTCTGCATTCCTGCAGAACCAGTACCACGTAGTTGATGCCAAGGTCTGCTGCCATCTCAAGCAGTAGCCAAGCCTCTAAGGACCGGTGTCTGGGTGGCTGAGCACTTTAAAAACTTCCTAGGCCCCTTGTGCAAGAAGGGTGCCCTACTGGTCTCTTCTCAAGAGAATTTTCACTTTACTCCCATGAGCTTCAGATGGATATGGTCTTGCCAGTTCCTGAGATGCCCTCAGCTATCTTTCTTATCGTCTCTGGGAAAAGTCTTCAGCATTTCTTTAGTAGCAGTAATGTCTTTAACAACTGCAACTTCTTTAGCCCTAGTTTTACTCCTGTGGTTCAGGTCCATGTTTTTCAAATCTTTCTGTCTGCTTTTTGCTCCTGATTATCACAATAAATTTGGCTAAAAGTCACCAGCAATATCCATACCACTGCCCAAATGCTACGCTGCCTGGAAATTTCTTCTGCTGGATTAAAAGTTCATCACTTTTAAAATCAGCCTCACAGAAAGTCTCAGGACACTGGCAAAATACAAATGAACTCTCAGCCAGAACATAACATGAATGGCCTCTACTCCAAATTCCAATACCATCCTCCTTTTCTGAAGCCTCTTGAGCCCTATCTTCACTGTCCAACATCCTATCCTATCGGCATTCTGGTCTTCTGAGCTCCCACCAGAATCAGCCAGTAAGCTCCACTTACAACAACCTAAAGCATTTCGAGCTTGCACTGCTAAGCATCTCAACATTCCTCCCACCAATTCCAAAAAGATCAGTCAGTGCAACAACTCCACTACTGGTACCAATTTCTGTTTTAGTCACCTTTTTTCACTGCAGTGATTAAAAGGACCCAAACAGAACAACTATAGAAGAGGAAAGTTTATTTGAGGACTCATGGTTTCAGAGATCTCAATCACAGCAGGCTCCATTCCTCAGAGCTCAAGGAACTTCTGCTCTCAAGTTTGTCAGTTTATACTTTAATTATTCTTCCAGGATCTTGAAAGAAAAAACATCTCACTATTTTCACTCACAAGTCAATTTGTGGCCAAGTCCTGCCATATTTTCTTTTGTACTACCTCTACTGTCAAATTTAACTATCAATATCCTACTAAATCTAAGCCTTGCCATTCCTTGCCTTGATTGTTGGGGTTGAGGTAGGAAGATCATTCCAATCCAGGAACTATATAAGCCTAGGCAACAGAGTAAGACCCCATTTCAAGAAGAAGAAAAATCCTTCTTGAGCAAAAACTACCCTTACCACTACTGGTCACAACTATTTTATAAAAATAACAAACTTTATATATCAATTCCCCTAGGAAGAAAATTTTCAATAAAGTTTCCAATGTAACCTGCATAACGACCTCCAACTCTAATAAGTGTGTAAATTCCCAAATAACTTATAATTTGCTAGTTCATGATTAATTTTTGTTTATTCAAAACTTAAAAATCCAAAGAATAAAAAAAAATTTAAATTATCTGTTGAAATTAAAATATTATTCAAAACTGTACTGTCATTGAGAAGAATTAATTGGTTCTTTTATTTTTATCAGGGTATTTTTGTTGTCATGATTCATTTTCTGCATTTTTGCTAGGTGAGTGGTGACACTCTAATCCACATATACTTCTGAAATTTTAAAATTAAAATATTTTCATTATTATCAAGAACTTATTTTATATTCATTACATTATTCCACATCCATTCAAGTTCATGGCAAGATGCAGTCTTACAACAATATGAACATTTCAACTGCAAAATTAAAATCTTCCTTCTCTTGTCTTATGGATCACACTGACTTAAATTACATTGAAGAATAACTGATTTTGTATTAATTATTAATAATAAAACTAACCTCACAAAATTTCTACAGGAAAGAATCTAGGTATTCTAGTGCAGAATTAACTTCACTTCAAGAAAGTATTTTTAAATTCAAAATAAAAGTCAGAGAAAAACAAATTTTATGATAATATGTAGCAGGAAGCTATGAAAAGGCATTTGAAACTCTGTGAGGTAAAAGTATCTTCACACTGACAAATGAAAAAAATGGTTTTTATTATTAGAATGAAATTTACAATGTAAGAAACTATTTATCATCACAAACATTTGAAATTTCTATTTATGATTCCATACTGCTATGTATATCTTGAAGCAAGAATCTGGCTAACAACTATGTTCATTAGTATTTATAAATAACAAAACCCTTGAAGAGTTAAACCTTTTCACCTTCACATAATCATTTTTAGAATTGTTTTATGATTTGAAAATACATACCAATTAAATATAGAATCATGATCATAAATTATACTTTAGAGAAATTAGATGATCAAATAATACTTATACACCTTGAACTAGCTGCCTTGTCATCCAGACATAAGGCAAATCATCTTCAAAAATAATTTACTGTAAATAAACTCTTCAAAATTCATTTAATCTAAAATTGAAGTGATTATAAACTTAAAATAGTCACTCAGGCATGAATGTTAAATATTTGGTGAGGTATATGATATATAATAATTCCTTTAAATATATTTTTACCCTATTGTTATTTTATGATTTGATTATTCAGTCTATCATTATAGCATGCTCAATGAGCCAATTAGACCAGTCTTTAGAAGTCTAGCTGTGGTCTTAATTAAAACATTCAAAAAGAATGTTTAAAAAATAAAAATAAAAAAACTTTATTTAAAAAAATAAAAATAAAAACACTAAAAATTAGCCATGTTCAGCCAGCAGAAAATAACAATGTCAACTGGCCAAAAACCATTGCCAAGTATACATTTTGCAGTTTGAGGAGTGTTAATAGTAGGTTTCAGTGTGATATTAACTGCCAAGTTCAACAATAAGTGCACACCAGTGTCTTGCTAACCTTTTAAAGACTGACTTGTGTAGCATTTACTGCAAACTCCATATTAACCTGAACATCTAGTTACAGTGGTCAAATTTTAACAAGATAGTCTCTCCCACATCACAATGTAGTAATCTGTGACAATAGAGCTACAATTGTTTAGACTTTTTTGACTATATATTTTAACCTACCCAAAGAACTTGTGAGATATAGAGACCAGACACATTTTTCTCCTAACTAGCAAAAGAAAATAATGTTAGAAGAAAATTCATTGATTTATCAAAACGCATAACAGAAATACAGAAACAAAGGGCCAAAAACTAGCATTCTTGATCATGTTTTCTCCAATAAGCAAAAATGTGTGAAGGTCCTGCGTACATATCAACTGAAAGTAGATCAAAGACTAGGAATTAGACCAGAAATAATGCAACTCCTAGAAGAACTCTATCATGTAGGCACAAACAATGACCTTCTCAATTGATCCCTAAAACTAAGGAAATAATGCCAAGATTTAATAAATGGGATGGTATCAAATGAAAAAGCTTCTGCACAGCAAAGGGAACAATTAGGAATGTGAGGAGAGAACCTACAGAATGGAAGAAAATCTTTGCCAGCTGTTCTTCTGACATAAGGTTAATATTCAGAATATATAAAAAGCTCAAAAAACCTAACACCAAAAAAATAAAATGAAATAACCCAATTAATGGGCAAATGAATTAAACACACACTTTTCAAAAGAAGAAATACAAATGGCTAACAAATTATGAAAAAATGTTCAATATCATCAGTTGTTAGCCAGATTCTTGCTTCAAGATATACATAGCAGTATGGAATCATAGTTAGAAATTTCAATTTACATAGGAAGAACTATACTAAGATTTCATCTCACACCAGTCAGAATGGCAGTCATCAAAAATACAAATAATAATAGAACTTGGAAAGGATGTGGAGAAATAGGAACATTTTTAGACTGTTAGTAGGATTGTAAATTAGTATAACCACAATCAGTATGGAGATCAGTATGGAGATTCCTCAAAAGACTAGGCAGGGAACCACCATATGACCCAGCTATACCACTTCTTGGTATTTATTTTAAAGAACTAAAATCATCATACTTCATTTATTCATGAATATCCATGTGTAGCAGGAAAATGAATGGAACTAGAGACAATTATGTTAAATGAAATAAGTCAAACTCAGAAGATCAAGGGTCTTATGTTTTCTCATATATGGGGAAACTGGAGAGATAAAAAGGAAAAGAGAGTTGTGGGTGGCAGCAGGGACCTCATGAAAATCAAAGGGAGATCAGTAGAAGAAAGGAGCCATAGGGTATGAAGGGAAAGGAGGGGGAAGTGTCAAATTATATTTTTATATTGTGTGCATGTACGAATATGAAACAATCCAGTCATTATGTACAACTATTGTGCACAATAAAAATATGGAAAAAACTGTGTGGAGAGAAGTGATCATATTTTTTCAGAATATTTTATTATCATCATTTCCAGATACTATTAAACCTATAGGCTCAATGAAACACACATTTCTATTTTGATTACCATAGGATTTCCTAAATAATATTAGCTAGCTCATTTTTCCATTCTTTTTTCCTAAGATAGCTTAACAAAATGACCCTGTCATCTCCCTCTAGTACTCATGTAGTATTTCAATAGCATCACCTTTCTTGCAATGAATACACAGATCCTGCTGACTCTCTAGAATAGTGGCCACAGCCACTATTCTGTCCATCTAGAACCTGGGAAATCTGTGGCATTTGCTCACGTTGGTGAAATGATTTGCTTATAATGCTGCTTCAGAGATTAAGGGACAAAACTCTCTGCTATTCTATTTTATCTGTTAAGAATTACATGATGGCAACATGTTGTTCATAAATTCAATTTAAAGGATGCAGAGCAATGTCTTAGAATCCAATATTAGAAAGAATATGCAGGATCCAGAGAAGTAGCAAAGCATTAGTCTGCCACTCCCTTTATCTTTCCTTATCTTTCTAGGACCTCACAATAGTTTTTACTTTTTTCTAAGTGTGTTTACTTTGCAGTTTGTCTGTAAGGTCACTCATTTTCTAATTGTATAGTCAGACATTATTTTCCTAAAATTATAACAGTCCATAATGACCAATTGATTTAAAGTTGCTAATTGAATCACTCAGTTTTATGTCTCAGTTTTGATCACTCAAATATCTGATGGGAACAATTTGTATTGAATCATTTCCTTGCACTTCCTGCTCTTCAGCTCTGTCCAGAGTGGCATGACCATGTGACATGAAGGCTCCCTCTCCAGGATTTGGGAATGTCCAACTGCCTCATGGGGTTAGTGTTTGGAATTGACTGTAATTTTAACACATTAGTTTCTGAAATTGTGAAAGATGTTTTACGGGTTTAGAATACTCGTATAGCTTGACCCAGCTACTAATTTATGTTATGAAAAAGGCAGAGTTGCGAATATTTTGCTAGTCTTCAAGAATGATACTTATTATAATTAAAAATGGGAAATCTAAACTTGCAAGGATAGAAAATTTATTTAAAAATATTTTGAGTTGTAGAATTTAATGAAGATTAAAACAATTTAAATGTATAAGAAAATGGAGTATAAATGTGTACTTAGGCTAGAATAAAATGAATAAATAAATGTAGTGCTCAGAACAATGCCAGATAAATAACATTTAACCCATATTAGATCTTATTGCAACTGATTTTGTGAATGTTTCTGAATATACATATCAACATGTGCTTGCACGTATATGAAAGGAAAATTGTGCATTCCTCCAAAATCACAAGTCTCTTTGATTAGCAAATTAATGACACATTTCTCTAACTCAGATGTAGCTGTCTTGCTTAGTATAGTAATCAGCTCAACCCTTCTTGCTCCAAACTATATTTTAAGCATAAAACAGCTTGGCATTACAAGGAAGACCAGCTGTATCACCAAGAATCTAAGATGTATTAATTCCAAACGTTAATGAAGATGGAAAGAGAAAGAAATCAAGAAGTTAGGGAAGATATTGGCTTTTTTCTAAGTGATTGTCACATACTTTTAACAAAGCATCATTAATGGAAGTGAAAGGGAAAAAATATCTCTAGTAGGCAAAGAATATAATCCAAATTACCAGTCACACCTAGGAATTTTCATATTATTTTTCCTGCTTTACTTAAAAAGTTTCATGATGTTTTTCTACTCTGATCCATAATATAAATGTACATTTATTAATATTAAAAACAATGATTCTTTTTCCCATCAAAAAAAAGCTTTGTATAAACTGATTCTGAAATGAGTAGTGCATATGTTTTACATAATTACTGGGACATTACCATGTATCCTTAATGGTAATAGTGCAGAATACCATATTTCTGATTCTATAAAAAGTGTTAAAAACAAGTAAGCCTCAGACATTTCCAATATAAGGGTAGCAAGCATTGTCGATTGAGGGGTAAAGTTAATGTCACAAAATCACATATTCAGTCAAGCTTATTTTGTAAAAGAAATAAATAGAAACTCATTCTAAATTATTCAGGGACAGGAAAAATAAACAAAAGCTATGTGGCCCTAATGAAATTTTGACTTGAACATTTTGTAACACATGAATGTGAGATTAAATAAATTTGTGAGCTCAAGAATGTTTAAAAGACAGTCAGTAAACACTACAATCATCTACAATACATATAGATTTTAAATCAGAGTTTGGAAATAATGGAAATTTGAATATGTATTCTGGATGTGTGTGTGTGAGTGTGTGTGTAATCTTCACTTTGTAGGGTAATCCAGATCCACAAAAATGGTCAACCAGACTAAACACATGTACATAAATTTTTACAATCAATGGAAAAATAGCAATTGTTTTGTGACCTTTAAATATTTTTGTCAAGCCACTAAAAACTATTATACTGTAAGTTGAGACATAAAAAATTAAAACATAGCAAAGAAAATATTTATTTTAAATTTTTTAATATTTACTTAAATAATTTTAATAGTATTCATTTTCAATAAGTTATAGCAATCAAGTATGGAACCAGCTTATGAGTCTGTCAATAGATGGATAAAGAAATTGTGCTTTATATACACCATGGATTTTTAGTCATAGGAAGAATGAAATTCTTTCAACTGCAGGGGAATGGATGGAACTAGAGAATATAATCTTAGTGAAATAAGTCAGACTCTGTAAAGAGACATTTTCTCTCACATGTGGAAAATAGGAAAATGTGGTAGAAAAAGCGGGGTCTCACAAAAGTAGGATGGAGAAATATCAAGTGTAAGATGGGGGTCAGGGAAAGGTAAGAGGGGAAGGAAAAGGAAGGTACTAGAAATGAAATTGACCAAAATATGCTAAGTGCACTTAGAAATATATTACAATGAATCCTGCTACAATATATAATTATAATGTACCAATAAAAAATTATAAATTGTTGTAAATTAAAGCATTCTATTTCTTTTTAAAATTTTAAGAGTATTCTCAAGATCAAATTTAAATTGTGTTCCCTTTTTCTCACACAATTTATGACATTGGGGGAGCAAGGATTTTATGTCCTGGAGAATCATTAGAGTTCTTTGTTTAGATCATTGTGTTCATTTTCTGCTACCGAGGAGCAAATTACCACAGTTTTGTTGCTTAAAAGATTACAAATTTATTATTTTTACAGTTCTATAGGTCAGAATTCTGACACAGATCTAACTAGTGTTAAATCATGATGTTGTTCCTTTTGGGGGTTATGTAGGACAACTCACTGCCTTGCATTTTCCAACTTCTAGAGACCATTCTTTGATTCACAGTCCTCTTCCTCACATTTCTTTGACCATTCTTCTGTAATCACATGTCACTCTCACTCATTTTCCTTCTCTTTCCAGTTTTTTAATGATCCTTATAATTACATTGGACCCCCTACCCAGATAATCCAGGATAAACTTTTTAAATCAACAGATCAGCAAAATTAATTTCATGGAAACCTTAATTTCTCCTTTTCATGCAATCTAATAAATTCAAAGGATTTAGATATTAGACAATAGACATCTTTTAGAGAGTCATTTTTCTTCAAGACAAAATCACTTTCTAACACTTTTATCTTTTGTGGTCTCGTCTCAATGTTGTGAAGTGCCACCAAAATTTATGTAAAATAGTTTGCCAGAGTCCTTCATCTGCAACAACTTTCTTCTTTTCATCACAACTTTCTTCATTCATGTCAAAAATTTTCCCCTCATTAAATTAGTTTGGATGGATAATTAGAGTATCTCCCATTATGGCCACTTTAATGATCCTACTCTTTTTTGCATAAATTCCCCATGAGAGTGCCTTCCGAAAAGCACACATTCCATCAACCATAAATATTGGATGATCACCATAACCACATTCTTCTTAACTAATCTGTAGAATTTAGGGACAAATTTCACAGTAGCAATTTTATTTGTGCTATTAATTTCACTAGATACTTTAGCCCTAACCACCAAGTCATGCCAACTTTTGAAATGATGAAACCAGCAATTACTACAGCAAATGTTCTTCTTCAGATCCTTGTAATTAATTAACATTTTCTTTTCATGTAGTACAGAACTTCACTTTGGCTTGAATGCTAGACAAACTGATTGTGACCTTTATTTAAATACAGTCTCCCAATCAAAACAGAAACACATGCCCCATTTCAACCTAGAACTCTCTCTTCACACTGACATTTCAATAAAAAAGATTAAAGTGATTTTGCCTTGTTTTTATTATCCATTGCACTTTTTCAACATGATTCATAGGGAATTTTATGCAATATAGGTGTTCCCCTATATTAGCATCCTTTTGTCCTTTTCAACATTTTCTAATCAAATAACTTCTATCATATTTTGTTTCTGTACAACATCTTCACCTTTTTTAGTCAATCCCTTCTAATTATCCATTTCTGCAAAATAATGTAAATATATCACTAGGGTAGATATGCATGAAGTGAATAAAAGATGAGAAATTACCAATCATCACTACATTTTGAAGGTGGGAATGTGATTAGTCATTGATCATGACACACACCTAGTATTACCTATTACATAGGTAGTTATCTGTGAACTGAAAGGCTTGCACTGAAGTTTGTACTTTATTCAATAACTCACAGAATACCACAGTAACAAATTTAAATGAATTTTGTTGGGAAATTGATGTTATTTGATTAAATGGTGATAACTAGATTTCATAAATATTAGAACTATTAAAGAAAGAACTGTCAATATGTATATATGTCATATGTGTCTCTCTGTGTGTGTGCATGTGTGTGTGTGTGTGTGTGTGTACGCGCGTGTATTCTAAAACCAAAGACTAACTCCATAAACTTAAAAAGGTAGGAGAATGAAACATTAAATGCTATTACCTGAACATGCTTAAAACAAGAGGGAACTTCTCTTGACTCTGTCAGTTTAAGAAATACAGTTAAAAATGATTTTTAAAAATCATTTGGCTTGAATGCTAGACAAACTGATTGAAATCACTAATGAAATCACTAATGAAATTAAAAAGGACATAATGAACTTCCTAAAACACTTAAAATGAAAATAAATAAATAAATAAATAAATAAATAAATAAATAAATAAAATGCAGGGCAGACCACTCCCACAGAGTTTCTCTCCTTGAAATAAAATATTCCCATTTTAAAACTAAGGTTCAAAAAAAGGAACAACAAAGAAAACAAATAGGAGTCATAAAGCATGTGGCCACAAGTATGGGAAAGGACTAATCAATTTTATAAAAGAATAAATTAAACAACATAGTGCCAATACATGTAAAAAATGTGAAATTATTTTTTGTCTAAGAGAATACAAGTAGCCCAGAAAACTTTAATGAAAAGAATGGGTGCTGATCATATTTCTGGAAAAATGCTATCCCAAATACCACAATCCTGAATGTTGAGGTTCAAAAATATTAAAATCCCTAAAGTCTAAATTTCCCAGAGTTTAAAGTTCCTAAATCTACAGTCCCCAAAATCACAATCCCAGATTAAAATCCTAAGTATTGAAATTCTGAAAGTCAAAATCCTGAAAACTAAAATTCCCTTGGAAAAAAGAGGTTATGTAAGAGGGACAGACAGCTGTCCTCTGGAAGATGAATTGGTCACACAATATAGCAACAATGAAAAGTTCATTTAAAAAATGCATAATTTGTCTGCATTCCTATGCCTTCCAGCTGATGAAATTCTAGGAACTTCTAATGAATTAAAATTACATTTGCCTGAAGAAGCCAGAGAAGTTACTGATCAGTAGGAAATGAACGATATGCAGGTAAAATAAGATGACACTTGGAAGCGATATCACTTTTCAACTGTAAGTGCTGTTTCCACCAAATCTGTGGTCTGTACATACATAAGTACATTTGGAATGTATTTTTGTGTACCCAAAATAATACAGACAAATGGCACAGAAAATGCAAAAATTTAACAGGGAATAACCATGTTGGTGCATATCAAACTATAGAAAATTTTCAAAAAGAAGAGCATTACTTATAAAAATGAATGTGAACACATTCTCTGAAGAGTCATGCTCTATAAGAAAAAAGAAAAAAGCAGCTATTCATCATAATGCAGGACCTCAAAATACAATAATTAATCATGAAAGTTGGCTACTTCTTACAGATCACCTCCATGCAATTGACCAAAATCTATTTCTATGATACAATTTTCAAATGTTGAATTTTCTTTTTAGGTTTTCATTGTGAGAAAGGTGATTTTTTTTTCTTTTCTCTCTCTCCCTCTTTCCCTCTCTTTTGTTGTTTTTTACCCCACTACCAAAAGAGAGCTTTATATATTAAAAAAGAGCAAAAACTTTGGCATTATTTTCAGATAATATGACATAATAGTAGAAGCAAAAATATTCATTGTGATTACAATCAAAATTGAAAATACCAACAGAATATATTTGGAACTAGAAATTAAAGAAATGAAAAAGCCTTCTTCCTTCCCTAAAATAACTAAAAATGAAAGGTAACTAGATGGCTAGATGTAGCCAGTTACTAAAACTTAACATAGATCTAAGATAATCAAAGCCAGCACAGGGCACATACTACTTTGTATTGAATTGGCAATCACTTCCATAATTTAGTATTGTTATGCAAACTGGTATCCTTTAAATGTTAACTTGTTTTCTCGCTTTTAGTTAGTAATATTCATAAAAGTTAATTTTAGGGGTTTTATGTTATTGTTGTGGGTTTTGTTTTTTTGGTTTTTGGTACTAGGGATTGAACCCAGTCCTTTTTCTGGTAGGGAGGGGTGCCAGGGGATTGAACTCAGGGGCACTGGACCACTGACCCACATCCTCAATCTGTATTTTTTTAGAGACAGGGTCTCACTGACTTGTTCAGTGCCTCGCTTTTGCTAAGGCTGGCTTTGAACCAGTGATCCTCCTGCCTCAGCCTCCCGAGCCATTGGGATTACAGGTATGAGCCACCACGTCCTTTTTCGTTATTATTATGATTTTTAAATTTTGAGACAAGATGTAAGTTGGTGAGGTTCTAAATAAATAAAAAGGTTGACCTTGAACTTGGTAATCCTGGCTCCTTAGTAGCAGAATATTTTTTAAAAATATATAAAAAAGTAAATAGAGATCAACCATAATTCCGTTAGGCAAAGAAACATTTAACTTTTTAAAACTCATTATAAAAGTAATACATTCAACCATAGAAAAACAACAATCTAAGATAAGCAAAAGCCAAAATAAATGTAAAACCCCATAAGCATACCTCTTAACTAGATAACTATAAGCACTTTCAAAAATTTATTTCCACATATTTTTCTATGCATATATATTAAATGTTTATATCCTTTTTTAGGGTGGAGGATACCAGGGATTGAACCCAGGGGCAATCGATTACTGAATCACATCCCTAAACCTATTTTGTATTTTATTTAGATACAGGGTCTCACTGAGTTGCTTAGCACCTTGCTTTTGCTGAGGTTGCGTTTGAACTCACAATCCTCCTGCCTCAGCTCCTGAGCCCCTGGGATTACATGTGCCCCACCACACATGGCTTAAATGTTTATATTCTGCTTGGTAACCTAAAATTTTCAATTAACTAATATCATAAACATCTCCTAATGCCAATAGATATTTATCTAAAACATCATTAACTAGATGAAATGCTGAATTTTAATAATGCACTATTATATATTTAACACTAATTTACACATATTAAGTTTTTCCCCCTTAATGTTTATATTATAATAAGGCTACAGTAAACCTTATGGTTTTATAATCTAGTGCCCAGATTTTAAAACCTGTTTTAAGAACTAATAATCATTATATTTCTGGTTATTGCACATGTTACATTAGCTAATGTATCCTGTTAGGGTCTTAAATGTACCTGCACTGTCCTATATTCACTAAAGAAACTCTTGATCCTCAAAATATCAACAACTGTGAAACTCTCGATGACACAGATTAATATATTATGGTCTCATTTCTCCTCCTTTTGGCCAAAAAGAAGAAATAAGAAAACATACATGGTCCTGAGTTCTAGGAACTCATAAGGTACCAAATAGGCCCTGTTTTCTGCTGTTGGACATACACAATGTTATAGAATATGTCAAAAGGACAAGTGACCACATATACATGATGGTTCACCAACAAAATATGGCACTCCATAATCATGTCTAAACACAGATTAAAAACCTGAACATTATTCAAACCACAAAAATGACCTAAATATTCTCCTATCCTACCTAATAAAACTGCTGTTTTTTGACCAATTATATGTTTGGCTTCATTCTTGCCTGTTCTTCTAGATAAAGATTAACATAACTAATCATAGAATTATTCACCCTTCCTGATAGCCTGCCATCCAGAGAAGAGCCCTACTTCTTTAAATACTCCCTAAAATCACCCAAATCAGGATAATCAGCCCAAATCCTATAACTCCTCTTAATAACCTTTCATTTAGAGATCCCACAGTTTTCCATGATGTGAGCTTTTCCTCATTACAATGAGTCATAATCCCAAATTGTTCAAGCACAGTTGTGTTTCTGGTGGTCCTCCTTTGGAATACAATGACACTTAAAACAGAATAATTTCTAGAACACTCTGAGTACTTAATAAAGGTGACCCATTATCATTATAGAAAGCAGCATATTATAAAAATCTACAGATTTAGACCTGTACTTTTTGCTCTCTTGGTCATATTCCAAATTTCTAAAAACCTCAGTTTCTTTATCTGTAACGTTCATTATAGCAACACTTTCTTACAGAAAAATTAGTGTGATTAGATGAGCTCATTAGATTTGGCATTCACTTAATGTTAATTTCCTTCCCCTTATCTTCACATTTACTCTACAAAATTTGTACCACATTTCTAAAACAGTAAACTTCATTTGTTTTCAGTTCTATCATAGATGCCCACAATAAGCAAAAACAAAGAAATCCTTCAAATAAGTGGACATCATTTATGCAGCACTAATTTTCTTTTCTCCATACTATGGGCTGCTATAAACCCTCAGCAAAGGGTAAAAACATGAGAGAGCAAAAAAAATGTAATTTTGCTGCTTGACCAAGATAGAAGCAACCAGAACTAGGTAAAAATATTTCTTAGTAACCAGACAGGAACTATACACAGTTATTCCATACATATTTAACACATGACTAGATGTCAAAATAATTCAATTTACATATTTACAGGCCATATTCAAATCTAACATAAAAACATAAATGTACTTACTGAAACTAAAATTCAGTGAATAAGTTCCATGAACACTTCAATTTTTTGGCTTCAGTCATACTTACAAAAAAAAACAGATGTCAGATTAAAGAACTACAAAAAATGAATTATAGGAAAGAAACTTTGTCCAATAAGAGTAGACTTTCAGAATATTAGAAAATAACTAATCAGTTTAATTTTTATGTTTTAAAGTACTTAACAGAACTTTAACTTCATCATTTAAATTATCTTAACTTCTGATGAAAATAATACATTGAAATATCAACTTGTGGATCTACAAATATTAAAATAAAGATTATTTAGGAAATAGGAAATAAAAGTAATCATGGAACAATGTCATTGAATTTTATAGGTATGTTTTTATGAAGTTATCATTTTGTGATTTCTTGACTCTTTCTAATATTTATAATACACTTAGATATATATTCTAATTATGTGTGTATATATAATATTTACATTTTCCAGGCACGGTGGTACATGCCTGTAATCTCAGCGGCTTGGGAGGCTAACGCAGGAGGATCATGAGTTCAAAGCCAGCGGCGGCAATGGCGAGCCACTACATAACTCAGTGAGACCCTGTCTCTAAATAAAATACAAAATAGGTCTGAGGATGTGGCTCAGTGGTCAAGTGCCCCTAAGTTCAATCCCTGGTACACCCCAAAAATACTTATATTCTATTACATTTATATATCTATTTCCTTTATATGGATATATGTGGACTCTAATATTAACCATCCAATAATATATACTCAGATGAATTTAAAAGTGATCATTTATTTAAATTATTTTTAAATGTAAATTTTCATTCTTTCTTACACATGTTTATAATTATTAAATTACTATTTGTCTTAGTTATTAAATTTAACACAAAAAGAAAAAGATGTGCATGTCCTTTTGGTTTTAACACATGTTGACAGATTTGAATAAAAAAAAATGGTAAAACTTTGTTATTAGTGATTATTAGTCTGTGACACTGATTATGAAGTTTGGGATAGGGGACTGTAAAAAGTAAGTCCTTAACAAGACATCTAAGGAGTGTTTAAAGAAGAAAAAATAGATCAGTCATCTGATTGTGTATTAATGAGTCACAATAACACTATAAAGGAGTATAAGAAATCAAATGTTCTATATTTTGTGTAATTATATTTAACTTTATGAATCCATGCCAGTGGTCCAGGGAGAAAAATAACCTCAATATTTCCTGGTATTTCTCCTTTTTCTTCAGGAAATTGCTTGGAATTTAGGGGTGCAGTAATTGCAGGAATCTAGGGGTGAACAAGACAAACATAAAGATCCCCTCAGCTTAACTAAACTTTAGATAGGATTCCTCCTGACCTCCCTTTTTTGATCATTTACTTTAGAAAACTTAAAATTATAAATTTTTTCCTGCCCCTTTGAGATGTAAAGTTTGTCAAAGTCTCTTTCCAATTCCACAAGTTAGAAATATCTTTCTCAAGGACCTGGGAGCCATTCCTTTTAAATTGATGAAGATAACACCCTTGTCCACCAGTCTCTTTTAGAAGTTACAAGTAATTTTGTTGAATGTCAATTAATAAGCACAGATGATTAAACTACAGAAAAGAAAAATGCAAACTCATGAATAGCTCAGTGTGCTCAACACACACCTTTGATCTATCATCCCCTTACTGTCCAGTAGTACTTTTCCACTAACTTACCTCACCACTGAAAAACCCTCCCACCCTTAATTTTTATAGTCAATCAGACACCAAAACTTGCCATTCAGTCTTGAAAATTGCTTTTTCTATCACCCTTGCTCAGGAACTCATCTCCCCAAGGCTAAATTATTTTAATATCCTCCTCACTAGGAATGCCCTTGGATAACATCTGTAAGCATCAAAGCCAAGTCTGGTCAAATTACACACATCACTAGTATAATTCAAAGCTAAGTTTGATGACTAAATACCCAGAAGCTCAGCACAATGTTGCTTAATTCCTGACATTCTTGCCTCTGTTGGAGTAGGCATTCTTACCTACTCCTTTCCAGCAATTCCACTAACCCTGACCTGGCATACCATTGCCTCTGCTTTCTCTGCAAAAAACAATATAACTCCTGCAGTTAGTTAGGCTTATGCGATGCCACTTCTGCTCCCACTTAGCCCAGATGGAATCCAGTATGGATTCTCTGGGCAGTCTTGCTAAGATATACCCATTCTCTAGCTGCAAAGGACATTGGGCAAGTATTTTTTTTTTTTAACATTTTCTCTTTACATTACTATAATGAGAGATGAGCTCTGCTACAAAAGATGGAAATACCCAAAGTTATTGGAAAGTGTTTGTAGGACAGGTCCAAGATGGCTAAAGTTAGCCTCCCTTTCGGAGGCTTCCAGCAGGCTGTGGTTTTAGAACATAGCCAAGATCATAAACACCCTGATTCAATGTATGTATTCAAGGTCCTAAACATTTACTTGTGATAATGTGCTCATTTATATAACCTGTTGAGAATGTGTCCTCTTTGTTTGGCTTGCATATTTTTTTAAAAGCCTATGGAAGGGTACAGAGGGCTGAAGACTAAAGGAGATGGGTGAAGGCTGCTGTATCCTCTAAAATAAATGTCTATTAACTGCCCCTTGCATCTTGTTCTACCTGCCAGGGTGCCGCAAATCTGTTTCCCAGGGTCTGAGCCTCAGCCCTACAGTGTTTTAAGTGCCAAACTCTAAAATAATGGCAAAACGCCACAAAAGTTCCCAAAAGTTTCCTCTCTTCTTAACCTTATATAAAAATCTTACATTGTTTCCATTACCTTGCGTATACAGTTCCACTGGTTCTCACCAACTGAGAACTAATTTCCTAAACTTGGCATCTATGATTGTTTACTATTAGGCCACATGTTAACTACACAATTTACTTAGTGTATATCCTGGCATTTTATTATTATGTAATATTCAAGGGAAGTATTTTGCATATGTTCTATCCTATGCTGGAATTTCTTTTGCTCTATTTTTCTGTGTAAATAAGGGATAATAAGTAGATTTCAACTCTAGTGATATCTGTAATGAAAGGTAGTGTCTTCTCATTACACTGAACTGAAAATGATTAGTACTGCTCACAGGTTTATGGGAATAAGACTAATTAATGTTATAGGAGAAATGGCTGCCCTGTCTGGTTTAAATATATTCAACTTTCAAAATTTTAGTCAATACAACCTTTTGTAGTAAGCCTAGCCCATCTATTATAGCTTACAATGATCAATCTATGTTAAAAAATTAGAAAGCACCTCTGTTTTAATACTCACTTTGGCAGATTTTCCATTTTTTTCATAGTATAATGAACACATTATATCTATATGTATCATGTTCCATAGATAGTAAGTTCCTAAAGGCAAGGATTCTTTTCTTTCCTTCTTTTCCATGCCAGCACATAAATCTGTACTTCATTCTCAGTAGATGGTCAAAAAGTTTATTTACTGAAGGAACAAATAATTAGCAATGGGAACTGACCTGAGGTTTTGTCTTCCTGTTTAAGATGTTGGGATCTCTGAGTCTCCACGGTGACTCCTGTGAAATTTTATGCTGTTCTTGCTGTACCATGCTGGCTTCTCACATCCTAACACACTCTTGGCAATGATCGTAGCAGATAAATTGACTCAGCATCTCAAGTGGATTCCCTAAGGTTCCTTGGTGCCTTGCAGCTGCTACAAATGTGTTCTTCTTGATTCCCTTGGCAAGTTTCATTACACTTTTCTCAGTCACCTGTTCATGAGCTGCTTCAGAAAATTCACCTTTTGTAACAAATGTCCTCTCTTTTCAGTCAGGCAGTGAGTCAGTAAATACTTTGATCAGGCATTTCATTGTCTAAAACCTTATATGCACTTTCTGTTCCATTATTGTACAACTGTATGCAGTTCTTCTCATTGTTCCAATGTTAAGGAAAATAATGTTGCAGATCCTAGAAAGGATCTGATATGAGAAAATGATAATGTTTTTTGAGTGTATGAGTTTTTCATTTTGAACATGTGAGTATATGCATCCACTAATTTCTGATGAATCAGAAGACAACTGGCAACAACAAAATGGGCCTTATGGAAATACTGTATGAATGCATGTGTGTATTTGTGTGAGTAACCATTTATATATAAATATATGACCTTCATCATTGACTTTAACTTCTGAAAAAATAATATGAAAAAATTGTCATTCAAGTAAAAAACTGCAATTATTTTGCTATTTGTTCACAAAACAAATGTATCATAAGCATTTTCTTATATGTTCATGCATTTCTTACTAATTTTTAGCTTACTTAAGGGCATTTTCATTACCACAAACCCTTCAAACCCCTAAACTAGTAGTCCATCACAATCTACTTTTTCAATATTATCACCAACCAACCAAATGTAGACCCAAAATCCCTATCACATTCTATTCTTCCTGGACACCAGTGACTCTACACAGAAACAAATTTAGTTTCTTCAACCTGAAATACCACTCTAAGTCCCTCTTCTTTGCCACACCATTTGAAGCTGAGTCATCAAGAACCAGCTCATCTGACCTCCTCTACAGAGAAACTCTCCAGAGACTCCCATGACTGACTGAAAATGGTACACTCTCCAAGCTCCCATAAACAGTTTTCCATTAAAACTGACTATATTTTGCAGTTTTTATATTACCTGTTTCCAAGAATCTTAATGCCTTGAGATTTTGAGTTCTAACCTATTTTCAGGCATGTGACATATGTGATATATTTAATAAATATTGGGGAAAAATAAAAGTTTGCTGTTATTTTTATTAGGTTGTCATTATTCTTAAAAAAAAAAAAAGAAAAAACCTAAAAGGGATAGTACTTTCCCAATTTTGGTGGACTATATTTCTGCAATAACTCTCCCATTGAAAATTAGTCAAAAGGTTAAATCAAATAGGAAAGCATCATTTTAAATTAATTATCCAACTGGCAAGAGAATTAGACATCTACAGAGACTAAAAGCAAAGTCAGTGAAAAGCCCTGATGATTTTGAGCTTCTTTTTTGATTTTGAGCTTCTTTTTTAATTTCTACAGGGCATAAAAAGTATCAGAGGTGAAGTATAAAGTAAACCCAAGTTAGTGAGTCTGCTAAGAATCCACAGTACGATTCTGGAAAACTAAAGCTCCATGTTCAATGTGAGAACAAATTTGAAATCAACCTGCTTTGCAGGAGGGAAGAACAGCAAGGGTGCTTTCCTTTCCCTCCTCTATTACTGAGGTGAGGACAAAAAAATATTCTGTCCCCACATTTCTAATCTCAATTTCACTCACACTTAAATTTGTTCCTTCGAATAGCTTAAAAATTCTCAAAAAGAAATATTAATATAAAGTGATTCCAGGATACCTAGCAGAAGAAAACACAACTCATTTTCAGGATCAACTGAGTTCTCAAGAAAGCATTGAAAAAATGTTTCAAAGAATGTAAATTATAGCATAAAAGCACAAGCCACAGAAAGTACCAAACCATTTTTACATTTTGAAATTATCTAAAATGGTTTATATAGTAACTATGGTAACATTTTTAAAAAACTGGCTTCCCTGGCAGAGAGCAACCATCTGGGACTGCCTGAGTCCTCAGAGCTGAGCTCTGGTCTTCCCTGCCACTGCACGGCGTCTCCTGGGGAGGTCTGGCCTGGAGCGGAGGGAGTCGCCTGCTCCAGCGGGGAGTTTGGGCTCTTCGGTGCTATTTTACAGCTTCCCTGGCAGAGAGTGACCACCTGCCACCGATTGAGCCCCCAGCGAGGAGCTCAGGCCTGCCTGGGCCCTCAAGCCCAGTGTCTCCATCACTGAGCACAGTTTTGGTGCCCCCACCCCAACTTGGTCTAGTGCCCAGGTCCACACCCTGGCCCGGGGTCTAGCACCTTGCTATATCTGATTATCTATCAACACCAGGCTGCCTCTTCCCAGAAGCATTGATCATTCCCAACCTGGAGGAAGTGGGACAGCAGCTGTCTTGGGTCACCGCTTGATCAAGCACCTCTCAAACATCTGGTGAGTTACTGGAAATCTGCAGGGACACTTTAAGTCTTTACAGGGAAATCGCAATCCCTCTGATTTGCACTACTAGATGGGAAGATACATGAGCAACATGAGAAAACACAGGAAGAAAGTATCCCAAACAAACCTAGATGATATATCAAGAGAACCCAAAGACAGCATGGTAGAAGGAATGAAAGAAACTGAGTTCGGACTGTTCATAATTAAAGTGATCCGAGAAGAGAATGATGTGACGAGAGAGCAGATTCAGGCTATGAATAATCAGCTAATAGAGCAATTGCAGGAAGCAAAAAATCATTTCAATAAAGAGATAGAAGTTCTGAGAAAAAAACAAACAAATTCTTCAAGGAAACAAGGAAATGAAGGAAACAATAAACCAAGTTAAAAACTGAATAGAAAGCATAATTAACAGAATAGATCGCTTGGAAGACAGAACCTCAGACAATGAAGACAAAATATTTAATCTTGAAAACAAAGTTGAACAAACAAAGATGGTTAGGAATCATGAACAAAAACACCAAAAAATATGGGACATCATGAAAAGACCAAATTTAAGAGTTATTGGGATGAGGAAGGTACAGAGATAGAAACCAAGGGTATGAATAATCTGTTCAATGAAATAATATCAGAAAATTTCCCTAATATGATGAATGAGATGGAAAATCAATTACAAGAGGCTTAAAGGAAACCAAACACACAGAATTACAACAGATCCACACCAAGGCACATTATAATGAAAATACCTAACATACAAAACAAAGACAAAATTTTAAAGGCTGCGAGAGAAAAGCATCAGATTACCTACAGGGAGAAACCAATAAGGATATCAGCAGATTTCTCAGCCCAGACCCTAAAAGCAAGAAGGGCCTGGAACAACATATTTCAAGCTCTGAAAGAAAACGGATGCCAACCAAGAATCTTGTACCCAGCAAAACTTACCTTCAGATTTGATGATGAAATAAAATCCTTCCATGATAAACAAAAGCTTAAAGAGTTCACAAAGAGAAAGCCTGCCCTACAGAACATTCTCAACAAAATATTCGAAGAGGAAGAAAGAAAAAGCAACAATCTCAGTCAAAATGGGGAGGAATTACACTAAAGAAAGAGTCAATCAAAGGAGAAACAAAGTTAAGCCAAAAGCCCTAAAAAAGCTAAAATGGTAGGAAATACAAGTCATATCTCAATAATAACCCTGAATGTAAATGGCCTAAACTCATCAACCAAAAGGCATAGACTGGCAGATTGGATTAAAAAGAAAGACACAACAATATGCTGCTTCAAGAGACTCATCTCATAGAAAAACATGCCCACAGACTAAAGATGAAAGGTTGGGAAAAAACATACCATGCACATGGACTGCGTAAAAAAGCAGGAGTTTCCATCTTCATTTCAGATAAAGCAGACTTCAAGCCAAGGTTAGTCAGAAGGGATAAAGAAGGACATTTCATACTGCTTAAAGGAAGCATAAATCAGCAAGATATAAGAATCATAAATATTTATGCAACAACAATGGTGCATCCATGTATGTCAATCAGATCCTTCTCAATTTCAGGAATCAAATAGACCAAAATACAATAATACTGGGGGAATTTAACACTCCTCTCTCACCAGTGGACATATCTTCCAAACAAAAATTGAACAAAAAAACCATAGGACTCAATGACACAATCGCTAATTTGGACTTAACAGACATATATAGAATATTTCATCCATAAAAAAGCGAATACACTTTCTTCTCAGCAGCTCATGGTTCCTTCTCTAAAATAGACCATATGTTATGCCACAAAGTTACTCTTGGCAAATACAAAATACATACATACATACAAATACATACAAAATACATAGAGATACTACCTTCTATACTATCAGATCATAATGGAATGAAATTAGATATCAATGATAAAGGTAAAAACAGAAACTACTCCAAGACCTAAAGATTAAATAATATGCTATTGAATGAAGCATGAATAACAGAAGACATTGGGGGGAAATTAAAAGATTCTTCGAGGTCAACGAGAACAAAGATACAACATATCAACAACTGGAACACTATGAAAGCAGTGCTAAGAGGAAAGTTCATTGCATTTAATAAAAGAATGAAAAGTCAACAAATCAATGATCTCACATTACAGCTCAAAGCCCTAGAAAAAGAGGAACAGACCATCACCAAAAGGAGCAGAAGACAGGAAATAATCAAAATCAGAGCTGAAATAAATGAAATTGCAACAAAAGAAACAATTCAAAAAATTGACAAAACAAAAAGTTGGTTCTTTGAAAAAATAAACAAAACTGATAAACCCTAAGCTACGCTAATGAAGAGAAGGAGAGAGAAACTCCAAATTACTAAAATTCACGATGGAAATGGAAATATTACAACAGACACAGTTGAAATACAAAACATAATAAGAAGCTACTTTGAAAAATTATATTCCAACAAAATAGAAAACCTGGAAGACATCAACAGCTTCCTAGAGGCATATGAGCCACCCAAACTGAATCTGGAGGACATACACAACTTAAATAGATCAATTTCAAGCAATGAAATAGAAGAAGTCATCAAAAGCCTACCAACAAAAAAAAAAATCCAGGACCAGATGGATTCACAGCCAAGTTCTAGGAGACCTTCAAAGAAGAGCTCATTCCAATACTCCTCAAAGTATTTCATGAAATAGAGGAGGAGGGAACCCTTCCAAACTCATTCTATGAAGCTAATATCACCCTGATACCAAAACCAGAGAAGGACACATTGAGGAAAGAAAATTTCAGACCCATATCTCTAATGAACATAGATGCAAAAATTCTTAACAAAACTTTAGCAAATCGCATACAAAAGCATATTAAAAAGATAGTGCACCATGTTCAAGTGGGTTTCATCCCGGGGATGCAAGGTTGTTTCAACATCCAGAAATCAATAAATGTAATTCACCACATCAACAGACTTAAGGTCAAGAACCACATGATTATTTCAATAGATGCAGAAAAAGCATTTGATAAAATACAGCACCCTTTCATGCTCAGGACACTAGGAAAAAATAGGGATAGTGGGGACATTCCTTAACATTGAAAAGGTTGTGCTAAGCCCACAGCTAACATCATTCTAAATGGAGAAAAATTGAAAGCACTCCCCCTGAGAAATGGAACAAGTCAGGGATGCCCTCTTTCGCCACTACTATTAAACATTGTTCTTGAAACTCTAGCCAGAGCAATTAGACAGACCAAAGAAATTAGAGGAATATAAATAGGAAAAGAAGAGCTCAAACTATCCCTATTTGCTGATGACATGATTCACTATTTAGAAGACCCTAAGAATTCCACCAGAAAACTTCTGGAACTCATAAATGAATTCAGTAAAGTAGCAAGATATAAAATTAATGCTCACAAATCTAATGCATTTTTATTCGTAAGTGATGCATCCTCTGAGAGAGAAATTAGGAAAACTACCACATTCACAATAGCCTCAAAAAAATAAAATACGTGGGAATCAATCTAACAAAAAGGTGAAAGACCTCTACAATGAGAACTACAGGACACTAACAAAAGAAGTTAAAGAGAATCTGAGAAGATGGAAAGATCTCCCATGTTCTTGGATAGGCAGAATTAATATTGTCAAAATGGCCATACTTCCAAAAGTGCTATACAAATTCAATGCAATTCCAATTAAAATCCCAATGACGGACCTCATAGAAATAGAGCAAGCAATCATGAAATTCATTTGCAGGAATAAGAGACCCAGAATAGATAAAGCAATCCTTAGCAAGAAGAGCGAAGCAGAGGGTATCACAATACCAGACCTTCAACTATACTACAGAGCAATAGTAACGAAAACAGCATGGTATTGGCACCAAAGTAGACAGGTAGACCAATGGTATAGAATAGAGGACACAGAGACAAACCCAAATAAATACAGGTATCTCATACTTGACAAAGGAGCCAAAAACATACAATGGAGAAAAGATAGCCTCTTCAACAAATGGTGCTGGGAAAACTGGAAATCCATATGCAGCAAAATGAAACTAAACCCATATCTCTCACCCTGTACAAAACTCAACTCAAAGTGGATCAAGGACCTAGAAATTAGACCAGAGACTCTGCACCTAATAGAAGAGAAAATAGGTCCAAATCTTCACCACATTGGCCTAGGACCAGATTTCCTTAACATGACTCCCAAAGTGCAAGAAATAAAAGCAAGAATCAATGATGGGGATAGAGTCAAGCTAAAAAGCTTTTTCTCAGCAAAGGAAACAATCAGCAATGTGAAGAGAGAGCCTTCAGAGTGGGAGAAAATCTTTGCCACTCACACTTCAGATAGAGCACTAATCTCCAGAATCTACAAAGTACTCAAAAATCTTTACACCAAGAACACTAATAACCCAGTCAGTAAATGGGCCAAGGAAATGAACAGACACTTTACAGAGGAAGATCTACAAGCAATCAACAAATTTATGAAAAGATGTTCAACAACCCTAATTATAAGAGAAATGGAATTCAAAACCACCTTAAGATTTCATCTTACCCCAATTAGAATGTATTTTATTAAGAATACAGGCAACAACAGGTGTTGGCAAGGATGTGGGGAAAAGGGGACACTCATACATTGCTGGTGGGATTGCAAGTTGGTGCAGCCACTCTGGAAAGCAGTGTGGAGTTTCCTTAGAAAACTTGGAATGGATCCACCATTTGACCCAGCTATCCCACTCCTTGGCCTATACCCAAAGGACTTAAAACCAGATTACTACAGTGATGCAGCCACATCAATGTTCATAGCTGCTCAATTCACAATAGCTAGATTGTGGAACCAAGCTAGATGCCCTTCAATAGATCAATGGATAAAGAAACTGTGGCATATATACACAATGGAATATTACTCAGTCATAAAGAAGAATAAAATTATGGCATTTGTAGGTAAATGGATGATCTTGGAGACTGTCATGCTAAGTGAGATCAGCCAATCCCAAAAATCCAAAGGCCAAATGGTTTCTCTGGTAAATGAATGATGATGTATAATGCAGGGTGGAAGGGTGGCAAGAATGGAGGAAGGATACATAGCATAAAGGGAGGGGAGGAGTGGGGTCAGGGTGGGGGGTAAGAATAATAACAGAATGTGTGACAGACATCATTGCCCTGTGCACATGTATGAATGCACAGATGGTGTGACTACTTTGTGTACAACCAGAGGAAAAATAGCTATACTCCATTTGTGCTCAATAAATCAATAAGCAAATAAAAAAAATTTAAAAAAAAACTAAAGAGAAATAGGAATGTGATCACAGAACAAAAATAATAATCTGTATAGACATTCCAATAAATTTATAAACAGGAACACTGGAATTTCAGCATGCACAATCTAACATAGTTTTGCATGACAAACCTTTCAAGTAGAACCAAAACTTATCTGGAAAGGAACATGGGAAGGCACTTGCCTTACCAATTCTTGAGATCAATTAAAAAGATCATTGATAGCATTTAGGTACAACAATAGAGAAAAATAGATCTAAGAACAGAATGGGAAATTCAGACTGCAGTAAAATTGCATAAAATATACTGCAATGTATCACCATGAATGAATTTTATAAATGTGATGTTGAACATAAACCACATGATGACAAAAGTGATATATCGGGGATCTGGAGACAAGGGAAAAGTGACTAGGCCACCTAGGATCCCCTTGGCCAAGATGGCGGGTTAGAGGAAGGCTGCATTCCTATTTGCTCCATGGATTCCTACTTGCTCAGGATTCAAGCAGCGGGAATATTACTCTCAATGAGATTTTATATTCAAATTACACCTAAGAGGTCCCCAGTCACCGCTCCAGAACCAACTCTGCTGGGCCTGGCTCAGGCCTGATCCCCGGCATCAGACAGTCTGTGAGTGTGGGACCCCAGCAGCCGCTCCGGAACCAACACCGCCAAGCTGGGCTCAGGTCTGGGCTCGGGCCTGACCCTGGGCAACAGATAGCTGGGAGCGCGAGACCCCAGCAGTCAATCTGAAATCACCATTGCTGCGCCAGGATCAGGCCTGACCCCAGGCAGCCCCAGCTGTGAACACATACCCGCCAAGTCATTGGGCCACCCTATCCAGCTCCAAGCTCAGGCCCGCACCCTGTACGTGGTCTAGTCTCAGGCTGGCAACCACGCTGTTGCTGACCATCTAACAATAAGGGGTTACCTTTGCCCACAAACATTGATTATCCCTGACCTGGAGGCAGTGGGACAGCACCATTCTTGGGACACAGCATTACCAAGTACCTGATAGGCATCAGACTACTTACTGAACAATAGGAGGTTTGAATAGTACAATATAATTTTACTGCAGAACTTTCTTTCTCTATTACTTTTTTCTAAATAGTAATATTACGATTATTCCTAATATACTTACTACATTCCCACTTCTTTCTTATTAATATCCTTATCATTCTATCACCCTTAAATGTAGCTTTGTCCTTGGAGACTCATTCTCTTTTCTCACACTAAAAATTTATTTCCTTTAATTCTGCTCTCACTACTCCTATGACATAGTAACTCTATAGACTCATATCCTATCTCATTAACATTATATTCTAAACCCCTCAGCATCTTCTTTTTCCGCTATTTGAAATTGTGATCCTTATTGCAAACCTATCGATTATGCAGTAGATAATTTGAACTCATATCTGTATAACGCAGTTAATATCTAAATAGGTTCTATATATGTAAACTCATATCTATATATTATAATGCAGATAATATCTAAATAGGTTTAAGGGCACATATTTTTATATGGGGTACTGCTAGTAATAATCTCATCAAGGTGAGGTATTGGAAATCTGCAGGAACACTATACTAGAGGGGAAGATGCACAAGCAAATGAGAAAACACGGAAGAAAGTGTCCTAAACAAACCTAGATGATATATCAAGAGAACCCAAAGACAGCATGGTAGAAGGAATGTCAGAAAGGGAGTTCAGAATGTTCATAATTAAAATGATCCAAGAAGAGAATGTTGTGATGAGAGAGCAAATGCAGGTTATGAATAATCAGCTAATAGAGCAACTGCAGGAAGCAAAAAATCATTTCAATAAAGAGATAGAAGTTCTGAAAAAAAAAAAAAAAAAACAGAAATCCTTGAAGGAAACAAGTAAATGAAGAAAACAAGAAACCAAAAGAGAAAGCATAATTAACAGAATAGATCACATGGAAGACAGAAGCTAAGACAATGAATACAAAATATTTAATCTTGAAAACAAAGTCAAACAAACAGAGAAGATGGTAAGGAATCATGAACAGAACCACCAAGAAATATGGGACATCATGAAAAGACAAAAGGTAAGAATTATTGGGATTAAGGAAGGCACAGAGATACAAACCAAGGGAATGAATAATCTGTTCAATGAAATAATAGCAAAAAATTTCCCAAATATGATGAATGAGATGGAAAATCAATTACAAGAGGCTTACAGGACACCAAACGCAAAGAATTACAACAGATCCACACGAAGGCACATTATAACGGAAATACCTAACATACAAAATACAGATAAAATTGTAAAGGCTGTGAGAGAAAAGCATCAGATTACCTACAGGGAGAAACCAATAAGGATATCAGCAGATTTCTCAACCCAGACCCTAAAAGCAAGAAGGGCCTGGGACAACATATTTCAAGCTCTAGAAAAAAATGGATGTCAACCAAGAATCTTATACCCAGCAAAACTTACGTTCAGATTTGATGATGAAATAAAATACTTCCATGATAAACAAAAGCTAAAAGAATTCACAAATAGAAAGCCTGCCCTACAGAACATTCTCAGCAAAACATTTGAAGAGAGAGAAATGAAAAACAACAATGTTAATCAACAAGGGGAGGAATTACCCTAAAGAAATAGCCAATCAAAGAAGAAACCAAGTTAAGTTAAAAGCCCAAAAAATGCCAAAATGATGGGAAATACAAGTCATATCTCAATAACAACTCTGAATGTAAATGGCCTAAACTCATCAACCAAAAGGCATAGACTGGCAGATTGGATTAAAAAGAAAGACCCAACAATATGCTGCCTTCAAGAGACTCATCTCATAAAAAACATGCCCACAGACTAAAGATGAAAGGTTGGGAAAAAATATACCATGCACATGGACTTAGTAAAAAAACAGGGGTTTCCATCCTCATTTCAGATAAAGCAGATTTCAAGCCAAAGTTAGTCAGAAGGGATAAAGAAGGACATTTCATACTGCTTAAGGGAAGCATAAATCAGCAAGACATAACAATCATAAATATTTATGCACCAAACAATGGTGCATCCACGTACGTCAATCACAACTTTCTCAATTTCAGGAATCAAATAGACCAAAACACAAAAATACTGGGGGACTTTAACACTCCTCTCTCACTGTTGGACATATCTTCCAAACAAAAATTGAACAAGGAAACCATATGACTCAATGACACAATAGCTAATTTGGACAGACATATATAGAATATTCCATCCATAATAAAGCAAATACACTTTCTTCTTAGCAGCTCATGAATCCTTCTCTAAAATAGACCATATGTTATGCCACAAAACTACTCTTAGCAAATACAAAAACATAGAGATACTACCTTGTATTCTATCAGATCTCAATGGAATGAAATTAGAAATCAACGATAAAGTTAAAAACAGAAACTACTCCAATACCTGGAGATTAAATAATATGCTATCGAACTATGCATGGATAACAGAAGACATTAGGAGAGAAATAAAAAATTCTTAGAGGTCAATGAGAACAAAGATACAACATATCAAAATCTCTGGTATACTATGAAAGCAGTGTTAAGAGGAAAATTCATTGGATGGAGTACATTCAATAAAAGAATGAAAAGTCAACAAATCAATGACCTCACATTATGGCTCAAAGCCCTAGAAAAAGAGGAACAGATCATCACCAAAAGAAGTAGAAGACAGGATATAATTAAAATCAGAGCTGAAATCAATGAAATTGAAGCAACAGAAACTATTCAAAAAATTGACGAAACAAAAAGTTGGTTCTTTGAAAAAACAAACAAAATTGATAAACCCTTAGCCACACTAATGAAGACAAGGAGAGAGAAAATCCAAATTACTGAAATTCGTGATGGAAATGGAAATATTCCAACAGACACTATTGAAATACAAAACATAATTAAAACCTATTTTGAAAATTTATACTCCAACAAAAAAGAAAACCTGGAAGACATCAACAGCTTCCTAGAGGCATATGAGCCACCTAATCTGAATTTGGAGGACATACACAACTTAAATAGATCAATTTCAAGCAATGAAATAGAGGAAGTCATCAAAAGCCTACCAACAAAGAAAAGTCCAGGACCCAAGGGATTCACAGCCAAGATCTAGAAGACCTTCAAAGAAGAGCTCATTCCAAAACTCCGCAAAGTATTTCATGAAATAGAGAAGGAGGGAACCCTTCCAAACTCATTCTATGAAGCTAATGTCACCCTGATACCAAAATCAGAGAAGGACACATCGAGGAAAGAAAATTTCAGACCAATATCCCTAATGAACATAGATGCAAAAATGCTTAACAAAATTTTAGCAAATCGCATACAAAAGCATATTAAAAAGGTAGTGCACCATGATCAAGTGGGTTTCATCCTGGGGATGCAAGGGTGATTCAACATCCAGAAATCAATAAATGTAAATCACCACATCAACAGACTTAAAGTCAAGAACGACATGATTATTCCAATAGATGCAGAAAAAGCATTTCAAAAAAATACAGCACCCCTTCATGCTCAAAACACTAGAAAAAATAGAGATAGTAGGAACATTCCTTAACATTGTAAAGGCTATCTATGCTAAGCCCACAGCTAACATCATTCTAAATGGAGAAAAATTGAAAGCATTCTCCCTGAAAACTCGAACAAGCAGGCATGCCCTCTTTCACCACTTCTATTCAATATTGTCCCTGAAATTCTAGCCAGAGCAATTAGACTGACCAAAGAAATTAAAGGGATACGAATAGGAAAAGAAGAGCTCAAACTATCACTTTTTGCCAATGACATGATTCTATATTTAGAGGTGCTGAAAAATTCCACCAGAAAACTTCTGGAACTCATAAATGAATTCAGTAAAGTAGCAGGATGTAAAATTAATGCTCATAAATAGAATGCATTTTTATTCATAAGTGATGAATCCTCTGAAAGAGAAATTAGGAAAACTATGCCATTCACAATAGCCTCAAAAAAAAATAAAATAAAATACTTGGTAATCAATCTAAGGAAAGAAGTTAAATCCCTCTACAATGAGAACTACAGAACACTAAAGAAAGAAATTAAAGAGAATCTGAGAAGATGGAAAGATCTCCCATGTTCTTGGATAGGAACAATTAATATTGTCAAAATGGCCATACTACCAAATGTGCTATACAAATTCAATTCAATTCCAATTAAAATCCCAATGACAGACCTCATAGAAATAGAGCAAGCAATCATGAAATTCATTTGGAGGAATAAGAGACCCAGAATAGATAAAGCAATCCTTAGCAAGAAGAGCAAAGCAGGGAGTATCACAATACCAGACATTCAACTATATTACAAAGCAACAGTAACAAAAACAGCATGGTATTGGCACCAAAATAGACAGGTGGATCAATGGTACAGAATAGAGGACACAGAGACAAACACACATAAATAGAAGCATCTCATACTAGACAAAGGCACCAAATACATACAATGGAGAAAAGACAGCCTCTTTAACAAATGGTGCTGGAAAAATTGGAAATCCATATGCAGCAAATTGAAACTAAACCCATATCTCTCACCCTGTACAAAACTCAACTCAAAATGGATCAAGGAACTAAGAATTAAACCAGAGACCATGCACCTAATATAAGAAAAAGGAGGTCCAAATCTTCATCATATTGGCCTAGGACCAGACTTCCTTAACATGATTCCCAAAGCACAAGAAATAAAAGCAGGAATCAATGATTGGGATAGAGTCAAACTAAAAAGCTTTTTCTCAGCAAAGGAAACAATCATCATTGTGAAGAGAGAGCCTACAGAGTGGGAGAAAATCTTTGCCACACGCACTTCAGATAGAGAACTAATCTCCAGAATCTACAAAGTACTCAAAAATCTTTACACCAAGAATACTAATAACCCAATCAACAAATGGGCCAAGGAAATGAACAGACACTTTACAGAGGAAGATCTACAAGCAGTCAACAGATTTATGAAAAAATGTTCAACATCCCTAGTTATAAGAGAAATGCAAATCAAAACCACCTTAAGATTTCATCTTACCCCAAT
Source organism: Glaucomys volans (assembly GCA_020662805.1). NCBI lineage: Eukaryota > Metazoa > Chordata > Mammalia > Rodentia > Sciuridae > Glaucomys > Glaucomys volans. The sequence goes on from JAJEJO010053533.1 coordinate 30,953, forward strand.
TAGAATGTCTTTTATTAAGAATACAGGCAACAGCAGGTGTTGGCAAGGATGTGGGGAAAAGGGTACACTCATATATTGCTGATGGGATTACAAGTTGGTGCAGCCACTGTGGAAAGCAGTGTGGAGATTCCTTAGAAAACTTGGAATGGATCCACCATTTGACCCAGCTGTCCCACTCCTTGGCCTATACCCAAAGGACTTAAAACCAGATTACTACAGTGATGCAGCCACATCAATGTTCATAGCTGCTCAATTCACAACAGCTAGATTGTGGAACCAAGCTAGATGCCCTTCAATAAATGAATGGATAAAGAAACTGTGGTATATATATGCAATGGAATATTACTCAGCCATAAAGAAGATTAAAATTATGGCATTTGTAGGTAAATGGATGATGTTGGAGACTGTCATGCTAAGTGAGATTAGCCAATCTCAAAAGTCCAAAGGTTGAATGGTCTCTCTGATAAGTGAATGATGATGCATAATGTGGGGTGGAAGGGAGGCAAGAATGGAGGAAGGATCAATAGCATAGAGGGAAGGGAGGGGAGGGGGTGGGGTGGGGGGGTAAGAATAATAATAGAATGAGACAGACATCATTGCCCTGTGTACATGTATGAATACACAGATGATGTGACTCTACTTTGTGTACAACCAGAGAAGCAATAGCTGTACTCAATTTGTGTTCAATGAATCAAAATTAAATTTAAAAAAAATATTCTGAATTAACCGTGACAATTTTAAATTTTGTCTGGAGCAATGAAAATAATAGGAATTGCATGGGAGAAAGAATAAGATAAGATTAGGAATAGGAGGAGGAGAAAGAAAGTATGTGTGCATGTCTGTAGATATGTATATTTTGTCATTTAATAATATTTTCTAATATATTGTCCTGTTGAGATCTATTGGATCCCTTTTCTATATCCCTCCTTAGTTTATATATTCATAAAAATAGTTTGTTTTTATAGGGTAAAAAAAAGAGATATATCATTATTCCATATACATAAAGATCAAAATTCTTTAAAATTAACTGACATATATTATAGGAAAATATTCACATGTGTAAAACAGTAAAAAAAAAAAAAAAGAAAGAAAAAAGAAAGAAAAGGACAAGAGAATAGAAGACACCACATCAGGACAAAAGATGATTATGATGATAAAGAAAAGATGGATTAAAGTAAGGAATTAGTACATAGTTGAGTTATAAGGAATCAGTCATATTTGTATTAAATACTCCTTATGTCTCTATTTGCATATCGCACTATTTCAGAAATTGAGATATCGCAGTAAATAAGCCAGATTAAGTTTTTGCTATGATGTGACTGACATTTTCTTTTCAGAAATGGAATGACTAACAAGCACGTCTTTTTATTTTACTAAGAAGCTAAGAAATCAAAAGTCAAGATGACTTTTATGTAGTTCCAAAACTGGGATAAAGTATAGACTTAAACATGGAATATTCTGATAACCAGTACAGTGTTATTTTCATAACAAATCCAGTTATATACATAGAGAAGAAATACTACATAATAGATAAATAAAGAGAAGAATAAAAATGGAGAGATGAAGAAAGAGAAACATATTTGTAATTATTATACCTAAACAAATACAGAACAAGATACTATATTCACATAAAGATTTATCTGTTGGACAGCTTGTATTCTCATATCTCAATATTCTCCATAAAAAGTTATCCCCTGATAAATAAAAGTCATTAAGTCTCATCTTTACCATACATGGTGACAGAGACTAAAATACTCCTATCAACCAACTCAAATTAAATAGAAGTATTTTCACCTCTACAACTAATCAACTAATCATAGTAAACTGCTTAAAGGGATTCTTAGTAATGACTTACTGGCAATAGTAATACTTCCTTCTTTCTTTTTATTTTGCCAAGACTCAATGAAGCTCTAATCAAAGTAAGGAAGCTTTTACTAATTTGGAAAGAACCATGTCAGGGTAACACCTCATATTAAAGAGAGAATGTAGACTATGTATTTTTGCACCTATGAAATAAAAGTGTCTAACATACAATTAAGTACTTAAAATTATATATCCAACCTACATAGCAGATAATATTAAAAAAACTCTTACATAATAAAGTGTAACTCCATGTCTCTTTGCTTTTCTAGGAATGTCATGCTATTTATAATAATACAATAATTCTCTAATTCAAGAGTTTATTGGAAAATTACTCGGCTCATTTTACTATGTAATTCCAAAGAGTATTCAGTTAAGAACCATTGACTATCATCCCTTAGGAAAATAAATTATTATATTTAATAATTGTAGATAGTTCATTTCTTTTTCATTTTGGCTTTTATGTTTTGGTTTCCTTTTTGTTTTGTTTTTTTTTTTGTTTGTTTGTTTGTTATTTGGAACTAGCAAAAAAACAGATTACACTTGTTTTGGACCAACAAAAGTTTTAAGAGATACACTTTATCATATAATATGTATTTTTACACAGTACCAATGGACGACAGGGAAATTCATCAGAATTGAAGATACTGTCAAGGAAGAATGCAATAAAAAATAACGAAACAGTAAGTTGAGTTATCTTTTCTAAAATTTGATTTTTGTAGAATTATAAAATGTTGCATACAACTAAAAATTATGTATATTACTTAGTGAATACTTAAAGTGAGTACTTAAAAGAACTTACTAAAAACTTCATGAATCTGTCATAGTTTCAAACTATTCAACCTTTAAGAAAAATGCCTCCCAGTACTTTCCTTTTCTCTATAAATAAAATTGTGAATTTGGACTGTCAAATCATCCCTTATTCTGAGAAAAAATTATTCACAGATATTTACAGAGATAAATATGACCCCGATTTCAAAATTACTAGAGAAAATTACAAGTTATGTTTTTTTTTCTTATTTAAAATCTCAAATAAATTTAATCGATTGAGGAATATGGCATTTTAAAAAGCATCTAGTATTAATGTCATCATTATTTATACTGTGAGTTAGAATGACAGGATCACCAATAAACTATGAAAATCCTTTTTAACCTGGAGATAAAATTAATACATTAATGGATTGACTAGTCAACAGCTGTTATAATAATTATTTCTTCTTTTTTATTTAACCCTGTACCATTTGTACTGACAGGTATGGCTAGAACTATTTCAATTATGTAACACTGTATTGTTTGAGGTTTTCATACACAGCATGAATCTGCTTACTCAACAAGGTTTAGTTCTACTTTATTAAAATCTCAACATTTCCAACATAATTAGACATCACCACTACTCCTGTGATTCTGGCATCCTATTTAGTAAGACAGACAAGAATATAAATAATTATGATGCAGTATACAAAATTTTATATTCAAAGTATTTTGAGAATACAACGTGACAGATACTGTATGCTAATTTACTCTTCAACCATGCTTACTCTTTTTACCTACTTTCTTCTGTAGAGATTTATAAGCTAAAAAATGGTTAACTAGACCCAAAGCAGCAAAGGATTACTCTGTGGTTACTCTGGTCAGTGAAATGCAACTAGACCCCTGCTGGGACTACCTGTTCCGTTTTCTCCTTCCTCCAACTTGGAAAGTAGATGCCTGTTTTTAGGCCACCTGAGTTGCAACTATGGCGACAAAATTCACATGCCATGAATTCATACAAAACACATGTTGATTTCTCATGTTAACACATATAACTACTACCATTAAATCACTTGCTAGCAAAATGTAAAAATGCCTCATTTAAGCCACTCTTCTAGACTATTCCATTACACACAGTTGAATGCAATTCTCAGTGATGCAACAGAGAAGAATGGATGTTGGTCTGGCCAAATAAATTTGGATATGATCCCAAAAGCATAGGCAAGAGAAGTGAAAGTTGATAAATGAGATTATATCAAACTATAAAGCTTCTGAATAGCAAAGAAAACACAGCGAAGACAGAACCTACAGGAGAAAATATTTGCAAACACTTCAACAAAAGATTAATACCCAGAACATATCAGAAACTCAACTCAATAACAAACCCCAAACAGCATAATCCAATTAGAAAATAGAAAAACAACCTAAAGAAGCATTTATCAAAAAGATTGTATAAATGGCCAGTAAGATTGATTCCCAAGTATTTTATTTTTTTTAGGCTATTGTGAATGGGGTAGTTTTCCTAATTTCTCTTTCAGAGGATTCATCACTTATGAATAAAAATGCATTCGATTTATGAGCATTAATTTTATATCCTGCTACTTTACTGAATTCATTTATGAGTACCAGAAGTTTTCTGGTGGAATTTTTCGGCGCCTCTAAATATAGAATCATGTCATTGGCAAAAAGTGATAGTTTGAGCTCTTCTTTTCCTATTCGTATCCCTTTAATTTCTTTGGTCAGTCTAATTGCTCTGGCTAGAATTTCAAGGATAATCTTGAATAGAAGTGGTGAAAGAGGGCATGCCTGCCTTGTTCCAGTTTTCAGGGAGAATGCTTTCAATTTTTCTCCATTTAGAATAATGTTAGCTGTGGGCTTAGCATAGATAGCCTTTAAAATGTTAAGGAATGTTCCTGCTACCCCTATTTTTTCTAGTGTTTTGAGCATGAAGGGGTGCTGTATTTTATCAAATGCTTTTCCTGCATCTATTGAAATAATCCTGTGGTTCTGAACTTTAAGCCTGTTGATGTGGTGAATTACATTTATTGATTTCTGGATGTTGAACCAACTTTGCATCCCTGGGATAAAACCCACTTGATCATGGCGCACTATCTTTTTTAATACGCTTTTGTATGCGATTCACTAAAATTTTGTTGAGAATTTTTGCATCTATGTTCATTAGGGATATTGGTCTGAAATTTTCTTTTCTTGATGTGTCTTTGTCTGGTTTTAGTATCAGGGTGATATTGGTTTCACAGAATGAGTGTGGAAGGGTTCCCTCCTCCTCTATTTCATGGAATGCTTTGTAGAGTATTGAAATGAGCTCTTCTTTGAAGGTATTGTAGAACTCAGCTGTGAATCCACCTGGTCTAGCAAAAGAGGTGAAAGACCTCAACAATGAGAACTACAGAACACTAAAGAAAGAAATTAAAGAGAATCTGAGAAGATGGAAAGATCTCCCATGTTCTTGGATAGGCAGAATTAATATCGTCAAAATGGCCATACTACCAAAAGTGCTACACAAATTCAATGAAATTCCAATTAAAATCCCAATGATGGACCACATAGAAATAGAGCAAGCAATCATGAAATTCATTTGGAGGAATAAGAGACCAAGAATTGCTAAACCAATTCTCAGCAAGAAGAGTGAAGCAGGAGGTATCACAATACCAGAGCTTCAACTATACTACAGAGCAATAGTAACAAAAACGGCATGGTATTGGCACGAAAATAGGTAGGTAAATCAATGGTACAGAATAGAGGACACAGAGACAAACTCACATAAATACAGTTTTCTCATACTAGACAAAGGCACCAAACACAATGGAGAATAGATAGCCTCTTCAAAAATGGGGCTGGGATAACTGGAAATCTATATGCAGCAAAAAAAATGAAACTAAACCCCTATCTCTCACCCTGTACAAAACTCAACTCAAAATGGATCATGGACCTAGAAATTAGACCAGAGATCCTGCACCTAATAGGAGAAAAAGTAGGTCCAAATCTTCATCATATCGGCCTAGGACCAGACTTCCTTAACATGATTTCCAAATCACAAGAAATAAAAAAAGGAATCAATAATGGGGATAGATTCAAACTGAAAAGCTTTTTCTCAGCAAAGGAAACAATCAGCAATGTGAAGAGAGAGCCTACAGAGTGGGAGAAAATCTTTGCCACACACACTTCAGATAGAGAACTAATCTCCAGAATATACAAAGAACTCAAAAAACTTTACCCCAAGAATTCAAACAACCCAATCAATAAATGGGCTAAGGAAATGAACAAACACTTCACAGAAGAGGATCTTACAAGCAATCAACAGTTTTATGAAAAAATGTTCAACATCTCTAGTAATAAGAAAAATGTAAATCAAAAGTACCCTAAGATATCATCTCACCCCAATTAGAATGTCTATTATCAAGAATACAAGCAACAATAGCTGTTGGTGAGCATGTAGGGAAAAGGGTACACTTATCTATTGCTGGTGGGGTTGCAGGTTTGTGCAGCCACTCTGGAAAGCAGTATAGAGATTCCTTCAAAAACTCGGAATGGAACCACCATTTGATCCAGCTGTCCCACTCCTTGGCCTATACCCAAAGGACTTAAAATCAGCATACTACAGTGATGCAGCCACATCAATGTTTATAGCAGCCCAATTCACTATAGCTAGATTGTGGAAACAACCTAGATGCCCTTCAGTAGATGAATGGATAAAGAAACTGTGGTATGTATACACAATGGAATATTATTCAGCCATAAATAATAATAAAATTATTACATTTGCAGGTAAATGGATGGAATTGGAGAAGATCATGTTAAGTGAAATAAGCCAATCCCAAAAAACCGAAGGCTGAATGATTTTTTTTATTTAATTTTGATTCATTGAATACAAATGGAGTACAGCTATTGTTTCTCTGGTTGTACACAAAGTAGAATCACACCATCTGTGAATTCAAACATGTACACAGGGCAGTGATGTCTGTCACATATTCTGTTATTATTACCCCTCCCACCCCGACCCCTCCCCTCCTGTCCCTCTATGCTATCTATTCTTCCTCCATTCTTGCCACCCTTCCACCCCACATTGTGCATCATCATTCACTTATCAGAGAGACCATTCAGCCTTTGAATTTTGGGGATTGGCTGATCTCACTTAGCAAGACAGTCTCCAACATCATCCATTTACCTACAAATGCCATAATTTTATTCTTCTTTATGGCTGAGTAATATTCCATTGTGTATATATACCACAGTTTCTTTATCCATTCATTTATTGAAGGGCATCTAGCTTGGTTCCACAATCTAGCTATTGTGAATTGAGCAGCTATGAACATTGATGTGGCTTCATCACTGTAGTAATCTGGTTTCAAGTCCTTTGGGTATAGGCCAAGGAGTGGGATAGCTGGGTCAAATGGTGGATCCATTCCAAGTTTTCTAAGGAAACTCCACACTGCTTTCCAGAATGGCTGCACCAACTTGCAATCCCACCAGCAATGTATGAGTGTCCCCTTTTCCCCACATCCTTGCCAACACCTGTTGTTGCCTGTATTCTTAATACAAGACATTCTAATCGGGTTAAGATGAAATCTTAAGGTTGTTTTGATTTGCATTTCTCTTATAACTAGGGATGTTAATCATTTTTTCATGAATCTGTTGATTGCTTGTAGATCTTCCTCTGTAAAGTGTCTGTTCATTTCCTTGGCCCATTTATTGACTGGGTTATTAGTGTTATTGGTGTAAAGATTTTTGAGTACTTTGTAGATTCTGGAGATTAGTGCTCTATCTGAAGTGTGAGTGGCAAAGATTTTCTCCCACTCTGAAGGCTCTCTATTCACATTGCTGATTGTTTCCTTTGCTGAGAAAAAGCTTTTTAGTTTGACTCTATCCCAATCATTGATTCCTGCTTTTATTTCTTGCGCCTTGGGAGTCATGTTAAGGAAATCTGATCCTAGGCCAACATGATGAAGATTTGGATCTATTTTCTCTTCCATTAGGAGCAGGGTCTCTGGCCTAATTCCTAGGTCCTTGATCCATTTTGAGTTGAGTTTTGTACAAGGTAAGAGATATGGGTTTAGTTTCATTCTCTTATAAGTGGTTGATGACACATAGCGGGAGTGGGGGGAGGCACAGGAAGACTGGAGAAGGGATGGACTGTATAGAAGAAAATGAGGGATGGGTAGGGGGTGGGGAAAGAAAGAGAATGAGACAAACATCTATACCCTATGTATATGTATAAATATGCAAATTGTATGATTCTACTTCATACAATGAGAAAAATGATAGTTGTACTCCAGTTGTGTAGAATGAACTAAAAAAATAAAAAATAAATAAATAAAAAATGACCAGTAAGCATATAAAAAATGCTCACTATCATTAGTTGTCAGGGAAATGCAAATCAAAACCACATTGAGATACCATGTCACCCCAATTAGAAGAACTATTAAAAATAATAATAACAAATGATGATAAGGATTTAGAGAAAGGATAACTCTCATATACTCTTGGTGGAAAAGTAGAAAAGCACAGCTATTAGTGAAAATTGTATGGAGATTCGTCAAAAAACTAGAAAGAGTGTTATCATATGACCCAGCAATCCCACTCCTGAATCAAGACATGGAATCAACCTAGGTTTCCACCAGTGAATGAAAGGATAACGAAATATATGTACATAAACACAAATAAAATATTATTCAGCTATAAAAAGGATGAAATTCTGTCATTGCATCAATACAGGTGGAACTGAAGGACATTATGTTAAGTTAAATAAGTTAGGAACCAAAAGACAAACAGAATATTCTCACCTATATGGGAAAGGTAAACCATGAATCTCAAGGAGTAGAGAATAACATAGTGTTTACCCAAGTCTGGAAAAGGTGTGGAGGAACAGATGAAGAGTGGCTGGACAAAGGGATATGGTTGGATAGGAAAGAGAACTTGTAATGTTCTATAACACAACAGAAAAATTATAGTTGACAACAATTTCATGAATATTTCACAATAAAGGATTTTTAATGCTCCCAACACAATGAAATGATGTGTCAGAGGGGATGGATATACCTGTTATACTGATCAAATTATTATAAATGTGTGCTGCATTGCACCTTCAAATATGTACAAATACTATGTGTCAATTAAAAACAAAAATATACCAAAAATAGAGAAGGGTAAGCTAATTCTGCTTGGGAAGGGAAAATTTTTCATATGAAAACTTGTGGAAGGAACTGGAAAGAAGTATAGGAGCTCAGAAACACAGGGAAAGAAAACAACAAAACAGAGAGAACACCACGTGTGTTAGCATACAGGTTTCTGGGAGTGGTGCAGGGATCTAACAGAAGGACATAAAGAGATGAAGATGGTTTGGAGATTGATAGTCATGAGTCATGTTTTAGACACACGACTATGCACTTATTATATTAGACTCTGTAATCAACTTGACACCACAACCACTTGCTTTGAGATTCTTTGTTAAAGTTTTGGTGTTTTGTACTTCTTTTTAAATTTGTTTTTATTTTTCCACACTGGACCAAAAATATACTTTTAATCTGACTCAACACACAAAATACCAAATAAATTTGCTTGGGAAAATGTAGACTAAATACGCAGAAAAACAAGACAGCTTACATTCACAAAATGAAGTGAAAATCAAAGGCAGAAGAAAGTTGAAAAAAGACATGAGGAAGACAGTTTAAGCTATTATTCTCTGTCACTTTTTGTTTCAGGTGATGGCACAGAGAAGGCGGAGGGTCAGTTTCAGGATGTTATAGACTTTTCCATGGTTTTGGTGTTGCTATACCAATTCCTATCAGGAAATAAGATTTAATGCTTTGGAATGAAAAAGTTGTAGAACGGAACTTTCTGCTTGGTTGATGTTCCTCTTGTTTACTTTCATAAGTATTTTTATATGGTTCTATGAGGGACATTTTTAAAAGAAAGCTTTGTTATAAAGCATCATGATAAAGAACACTATTTTCCCATCTGAATTGCCATAAAAGCTTTAAAGTCAGTGGTACCTAATAACTGGTTTGGCTGCTTGTTTGGCTTTTTATCAATATGAATAAAAGGTTACCAATACACAGAATTCAATCTAGATTTAGAAGGTCAAGTAAACTGGAAACCATTATTCTCGAGAGGTCATGTAGGTCAGCCTCAAAAGCTTCATAGATCTCATCATGAATTTGTCCGTTATGACCGCAGCAGCCCATGATGATTATGGGGATTTAATGAATTCCACTTTTTCCACCTGCTTCAAGAAGCCATTAGCAACTATTTCTGCTTTACCTTCCCTGACATTTATACCCCTCGCTCCTCTAACATTAATGCTAAGCCTGACTCCTGCAACTACTTTATAGTGTCTCTTCTGTGAAAAAACAAAAATTGATACACTTGGTAAGAAATGAGAGGAATTTTTTTCATTAGTTTTTGTTTCTTTTGCTTCTCCTCTACTTTCTTCTATTCTAGCCTCTACACTCTAAGTGTGCCTTAGATTACAATTCCATGGATCCATATTCTACAGTGGTTTTCTCTAGGCCACCAAAACTGTTCTCAGGCCCCATCCGATTTGGAGTAGAGCAGCCTACTTTTCAGGAAAACATATAAATTCATTATCCCAATCATGCATACAAACTTCAGCTCTTTCATTGCCCTTCTTTGGAACCTAACATCTAGTCACACCTAATTTTCTTCCCTAGCTCAACATTGCCTTGGTGGATATCTGACTATCCTTTCCCATGGAATCAGTTCAATTTTCCTCAGTAAATTATAGTTCATTGATTCCAGATATAATAACAACTCTACTCTTTAGAGACGCCCTTTCTTCACAATCATCTTCAAACTTTCATTTATGTGGTTAACCCTCTTATATAATCAACATCTTATACATATTTCTATTACAGATTTATCATGTTTTGTAATTAATTTTTTCACTTCTCTTCCTATCCTTGTAGGACATGACTCTGTTCCTAATCTTTGAAAACTTTGTTTAATTTAATAATAAAAAATTCTAATACTTTTGAACTTGACAGCTATTATTTTTAGGTGCACATTTTTAAATGAGTACACAACAAGCTGCATCTAGAAAATCATGGGAAGGTGAAAGACTGGAGTTAGAATTCTAAGACAAAAGGAGCTGGGCGTGGTGGTGCATGCCTGTAACCCCAGCCCAGAAGATCAAGAGTTCAAAGCCAGCCACAGCAAGAGTAAAGTGCTAAGCAACTCAGTGACACTGTGTCTCTGAATAAAATACAAAATAGGGTGTGGCTCAGTAGTTGAGGGCCCCTCAGTTCAATCCATTGTACACGCCCCCTCCCAAAAAAAAAGAAAAGATAAAAGGAATCTAAAAGAGTTGCTAAACGTATAATTGGAACACACAGGATAACAGTAACTATATTTCTATATATATAGAATGATTGTTCTATATAGAATAGTTGCAATCTTTTCCTTTGTCTCTACACACCCCCTTGAAATCCATTTATTGCCAGACATCTGCAGTATGAGTGCATTGTGAATTTCCCACTGAGTTTTAATACCAAATTAACTCCCTTGAGCAAGCAGAGATTACAATTCTTTAATTACTAGTTCACTACTCCAGGAACCTCTAGATTACTGCAAAATTGTTCACACTAAAGACAAAATCAAAGAGGTAGAGTCACTATGTGCTTAGGCTTCAGAGCCACTGAAAAGCTCCCAGACATCAGAATAGTTCTGTTAACTCAATTACTAATACTTGAGAAATAACATTTGTCATCTAAAAATTAGAGATGAGAGATGAGATTGCCCCTGAGTAATTCAACACTCTGCCTTTAAGCTATATTTTTAAGTTGTGACTAGGAAGGCCTTCCCAAATACAGAAGGCTAACAGAGTTTTAAGTGTCTGAGATAGAAGGAAGAAACCTCCATGAAAACTATAGAACTGAGTCAGTGAGAAACTCCACATTTATGGTAATTTTGGCTTAAGATTTGCTTTCATTCATTAATATAGATATTTTACGTGTTCACTGACATCTACTACCTAAATGGACACTAAGGAAAACAGAGGTAAATGAGCACTATCATTTATGAATCAGAAAACAAAGAGAACACAGTATGAAAAATATTCTGTAGGCCCCTAATTAACAGCCTTGCAGCACTAATATCATGGTCTGGGTATTAGTCTGTTCAGGCTTCTATAACAAAATACCACAGACTAGAAGTTTATTTTCTATAGTTCTGCAAACTGGCAAGTCCAAGACTAAAGTTCTACAGAATTCAATTTCTGACAGGGTCTCCCTTGCTAGCTTTCACATAGTCACCTTCTCCCTCAGTACTCATATGACATTTCCTCTGATCTTTATTTCTTCCTCTAATTCTGAGGCCAACAATCCTATGAGAATAGGACCCCATTCTTATGACCGCAGCTAACCTTAATTACCTCTTTGAAGTTCTATCTCCAAATACAGCTACATTAGGGTTTAGAGAGTCATATCAGGTATGGGACAAAATTCAGTCCATAGAATTCAACTTTGAAATATAGATTTTCGGCCTCCTAATAGCTCAAAAGCAAGATAACCCACAAAGTAAGAAATCAACCATCACATCAGACACTTATCTCTTGATAACTCAATATAACTGATAGAAGGTTGCTCCATGAAGCATCCCATCCAACTCTGATGTCAAACCACTTGGCATGTTGTTCAAATCTGATTCCCCCAGGACTCTCTTTTCTTTAAATAAATGTCAGTTCTGTTTACTAACCTTATATAAATAGCATGTAATACATCTATCTTCCAAGATGCATCTCTTCCCAAATTACCTGCTCACAGTAGGCCTTCATCAAGCCTCAGTCCTGTGCTATTATACTTCTAAAGCCACTGCTGTTCAGAAACAAAGACTTTAAGTAAATGCTATAAAGTATGCAGGCCTCCCTTCCTCAGCTTCAATACACATATATCCAAGATCCTTCCTCCTATTTCATAAGTCTCTTGCTATTTTATTTACATAAATGCTGATCATTCATATATACTGAGCATTATATTTACTCTATGAATATAAATGATGCCCTTCTCAGAGGATATTCTATACATTCCATAGATTCCACGTCTGGAATCATGTCTTATTTTCTCATTTATTCATATTACCTCAAAATTCATCCCACACTTTAGCTCAATACAATTCTTCAGCCCCTTCATCTCAGTGTCTAATAGTCTACCTCAGTTTTTCTACTTCAGCATCCAAGGCATATGAGGATCTCATTTTTAAACTCCTCATAAGACCAATAATATTTTTTAAATTGTGGCACCAATAACATTTTTCAAAACTAAGCTACTGGCTGGGCACAGTGGCTCTCACCTATAATCCCAGTGGTTCAGGAGGTTGAGGCAGGAGGATCTTGAGTTCAAAGCCAGCCTCAATAAAAGCAAAGTGCTAAGCAACTCAGTGACCCTGTCTCTAAATAAAATACAAAATAGGGCTGGAGATGTGGTTCTGTGATCAAGTCCCCTGAGTTCAACTCCTGGTTACCCATCCCCCCCCAAAAAAAACTAAGCCACTCTGTAAACAAGCAAGCCCATTTTTATAATGAAACTCCATCTAGAACTTCACTGGACCCTCAATTTTTATAAAATGAAAATTCCATAATATGCCATCCAATTAACTCTCCATCTTAGTACTTATGACACTGACATCTAAAACACTAACATTGTGTTTTTATTCATTTTTAACCTCTACTGAAGTAAAAACTCACAATATTTGAGGGCTTTTTTATTCCAGTCATTATTATATCAACCTGCATTTACTTCACTCACTTAAATCAAACGGAGATTGGTAAATATGTTTTGAATTAAAAAAAAATATCTAAATGGCCCAAGTAATTCAGGCACCTCTAAAAGTCTCACCCATTTGCTTTCTGATTCCAACACATCAAAGTCTTTGAATCCTCTCCTTAGTCTTTGAACGATGTCACAAGAATAAAGAGCAACTCATAAGGACACAAGAGTCATCATTTGATCCTACTTCCTATCTAAGGAATTTTCTGAAACCACATTTCCTTGCCTCTACTCTACTACCCCATCTTTGCTCCATGATAATACCTTTCTCTGATTTAAAGTATCTAAAAAGATTATAAGCACCCTTAATAAACTATATACAAAGATCTTCTGCAAATGATTTCATAAAAAATAAACATTCATTTTGAGAATAAAATTTTAGGAAAAATATCGAACTAAAAAACCTTTGGGCACAAACAGATTTTCAAAGATACTATCTATATTATTAACATTCTAGGTTAAGAAAACGTATATAGAGAATATACCAAAATATGAAAACTCTGATATATATGAAAAGTCACTTTTGTTCATAAGCTGTATCAAAAGATATAGATCATAAGCCTACCAAATCCTGATGAAATCAATGGTTTCCACATAGAATTATATACAGAGAAGGCATGGGCATATGAAAATAAAAGATACTATACTTTTATATGTATTTCCAACATGCAGCCTTTAATAATAGAAATAGTTCATCTCCATGCATCCTCTTATCCCTCCTGAAACCATACAGAGAAGTGACATGACACTCTGGATGACAGTGCAACACAACGTACAAGACAGTTTGTGTGCTTCACACACAGAAAAAAATAAATGTATAGCCTGATTTTGCCCCTTACTGCAGAGTTTAGGAACTTACAAGTTCTTAGAAAGCTTCCTTACCTGCAAAGTGAGTCTGAAAGACAGGATCCATATCAAAGGTTTGTTATGAGGGTTTTAAAATTATTTTTTACACTTTTAATTTTTTAAGGTTTAATAAATGTAGAATTATTATTATAGAATTGGCACCTATAAGTATTTCAGAGTATTATAATTAATACACCATAATTGCTAGATCAAATTGGACTGGTATTCTCATATTAAACTAGCATATATGACATGTTACAATAATCTGAAGTTAGAGAATGAAGAACTGAGTTTAGATTAAGATAAACTTCTCAAAATTATTAAATCACTAAAGGGTAATTTAGTAACTATAACTCTGTTACTCTTTCATCAATAAAGTTTAACATACCTAACACTAAATGAGGTAACACTGGGATAGTTTTTCAAGAATTCGAAAGTCGGTTTATCTCACCCTTTCCCAGAGTGTACTTGTTAACATGAGCTCAATTAGAAGTAGAAAAAATTAACGCATAACAAGTAAGTAGAAAATATTCTATTTAAGATTAAAGTTTTATCTTTGCAGGTCTTGGCAATTTATTGTCTGTTTAATTGAAGGTTATTTCAAAGACTACATAATGAATACAAAATTATTTCATTTTTTTCCTGTGATTAGAAACTTGTATTCACTTTTGAAACACAGCCTGATTCATTTTCTCTGTTCATTTCAAGAGCATTTTAGACAAGTCTGTAATTCAGTCTTTTATTGTAATTTCACGTGGGTAAAGCACAAGGAATTGCCTATGTCAATAACTTCTATTGAGGCCCTAACACAAAACTTAAATAATAAGTGATATTTTCTAAAAATAACATGGAGAGGTGCCACCCATGGCCTACAGTAAAACCAAGCTTGGTTGTACAATAGGGAAATCTGGCTTTCAGGAATTTAAGATTATGGAAAATTGTTCCAGATTGCCTGATGCATGTGGTTACCCTACACTTGGTTTACAGCTGGAGTCTGAATGCTGGCCCTGGATGTGGGAATGACCCACTAGAGCCAAATGACTTAACTCCACCCCTTATCCTGTCTTTCATGGAAGAAGCTCCTACTGGCCCCCTTTTGATCTGTATCACTACAAATAAAGAAACCATGGGCTCCTTCATTTGTTAGAGTCAGACCCTTATGAACCACTCAATCCTATTCTAAAATTAATTCTGTCTCCTGTCATTTTTTCTGTTAAATAAATTTCTTAGCTATTATTTCGCAGCCAGCCCATTCCTCCTACAGGAACCCTTTTATCTTGCCCATGCGGGGCATGCTACAATAGAACATCAATATATCTTTACTGTAGCAACCTTGGACTGCACTGTACTCATCTAAGCTGTCACTATGAAAAAACACCTGAGAAAATAAAGGAGGAATTAAGGAGAAAAGATCTAATTTCGGCTCAAGTTTCATAAGTCCATGGTCTTTTGGTTCCATTGTGTCTGGGCCTGTGATGAGGTAAAACATCAAGGTGTAGAGGACATGGTTTAAAAAAAAAAAAAAAAAAAACTGTTTACCATATGGTGAACAGGAAGCAAAGAAAGGAAGAAACCAGAAACAAATTAGACTTACCAAGAGCATATACCTAATGACCTATGTCCTCCAACCAGGCCCCACCTTCTAAAGTTTCTACACCTCCCAATAGCCCATTGATCTATGAATCCATAAATGTATTTATTCATTCACAATGTCAGATCGGTCATGATCCAATCACCTCCCAAAGCCCCTCACCTTATGAACACTGCTACATTGGGGACCAAGTCTTCAATACATGAGCTTTGGGGGGACATTTAAGACATGAACCCTAACAGTACCACTAACTCTATTTCCTCTCTTTAATGATATCCAAGGGAAATGCCCTTCATTTGCAACTCTATCTTTTATTGATTATCATTGAGAAAAACACTTATCTGTCTTCTCTTAGAAAATATGTTTTTACATCTAATAAGTGGCAATGTATTTTTTTTGTTTTTAACACAGAAAAAGCCTTAAAAGGATATACTGATGAATTTACTCTGCTCCATACATTTCTGCAATTAAGCCCAAATCAGTCATTCTAGTGGCACACAATAAAACTTACTTTCATGCAACCACAGAAATGATGATAAATCTAAATCTCAAAACTTATTAGTGATCTTCATTCCAGAATTTCATTAAGCTCTTAAAGAATATTATACTTGTAAGTAAGAGGTTTCTTATTTGTTAGGATCTGGTTAAAAAAAAGAGCATAATTTCTATAATGTATACCATCATATGACAATATTTAGCTTAAAACCTTTGGCTATTTGCAGTTACCTAATTCTAAATAAACAAATATTATTTGACTATCAAAGTGATAAATTCTTCTCGAAAATGTGATTTTCATTCTTCTTTTAATTTCCAAACTTTTCTTGTCACTTCTTAAATAACACATCCTTCTTGACACTTTTCAAATGAATATTGAGGAAAAAAATTACTAATGAAATTAAGTTATCTTAATTAGCTTTTCCTTTTAATCACTTAGATGCAAATCAAATGGTTTTTAGAAATAATACTGACACTGCCAGAATGAAATAGGTTATAAACACTGATTGAGTTTATTGTTTTATGCCAATATTCAATTATTTTACTTTGATATTGTCAGAACAGAATTACTCATTAGAGTAATATCTATCCATATTCTTCATTGTATCTGACATTAGAAACACTTTCTGCTTTAATTTACATAGTCAATGAGAATGTTTGGGTCTGAGGTTAAAAAAAATATATACATTATTTAAGAATCAAGATAAAAATTAATGGATTAAAAAATTCTAGTAATAGAATTTGGTCCAAAATTAAGAAAATGGTTTTGCTTGTGACATTTTTCCATTAAAATTATTTGACTTAGTATGTTCAAATAACATTATTTATTATGGAAATTAAAAGCTCCATGGATGTGAGCCCATGCGGGGAGTATATTAGGTATAGATTAACATAAAGATGCACAGTGGAAACTTCAAAGCTTGGGGATAAAGAAAAAAATGATTTCTGTTCTGTAGCAGGCATGTCAAGTTTTGTGACAAGGAAGTAAGAAATCATAGTAGATCCAAATGTCCAATTTTGAACCAAGAGTTTGGTTGTCGAGATCTTATCAATTTAACCTTCTGGAAAGAAATGTAATGTCACTCAAGCTTGAAGCAGAGTAAGTGTAAGTTAATATGAAGGTAAGTATGTTGATGTACTGTCATGAAAAGTTGTACTTTTCTCTAAGCTTGCTAAAGGTCAGAGACAGAAAAAGTAATGTTTTCTTTTTCCAAACACATAGCAAATCCAAAAAACTGAGGCAAGGATATAAGACAGCTTAAAAATACAAAATACCCCTCATGAGCAATGCCAAGGAATTTAAAATTTACCTACTGCAGAGCTGATATAGATGACTATTTGTAATGATGGTATTGTGGGTATCAGGAGGATCAAAAAAAATACAAATTATTTTTTAAAAATTAGTGAAAATTAAAAATACTTTATAATAAGAAATTGCCATTTCTGATAGATTAATTCAATGAAGTCATAAAAAGTCATAACTATGAAAAGCACAGATATGTATAAATATTCATAAAATAAAAAGTTAAATAACTGTTCATGTTATAATTAAGTTTAAGGTCTAGAAAAAATAAAACAGATCATGAGGTAATCGAATTAATAGGGCTTTCCCTGATAATTCTCTTTGGTATTTTTATTGGTTTAAGTTATGATTAGTTTATAATAGCCAGTAAAAGAAAACTAGAAAATTAAAAAGTATGTAAATTGAACAAATTCATACCCTACAGGCCAAATTTTTCACTTCCAGGTATATATGCAACATAAATGTGTACATACAGTTCATCAAAAGAAATGTTCTAAAACACTAATGACACTATTCATAACATCTCCAAATTGGAAACCATTCAAATACTTACCACAATAGAATGGTTAAATAAACTGTGATACATTCACTTTATTGAATACTACAAAGCAATTAGAATGAAGCTTCCATAAGAAGTTCCAATGAGAGGAATATGGAAAAAGCTCAGAAACATAATGTTGAAATAGGCACATACACTCCTACATATCTAGGTTTGCTCATTCTGTATTATGTTTGTAAGATTCCATATATACAAAGAGTTGTACTTCCTTTCCATAGTAAGAGCTATTGCTGGAGGTGGCTGTCTGTTATGGTTTGGATCTAGAATGTGTCCCAAATGCTCATGTTTTGAAGGCTTGGTGCCCAAAGCAGCAATGTTCAGAAGTGGGGCTTTGGGTAAGGGATTAGACTATTAGGGTTCTAATCTCATCAATGATATAGGTAAACTAAACTACTGAGAGGGGGTAGAAATTTTAGGAGGTGGTGCTTAGCTGAAGGAAGTGGATTTTTGGAGGCATGACCTTGTAGACTATATCCTTCCTGCACCATTTCCTCTTTCTCTTTCCCTGCTTTCTGGCCTTCATAAGATGAACAACTCTTCTCTGCCATGCTATTCCACCATGATGTACCATTTTACAATTGGCCCAGAAACAATGGAGACAGCTTATAATGGACTAAAATCATGAGCCAAAAATGAATCTTTCCTCTTCTAAGTTGATTTTCTCAGGTATTTTGTCACAGTGATACAAAGCTAATCAACATACCCCACAACAAGGTACTGCAAATACCAGCCTTCAACCCTTCATTATCCAGTAATCCAAATGACTACTTCTAGTCCAGGAAATATAAGCACATGCACACTTTGGTTAAGAGAAAATGTACTATCTCCACACTGCACTCCATCATCTGCCAACAGAATCCAGAGAATAAAGAACAGAACTCCAAGATCCTAGATGATGGAAAAGTTGTAAGATGGTCAAAGACCAAGTCTCTGAATTCCTGCATAGAAAGCTCCCAATATACCAGAATCACCTGCACCTGACCTAGACTATTACAGGAGCAAAAAAAAACATCTATTAAGTATAATTATTTTAGATTTATTTATTAGCAAATGCAATATAGCTTTGTTTTGTTGGATTTGATTATTTTGGGTTTTTTGTCCTTGTTGTTTTTCTTTTGTTTTATTTAATGTCTTTTTTTAATTTAATTTTTGATTCGTTTAACACAAATGGAGTACAGCTATTGTTTTTCTGGTTGTACACAAAGTAGAGTCACCCCATCTGTGCATTCATACATGTACACAGGGCAATGATGTCTGTCACACATACTGTTATTATTCTTACCCCCCAACCTTGACCCCACCCCTCCCTTCCCCCTATGCTCTCTATCCTTCCTCCATTCTTGCCATCCTTCCACCCCACATTATGCATCATCATTCACTTATCAGAAAGACCATTCGGACCTTGGATTTTTGGGATTGGCTAATCTCACTTAGCATAACAGTCTCCAACATCATCCATTTACCTGCAAATGCCATAATTTTATTCTTCTTTATGACTGAGTAATATTCCATTGTGTATATATACCACAGTTTCCTTGACCCAATAATTTGGCCCTGGCTAAAGGCTGATTGGTTTTCCTTTTTGAGAACTAATTTAAGTCCACATTTCAACTACTTCCCTTTTCAAACTTTTATACCTTAAGTCATTAAACATATTCCCTAATTTCCCTGGCCCAGGTAAGACTCATGGGGATAGCCTTTATGCTCCTAGGGCACACAAAATTCAGTCAGTACTTAAAGAATTCAAGAAACCTGGGTAACCTCACCTTCCTTGCAATCCATAAGCTGTCTCCTACAGTTCCAACCTGCTATTACCCTGTCTCTATGTATAATTTCTTCTGTGACCATGCCTGGTGACATTCTCTCATTTGGAACTGAAAGTAACAAAGAATTCTACCTTTCATCTACCCAAGTGATGTGTCCTACCATCATAGAACCTTAAGTCTTAAAAAAACATGAATTCAGTGTTATCTTAATTAAAAGAGATCCCTAAGATTCTTTCAGTCATTTAGCATTCACAGCATTATTTTTTCCCCGAGAGTACCAAAGATTCATTATGTTTAGTAGTTTGTACATTTGCTAAGACACACCTTCAGGACTGGCCGAGTGTATGTGCTATTTAACTAACAAATGGGTTTACTGGGCTTCCCAGCATCTGCATTTCCATGTGGTTTTGCTCTTGCTTCATATTTATCTTTGTGGAAAATAAAGTACAAAAATCTGTATATCTTTGTGAAAAACTATTGTTGAATGAAAAATAAATTCCAATGAAAACTGAACAGAGTTCACATGGCACAAGAAATGACTCTTCAAAGAAAGGTTTCAGAAATGTTTAGAATCTGTATAAATATATATTTGAATTTCAGGTTTTTCAAATGTATCAACCAAATCTCTCCAAAATCATAATATCTAATCACATAAATTTACATAATTCCATTTTCTTTTTGTGTTTTTATCTTTCTCTTATGTGGCACTAATTTGAGAGATATGAATTATTTAAGGATAAAGGGTGATTAGAGCAATATGAGACTCAAATATGGAAAGAAACACAGTAACCCCAGTATCTATTCATCCTATGACCTCCCCAATCCATGTTTGTGGAAGAAAAAGAAAAAGGCTCATCTAGGACCTTTTACCTAAAAACTGGTAATTCCTTGAACTAGAGTAGGAAGTGTATATTACTTTGTTTCCTAGAGATTTTGGAGATTAAAAGAGGGGCTAAAAATAAGATGTACATACTACCAAAAGAGTTAATTCTGTAAGCAATATGCATTTATATATACATGTCAGTCTAGTTAAATCACCTATTAAAAGAACTTCTAAACAATAACTGTAATGAATTATGCAATCATTGAAATAATCAGGTTATGGACATGATAAAATGTGGTGGCTAAGGTCATGCACCCTGTAGTCAAACTGTTTGTTTGCATTCCAGTTCCTCTACTTGTTGTGTGATCTTACCTAAGTCACTTACCTGCTTGGAATTTCAGTCTGACTCTATAAATTGGAGATAACAGCAGAGTGAAACAGACATTATTACCTCATGTACATACATGACTGCATGACCGATGTGATCCTACAACATGTACAATCAGAAAACTAAGAAATTATACTCCATTTTTGTATGACTTTTCAAAATGCATAAATGCATTCTATTGTCATATATAACTAATTAGAACAAATTAAAAAATGAGTAAAAATAATAAACAAGCCAGAAACAAACAGTAACCATACTATTGAAAAGATTAAATGAAAAACTATGTATATTAAATGAATTTGTAAAGTGCTTAGAATAGTGCTTAGCATTACTTAACTGTTATCTATCACTAATATTGGCTGTGACTGAAAGGGTGAGAGTGTGGAAATTGTACCTTTATAGCTAACTCTCTACATAACCTTTAATAAGTTATTTACTTCTCTAGGTCTCCAAATCCATATTGATAAAATGAGAGATTTGGGCTACATCATTTTTTTTATTTATTTATTTTTAATGAACACAAATGGAGTACAGCTATTGTTTCACTGGTTGTACACAAAGTAGAGTCACACCATCTGTGCGTTCATGCATTTACACAGGGCAATGGTATCTGTCACACACTCTGTTATTAATTTTACCCCCCACCCACCCCCACCCCTCCCTTCCCTCTATGCTAGCTATCTTTCCTCCATTCTTGCCATCTTTCCCCCCCACATTATGCATCATCATTCATTTATCAGAGAGACCATTCGGCTTTTGAATTTATGGGATTGGCTGATCTCACTTAGCATAACAGTTTCCAACATCATCCATTTACCTACAAATGTCATAATTTTATTCTTCTTTATGGCTGAGTAATATTCCATTGTGTATATATACCACAGTTTCTTTATCCATTCATCTACTGAAGGGCATCTAGGTTGATTCCATAATCTGGGCTACATCATTTTTGAGGTCCTTCCTAGCTCTAAAGTTTTGAAAGTCTAATAGTACCTTATAGAAATCATTGGACTGCCACGTTAGTCATTACCCTCCCAATGCGTCCTTATAAAAGCCTTAACAGACTATGAATGTAATGTTTAGAGCCACTGCAATCTTCCCAGTTCACATTTTTGAATGGTATTACAGTGAATTTATATTTAAAAAAAGGAAAGATATCATTTGGTGGAAGTTTCTGCAAAAAAAAATGAGTATTTGTGTAAGGTTTTCAATAGTAGAGATCATAAAAAATACCTTTCTCTTTCAATATTGCTTTCATGTAGTACTGCAGACAGAATAAAATTATGTCTGCAGAAATTAAGCTGCAGCATAAAACCACCTAGAAACAGTATGAGTCAATAGTCAACTTTCAAATGTCATTCTTTTTAATACTCAAGAGTGTACAACTGCTGCCAGTTTGCCATAGATTTTCTACATTTTTTAAAACACTCAAAATAAGACACAGATGGCTCTTGTTCCATGAAATCTCTGGTTTCTTTCTCCTTCACTGACCACATAGGCAACATTCATGAATCACAAAGCTGAGACTTAACATATTCTTCAATTAGTGTTGGGAAATAATAATTCAAATATTCATTTCTGGAAATGGTAACATTACATTAAAGATACAATTCTGTGAAAGGCAGATAGACACATATTACATAAGAGAATGAAGCTAATGCTGATCAATTGCACATTTCACATATTTTCATGGGTCAGGAGCCAAATAGGTTAACTATTTTTTGTTACCTGAAGTGCAGGCTGTTTTAAATGAGATGAATATATAATATAACTTGCTTAGGAGAGATATGAGCACTGCAATAATTGTTCTACCTAAGCTTCCTGATAGAACTAAAGCAATAGACTCTAGGCAAGATTCAACTCTTAACTATAATGTAAGCTAACTATAATGTAAATAAAAACAGCTAATTTTTTTTTCCTCTTTTTAGGAGGAGATATAAACATATTTTGGGAGAAAACATTGGTTTTATTTAAAATATACCTCAATAAGAATTCTGTGGGACAGAAAGTATAGAAGAACTACAAAATCTGAAAATTGGGGAGGAGTATTATTGATGTTTCTGAGGAAAAATTCAGGTCAAAAAAGACTTTGAAGTGCAACTTTAGCTAGGAAAGAATAAGAAAAGTTAAAAGCCATATTGAGAGGGAAGGTAAGGAGAAATGTCAAAGGAGAAATATTTTTAAAGGTTTTTTTCTATTATCTATTGTAATAGTATGATGGTTGATTTTCTCCTGGTGACTCCTGGCATCTTCAATAAAATTATCATTAAGAAAATACATTAAACTGTTATGAATGTTCTTTGTAGAAATCTTGCAAAAGGAGAGGTGAGAAATAAAAACAATAAGAGGAGGCTGCAAAAGGCACCAGAAAATAACTACCCTTAGGGATAATGGTAATGAACATGGATCATGTTCCAAGACCATAAAGGATTTTATCATAACCACTACATAAGACTCTAGTCAGATCCATAGCATGGATGTTAGCATTTATTTAAACAAAACTTACATGTGGAATGCATGAATTTTTGGTGGTGGAGCAGCAAAGACTTTCATGGATATGTATAAGGAAATTTTCATTTTAAAAAGTATCATTTAACTGAGACCTGAAATATGAAAAGGAAATACCACATGAAGGGGTGGTATAGGCAAAGAAAATACTTTATGAAAACACCCAGGGAGAAAACATACCATATTGATGAAATTAAAATCATTTAAGATTTACTTGATTATAGAATATAAAATAAAATCTGTTGAGAAATAAAAGAGAAATAAATATATAAGAGATAGACTGTAAAAGATCTTCTAATTCATACTGAGGAGTCAGAACTTGGCTCTAAAGAAAATTAGAAGATATTAAAGGATTTTAAATAGGGGATTAATAATATTAGCATCATCATATTTGGATGCAGACAAATGGACCCTTGTTCATGGCTTCTTTGTGCCATGCCTCTTCATATAGGGTAAGAAATCCCTAGGTCCAGGGACATTAGCAATCTTTTTGCTCATCCTCTCCCTTCTAGAGCATGCTCTGGGTCTACAGTCACTCAGAACTCCATGACCAGGAGATCCCAGACTGTTTCGATGGTTTTTGCCACCTCTTCTCTGGTTTACCCTGTTAAGGGCGGACATGACCTGTGAGTTCACCTTTAGGCTTGAGGGAAACACCCAGAATGGTTATTGGGGGAAGATGGCAGTAGAAAATGATGAGTATACAGTTTAGAAAGTCTAACTATAAACAGGTGAGGCCCCTGGCAGTAATGGATGGAGCATGAATACACTTCCATTTGTAGTCCTGCCTGAGCTTTACAAATTTTAGGACTGGACCTGATGATGCATTC
Source organism: Glaucomys volans (assembly GCA_020662805.1). Classification (NCBI taxonomy): domain Eukaryota; kingdom Metazoa; phylum Chordata; class Mammalia; order Rodentia; family Sciuridae; genus Glaucomys; species Glaucomys volans. Next base: position 55,471 of record JAJEJO010053533.1, read on the forward strand.
ATGCTTTAGAAAGATCACTCTGGCTATGTTGCAAAGAATGGAACAGAGACAGAAGAGTAAAAACATAGCATTTTTAATCTTTTGAAATATTATAGGAAAGAGTTAATATTCCAGGTAAGAGCTAATACAAGATTGTGACAGAAGGGATAGAGGCAAACTGACGAACTAGCATTTGATTTGTATGGGAACTAAAATGGAGAGATAAACTGAAGATGACACACAAATCTTTGATTTTCACAACTGGAATGATGGTAGCTTTTATTGCAATACATACAATAAGGGAGACAATAAAGTTTACTGATTAAATTGAGTTCAATTTTTACACTTAAAGTTTCTATGAAAATCAAGATGGAGATTGCTAATAAAGCACTGACATTAACAAATTGAGAGTACCTGAAGCTCCAGAGTGAATGAGGTCATCTGAAGAATAAGAGGTGAGAAGAGAACCAAGGACAACACAGTGAGCAAAGGGACAAACATTTAAGGGCTACAACTTGAAAAGGACTCTACCATCAAGGGTGTTTTCAACAAACTTAATAAAACCAATCAATAAAGTTAATACATTTGTGCTTTAACACGTTTGTGCTTTTCAATACCACCTACTAATCCTGAAGGCATAGGCTGCAAAGATTTTTAGCAATTTTTAAATATATTTAATTATATGTGATACATGAGTCATTATAACTCATTCACTTCCAACAAATGTTCTATAAATTGCAATTTTTAGTAGATGTAAAAATATACTTTATTTACTAATTAAAATTAAAATGGAAAGTAACTGATTATACTATTATGCATTTTTTTTTTTTTTTTGGACTGGGGATGGGACACTTTGCCATTGAGGTACATCCTAGCCCTTTTTATTTTTTGAGGCACAGTTTATGGCCTCACTAACTTGCTGAGGCTGACCTTGAATTTCATGATTTAATAACATTATAGTCACAGCTACCTACATATTCAGTTTTTCTAAGTTAATTTGACTAACCTATTAGGTAACTAACTTATACTCCCGATTTTTTAAATTAGTTATTTAAAAAGTCTTGTAATAATCTCCTATGTATCAGGCACTGTATTTCGTGCTCACAGGGCAGAAATAAATAAGATAGTTCTTGATTATATTGAACTCAGAGTCTATGGGGAAAAATGTAATAACCAGTGATTTCATTACAGTTTGTTGGTGGCTTCCATAAATGCATGTCCAGGTGTTATAAATGCAAAGGAAAGAATGAACTTGTTGATTAGCTAATCAGATCTGGGAAATCTCAGAACAGGTTGGTCATTCCTGAAGTGAGCCTGGATGGCTTAAAAACTTTCTTAAGCCTAGAATAAGGGTAAGAACTTGCCATGTAACATGAATAGCACATAAGAAGACAAAACACTGAATTAATATCAATAGGTCAAAAAGTGGAAATTAATTAAAATGGTTTCCATAGAAGGTACATACAGGAATTAGAAATAAATAAAGTTAGAAAAGGGGGTAGGAGACTCATTCAGTAAAGTTGTTCGAAAATTATCCTGAAACCTAGAAACCACAGAATATGTATATTTATCTAAATAGCATCTTGACATGATTAATCTGTAGCATGTGCTTTGACAAGAGATTCAGATATCATATGAGTGACTATGTTCCTACAATGACTTAGGTCAGAAAGGCAGACCCAAATTAAGATAAGTGTAGTGGAGATGGATTAGACAAGAAATGAAAGTAATAGATTACATGTAGAGGGGTGACTGAGAGGCCTCTGATGGATGTAAGTTTGCCTAGGGATTCACTGATAACAAGGTTACAGGTGTTAAGGAAAGGTGACAACCATCAATGATGATGAAGTATGCCCTCAGTGATCAAGTAATGGCAATATGATTCTCAGATCCGAATCTGAAGAGAAAGGTTAGAATATATTAAAGAAGCAACATGATAGAAGTGATATAATTTGGTTGAAGTCACCAAGGAAAAGTGGGAAAATGAGAACAGATGCAAGGAAAATGTCTTATTATTTCACTCAAAGGAGAAAACTTAAATTTATGAAAAATTAAAGGTTTTTCAGATGACTGAAAATTATTCTTTTTCAAATGTAAAGAACTCAATTCAAATCCACACATCAAGCTGTCTCTAATTCAAACTGGAAATAAAAATAAACAACCTTTTCAATGAGTATGATTTTTATCAGACGTTAGAGCTAATCTTCACATCATCTTCAGAGGCAGGTCCATCTTGAAACTATGAAATTTAAATATCAGGGTCTCTTACCCACATTCTTTGCAAGCACCAAGAAAGGGCCAACCAGCATGATCATAAAGTCATGTGATTTTTTAAAAAACATTTCAAAGTAAGGTATTTTAACAGCAAATGGTTAAGACCACTGCCTTTTTCTATTCAACTCCTCTTCTTGTGAGGTCACAGAGGATGCCTCTGGGCATCTGGAGCTAAGGGAAGTTGAGCTACAGATATATTTAGTTTGAGTTTACTGGGAAATATTTATGCGAATCAATCACTTTGTGCATAACAAGATAACTGCACCTGGATCAGCGTAGAAATGACTTCTAGAGATATTCTTTCACTCACTGACTTAAGGTACTGCAGGACTGAAATCATATTAGTATAGATAGCTCCTTTGGCACACCACACAATGAGCTGAAGAAGAGACTGTGCTTACAAAAGTTTTCAAAATCTTAGTCATTTATTATAAAACCTTATTCATATATTTCCAAAACCTTTCCCAGTTTTGGAAAACAACTCTAGAAACTACATGACATTTTTGATCGTTGAGTTATAAAATTAAAAGGAACTCATAAGCTATCAAAAATGTAGTTTGATCAAATATGTTAAAAAATGTAATTACTTTTCTCTCCTATTATAGAAAAAATATATTTTTAAAAAACCTTTGAGGGGCTGGGGATGTAGCTCAGTTGGTAGAGTGCTTGCCTCACATGCACAAGGCCCTGGGTTCAATCCCTAGAACCACAAAAAAAAAAAAAAATAAAAAAAAATAACCTTTGTAATATGAAGAGTTAATCAGAGTATGCAGCAAAATGCAGGGGAGAAAAATATAGAAGATACCATACAATTAACTGAATAAATAAATATCATGCTAATTTTCTGAATTTTTGTGACAGTGGTCTTGAACAAATCTTAAATGCAATTATTTATTTTAATTTCTTTTTCTAAGTAGATGCTTACTTTTGTACTTAATTATGCACTTACAATTTTACATTACTTTGTTAAAAAGAATCTTAAATTGTATAAGATTCAGCTCTCATAAAACCAAGTTCTTCCTTGATAATAGGCTTGCTACTGTCATGGGAAAAGCAACAGTTTGAAAACTATTCTTCAGTTGTCACTATACTATTGTTGAAAAAGCAGTCAAAAATATATTGAATATTATTTGTAGATATTCATGGGAATTATTCCTAGATGCTTGACTAATATGAGTAATATGACTGACATCTAATGTTTTTAATGTCTTTTTAATGCACAACTTAATGTCATGATAGGTTAACACTCTTTCAAAGACATCCATATCATATAACAAATTTACATTGTCTTTGGAATGTTATAATCTGTAATCATTGTTTTAAAAAGCATATTGGCCTATTTCACACTATTTTGAACATCTATTTCTCTGGCAAAATATTTGGTTTAATAATACAGTGCATATTCTCTTTATTTTATTGTTTAAACAGAGAAAATATGATAATAAGTTTCTTGAAAAAATCAAATATTATCAAGAAAAATGGGATTTGTAAAAAAAAATCATTTTTTGTTTTATTCTGCCAAGATACCATACTACTGACAATACATTAGACCCACTCTTAGGCATCTGTGAAGGACAGAAGGGCCATAAGGTCCATGAAAACCAACTTCTTAATATGTTAAGCATAATCCTTGCAGGCACTGGTATTTAGAAATGTATGAGAGAAAAGGCACAATTTTTAAAATGTCAATCATGCAGTTTGTGTAAGACTAAAGCATTTCAAAATTGCAAAATACTCTCTAACAGACAATATAAGAAATTTTACCTTCCTAGAAGAATAGGAAGGATGATTTCTAAACATAATCACTTTCATAACATTTTTCCTTAGTGATAATTAAACATATACACAATTTCTTTTTAAGTCATTATGCTCTTATTTATCAGACTCAGTATTTCAAACTTTATAACTTTTTTCTAGGGCATTCCAATGTCCTTCAGTTCAAAATTCTCAGTGGGTCAAGATGCCAGACTTCAGGGCATCATATTCTGAGTTCCAATACCAAATCTGGGAGGATTTTATATAAACTATAATATTAGTGGGCTGAATTTAAAATTCCAATTAGTGTCACATCCTTATTCATAACCTGCCTTTAACTCTAAACTTTAATGCAGTAAATTCAATTATTTCCGTACATATCTAGCTATACTATTTATTTACATAGAATACCTCCAACTTCCTTTATACCAATTCTAGCTTAATTAAAAATCTCAATCTACATGAGAATTGCCAGTAAATGTTTCATTTTTGCAGCTGAAACTCAATGCATTAGTTCTTGGAGTACTATTACAAAAGTAACAACTCAGTCCCTAAACTAAAACATTATTTAATTTCTCATGGAAATATTAGTATATGAAATCTTATTCTTGCCAAACTAAATCATGAAAATTAAACTTCTATTTCTCTTATAGATCAAATACAATTATTTTTCACTTGGGGAATTAATTGCAGTTATTATGTTATTGTACAAAAGAAACTACCTGAAGTTTTGGCTAATATTTGACCTTAAATCTATTGATTAGCAATTTATTTGTCCTGGCAACCAATTACATTTCAATCATTCTATAGTTGGCTTAAAGGTATTTTTTCTAATAAAATATATTTAGACTACTTGACCTGGTACATTTTTTAAAAGTTTCAGAATATTCTTTATAAAGATATTGAAGAAAATGAAAGGAAAGAAGTAGCATTTCAAAGCCTTCATCTTAATCTTTGCAGCAAGAAAATAACTCAAGATTTCACAAAGATGAACTAAATTGGCATCCTGCCATTTTAATACACTTCTGTATTATCCTGACCCTATCTATACACATTGATTGGAACATTGTGCTGTGTGTTCTTTACAAATGTCTCAGAAAAAAATGACCCTGGAGTGCAACAGTCATTACAAGACAATTTGACTAGTGCTTATAGGTCTTCAGTTGTTGAAAGAAAAGAGGGAGATTATCCAGAACTAATAAGGTGGCAATGACATTCAGCAGATGAAGATAAAAGGTGAAGAAAAAAATAAATGCAAGGAAATCGTCAAATTTTCTTCCTCCCCCATGAGTTAAGAATGATGCAGGATTAGAAAATAATTTCTCAGTCCATTGCTGTGGAAAATGTTACAGTCAAATACAAATATATTTCTTTTTTTTTTTCTCTTTCACAGACTTTATTGCATCAGAAACAAGCATGCTGAGCTTCATGAGCAGTCTCAACTCACAGGGGTATAAACAGTAAGTTTTGGTTTCTTTCCAATAACTGATACAACCTGTGCTCTTTGTAAAGCACATAAGATTTACATCACAGCTAGTCAGACAACTAAAAAGTCAAATCATTATAGAAAGTAGTTTTTTTTTTTTAAAAAAGGACAGCATATGTATTTTTAATGATGATAACATTATAAAGTGAGACAAAATAAGTATCTCTAGATTAAATAAATATCTAGGTGACTAGAAACCCTGAAAATTGTGACATGTGCTTTATTTAAAATTTGTTCTTTTTAGTAATACATGACAGTAGAATGTATTTTGACATATCATACATACATGGAGTATAACTTCCTATTCTTGTGGTTGTAGATGATGTGGAGTTACACTAGGTGTGTATTCATATATGAAAATAGGAAAGTATATCCTTTTCATTCTATCTTTCCCATTCCCACCACCCTCTCTTCCCCTCATTCATCCCTGTCCTGTTCCATGAAAGTCCACTCCTCCCTCCCCACTGCCTATTGTGAGTCAGTATCAGCATATCATAGAGGACATCTGGCCTTATGTTTTGGGGGATTGGCTTATTTCACTTAGCACAATAGTCTCCAGTTGCATTCATTGATCAGCAAATACAGTAATTTCATTCTTCTATATAGCCAATATTCCATTGTGTATATGTATCACATTGTCTTTATGCATTCATCTATTGAAGGTACACCTAGGTTGGTTCCATAGCTTAGCTATTGTGAACTGAGCTGCTATGAACATTGATATGGCCATGTCATTATAGTGTGCTGATTTTAAGTTCTTTGGATATAGCCAAGGAGTGGGATAACAGGATCAAATGGTGGTTCCAAACCAAGTTTTCTGAGTAATCACCATATTCCTTCCCAGAGTGGTTACACCAATTTGCAGTCCCACCAGCAACATATGAGTGTACCGTTTTCCCCACATCCTCCTCACTAACATTTATTGCTACTTCTATTCTTGATAATTGCCATTTTGATTAGTGTGAGATGAAATCTCAGTATAGTTTTAATTTCTCCAATTGCTAGTGATGTTGAATATTTTTTAATATATTTGTTTCCCATTAGTATTTCTTCTTCTGTGAAATATCTGTTCAGTTCCTTTGCCCATTTATTGATTGGGTTGTTTTTCCATGTTAAGTTTTTTTTTAAATTCTTTATGTATCCTGGAGATTAATGCTCTATCTGAGGTTCAGGTGACAAGGATTTTCTCCCATTCTGTAGGCTCTCCATGTTCTTGTTTTCTTTGCTATGAAGAAGTTTTTAGTTTGATACAATCCCATTTATTAATTCTTGATTTTACTTCTTGTGTTTCAGGAGTCTTTTTGAGAAAGTTGGCTCCTAATGCTGGAGTTGTTAGGCCTACATTTTCTTCTAATAGGTATAGTGTTTCTGATCTAAAACCTATGTCTTTGGCCCACTTTGAGTTTGTGCAGTGTGAGAGATTGGGGTTAAATTTCATTCTGCTACATATGGATTTCCAGTTTTCCTAGCACCATTTATTGAAGAGTTCCTAGCACCATTTGTTGAAGAGTTTATTTTTTCTCCCATGTATGTTTCTGGTGCTCATGTCTAGTATGAGATAACTATTTATGAGGGTTTGTCTCTGTGTCTTCTATTCTGTACCACTGGTCTTCATGTGACATATGCTTTCTGATAGAATACTGGGCCACTAATTCAGGCATCAACACATCAAGCCAATACAGCATCCTCAGGGATAATATAATAGTATCATCTGAATTCTATGCAGTAAGTTAGTGAATGCTCTCAGAGGTGACTTGCTCCAACTCTAATCTCTTCTAAAAAATGAGAGAGTATCATGATGTCTGTAAAAACAGTAGAGAAGTACAGACACATTCCTAGGCTGAGTATCAATTGTGTTAGTAAAATCTCACATTTGTTTTTTCATGGATGAGCACTTTGTAGTTATAAGGAAAACATTCTTTGTTTGTTCATTTTAATATTATAATAAGAGACTATGTCTTTATCTAAATCATAGATGCAAGTAATCAATGCACTTTTCAAAATACTCAAGAGTCTATATAGAGTTGATCTGAGTGCACAGAGATAATTCCATAAACATTAAAGATAAATAAGGACATAAATTGTATGAAGCTATCATTCTAAATATCCCCGCATTTACTCTTTTGTAAGTTTGTGAATGTGTGTTGAGTGGGCTTATTAATGGATGGAATGGGTCCAATATTAAATAGTGCTAAGAAATGTTCCCTCAAATTGCCTCATTTATATCATGAAAGTGAGCTATGAGATATTAACAGGGAACATCCACTATATTATTCTACTTAATGTAATATGGCCATATCCATTTGTTAGAATCATATACTACCATATTGTGTTATAACATGTGAGGCCATCTCACTAATCACAGAGCTGCTTTTATTTCAGAAAACCTGATGTCATTCTCATACTGAGTAATTAGGTAACAAATTTCTAAATTAGTTGTTCCAAACCCTCTGTGTCTGGGAGACCAACATAAATAATAACAACAATCCCTGACTGCTAAGTCAATAATGCAAAAGATATTTAAAACAATCCATTACACTTGAGATGATTGAAACAAAAGCAAAGAGCTTGGAGAAGAATAAATCTCACTAGAAGACTAGATTCACAAATAAGAATGAAAATCAAATTAACACGAAAATAAATCAAAATGACAGGAAGTAACACATATCTCTCTATAATAACAATGAATGTAAAAGTCTCAATTCTCCAATTAAAAGACATTGACTGACAGAGGGATTAAAAAACAAAACGCAAATATTTGTTGCCTTTAAGAAACACACCTCATAGGTAAAAACATTCACAGGATAAAATCCAATGATGGAAAACAATATTTCCATGCAAATGGAACCTAAAAGCAAGCAGAAGTAGATAACCCCCTATCTGACAAAGAAGACTTCAAGTCAAAGTTAGTTAAACAATCAAAGTCGCTACATATTGGTAATAGAAATTGTTCAACAAGAATCTATAATGACAGGAAATGCCCCAAACATGGGTGCACCTAATTACATAAAACAAACACTCCTTGACATAAAGACTCAGGCCCCCCAAAACAAAAGCAATGATTTCAATATATCTCTCTCACTAATAAGTAGGTCAGACATAAAATCAACAAAGTTACTATACAGTTAAAACATATGTCAAATGTACTTAAAATCACCTATAGACTATGTCATTCTGCAATGGATGAATATACATTCTTTTCAGTTTTTGTTAAACAACAAATCATACTCTAGGCTGCAAAGCAGGTCTTAGTAAGTAAAAAAGCTGAAATAATAATTACTTGTATATTATCAGATCAAAATGAAATGAAGTGAGAAATAACAAGGAAAACCACAGAAATTATACAAACATATGGAGATTTAACAAGGTACTTATGAATGATGAGTAGGTCACTAAGAAATCAGAGGAGAAATATAATAATTCTTACAATCGGATGAGAATAGAAGTACAACATACAAATATCTTTGGGACACAGAAAACACAGTTCTAAAAGAAAAGTTTATAGTTATTATAGTTATGAGTACCTACATTAAAAAAGAAGGAAATCAGAAAGACCCCAAGTAAATAACCTAATTACACATCTCAATATCTCAGGAAAAAAAGAACAAACCATTCTCAAAACTAGTACAAGGAATGAAATTGTAAAGATGAGAGCTGAAATTAATGAAAAGCATAAAAGAATAAAAATGATCATTAAGACAAAGAGTTGATTCTTGAAGTGATAAACAAGTTTGATAACTTGTTTGATAAAGTTTGATAACAAGTTTGATAAACCCTTAGCTAAACTAACCAAAGTGGGAAAAACAGAAGACACAAATTAATAAAATTAGATTCAAAAAGGAGACAGTAAAATAGACAATATTGAAATGGTCCCTGAAATCCAGAGGATCATTAGGGAATGTTTTGAAAACTGGCACTCCAATAAACTGAAAAATCTAGAAGAAATGCACAAATTTCTGGACACTTACTACATTCCAAAATTGAAACAAGAATACAGAACACCTAAGCAGACCAATAATAAGAAATGAGAATGAAGTGGTAAAAAAAGTCTTCCACCAAAGAAAAGCCTCAAGATGGATTCAGAGCTGAATGTCACCAGACTTTTAAAAGAGAACTAATATCCAAGCTCCTCAAACTATTCCATAAAATAGACTAAACACTACCAAACTCATAATTCCATGAAGTGATTATCACCTGTACACCAAAACCCAACGTTTCAATGAAAGAAAAGTACAAAATATTATCCTTGATGAACACAGATGCAAAAATTCCTAAAAAAACATTAGCAACCCCAACTTAAAAATGCATTCACATGATGATATACACCGTGATCCAACTGGTTTCATTCCATGAATGCAAGGGTGGGTCTAAAATAACAATTCAGTAAACATAATACACCATAAATAAAAGCAAGTACAAAAATGACTTGATCGATCTCAATTCATACATAGAAAGCCTTCAACAAAATTAAGCACTTACTCATGACAAAACCTGAGGAAACTAGGTGTGAAAGGAATTTATTTCCACATCATAAAGGCTATATATGACAAACCCAAAGTCAATATCATACTGAAAAACTGAAAATATTTCCCCTGAAAACAGGAACAAGAAGGATGTTACTCTCACTACTCCTATTCAATATAGTACTTGAAACTTTAGCCACAGTAGTTAGGCAAGAGAAGAAAATAAAAGGGATACAAATAAGAAAGGAAGTAGTCAATTTTTACATGACTGCAGATGAGATGTTCCTATATTTAGAAGATCTGAAAGAATCCACTAGAGATCAAAATTAGATACTTCTCACTCATCTTCCATAAAAGTCAACTCAAAATGGATTGACCAGAAACTTTGCAACTGCTAGATGGAAACATGGGGAAAACACTCCAACATAGGACTTTTATAGCTCAAGAAATAGTACCAAGAATCAAAAGTTGGATGGCATAAAAAAATATTTTATATAGCAAAGGAAATTTTTAATGGGGTGAAGAGGGAAACTATATAACAAGAGAAAATATTTGCCAGCTTCTTTTCCTACAAAGGATTAATATCTAGAATACTAAAAGAGCTCACCCCCTCCCCCAAAAAAACTTCAATGAATGGGCAAATGAATTAAAGAGACACTTCTCAAAAAAAGAGGCACGAATGGCCAACAATTATATTAAAAATTATTCAACATTTCTAGCCATCAGGGAAATGCAAATCAAAACGAATGGCAATCATCGAGAATACAAATAAGAATAAATGCTGACAAGTATATAAGAGGAAAGGGAACACTTATACGCTGCTGGCTGGAATGTAAATTAGTTTAGCCACTGTGGAAATCAGTATGGAAGTTCCACAAAAATCAAAATGAAACAACCATATGATCCATTTATACCACTCCTAGATACCTATACAAAAGAATTAAAGACTGCATACTTTAGAGATACATGTATTCTCATGTTTAGAGCAGCACATTCAAAATAGCCATTATGAAACCAGCCTAAATAACCATTAATGGCTAAATAGATTTTTTAAAAATGTTAGGTATACACAATGGAGTTTTATTCAGTTATGAAGAACAACAAAATATGTCATTTACAGGAAAATGTATGGGACAATATTATGTTAACTGAAATAAGCCAGACTCAGAAAGACAAGTACCCTATGTCATCTTTTGTATGTGGAAGCTAGAAAGAAAAAAGGAAAAAGATATCTCAAGAAAATAGAAGGGAGACCATTAGTGTAGAAGAGGAGATTCAGAGGAAGAGGATGGGAGGGGGAGAAGTAGGTGAGCAAGTAGTACTGCAGAGCCAAACTGATCCAATTACATTATATGCATGCATAAACATGCCACAATGAAACCTACTATGCTGTATAATTAATATGTACCAATAATTTTTAAAAAATATAAAACAAACTCATGTTACCACCTTGCATGGAACCTTTTAAAATGCCTTCACAAGGCCCTGAGGTGGGGTAAGGAATAGAATTATCTTTAGTATTATTACAATCCTTACATTCCTATGCTAATCTCTTGGCCAAAGCAATCTTTGAATTTTTCAAAATCTCTGTCTCCGTCTTTGCTCTTCTCTCCAAAACTCTTTTCCTCAAGTTTTCCACTTTCTAACGCTCATCTTAAAATAATCACTAAGATTACTCCCAATATAAACTAAGAACTTCTGTAACTTTTTTGTGGCAACATAGACTTTCATTTCATAGTTTTGATTTTGTAATTGCATCATACAAGGATTGTTTATCACTTGCCTTTTCTATTAGTACATTTCTGAGAATGACGACAGTGTTTGCTATCTCTCTACTCAGAATTCAGAATGTAGTATGAGGCCAAGTATATAGCAGGTAGTCAATAAATGATGAAAGAAATGAATCCAGTTTTGATAGTTTTTCTAAGAAGTCAATATGGTTTAGCTATCATCCCAATTAATTCAAGAAAGCACTAACTTAAGTGTTGATGTAAAGATATTCTGCACTTGTAAATGAAGCCCCAGTAAACTGATTATAAGTAAGAATTTTCATCACAGATAACCAGTTGGAAATCCTTAAAAGCAAGGCTGTGGATATGATCAATTTGTTTCCTGAGGGAGAAGAAACTCCTGCCACTGGCTTCAATTGTATGGTTGAACAGGACTGGGAGAGAAGGAATGGATATGATCTGTTCCACTCTATTTATATGTGATTTGTGGAGTAAGCAAATCACTTATTTATTCTATGTAAAATGTGATACAAAATCACAGAATTGTGAGATAGGTACTTGCTTTTCTATCTGAAACTAGTAGGATAAAATGTAATGAGTGTAAAACATTTGGCATGAGGTTTAGTATATAACTCAATAAATATTTATTTTATTATGACATACTGTTAAAACAAGTGGTTATTAAAATAAGTTTATTATGTTCTTACCAAATATATGGTGTAAGATTAAGAAATTTTTTTTAGTACTGAGAATTGAACCCATGGGTGCTTAATCACTGAGCCACATCCCCAGCTCTTTATATTTTATTTAGAGACAGGGTCTCGCTGAGTTGCTAAGTGCCTTGCTAAGCTGAGGCTGGCTTTGAACTCCCGATCCTTCTGCCTCAGCCTCCAGAGCTGCTGAAATTATAGGAATGCCATCCCTGGCAGGAAATATTTTCTACTTGACTCCAGGCTTCTGTTCAATGAAAATAAAAGTAATATAATAATTGAAATAAAGAAAATTGTGCTTTAGAAATTAGTAAATAGCAAATATTATCAATATTTAAAATAGTAAATACAGTACCTATAAATATTGAGGTCTTTACTCCTTGGTTCTCTTCTCTGAAATATTTACATCTACTATTATCTAGAAATCTATACCTCTATCTACATTTATCTTAAATATCATAAATTAGTGTCAGATATTCATTCCATTATGGTTGATTCACAGTAACATCATATTTTACCAGAGAATATTCAATTGAAAGTAGAAATTGGATTCTGAGTAATTTTTTAAACAATAAACCTTAAAAACTATTTTAGCTTTCTGCAGGGATAGGGAAGTAGAAATGAACATATGATCAATTTGTGATTTTCAAAGTTTAACAATCAACAATTCTCTTCAAGTCCAGAGTGATCTGATATCTTGTACAATGTGCTTGATTTTCCAACTGAACTGTTTTGAAGGCTTCTGCAAAAAAATAAAGTTTAAATACATTAAGCTGTTTATTTACCTTTTATATATTAATATGGAAGATCAGTAAGAAAATCAAAGCTTTAATCTTCCTATATTCCTTCATCACAGAACTAAATACAATTGTCTTTCATTTTTAATTAAGAGATATGGAACAAAAATCCAGCAAGATTTTTCTGAAAAAATTTTTGGTTATATTTATGGTGGCAAGCAAAAGAGTTTTTAAATTGACTACCAACATTGTCATCACATTTGAAGACTGAAAAGATGCTCTCCTTCATAAAACTTTCATCTGGATCATGTAAATCTAATTCTTCACTGCGCCTCAGATTTCACTGCCATCCTCAAAAGTCTGAAATATTCATTTTTGCATGAATCCTGCTAATTCAGTTCAACAACAATCCCCCACACTTCAAATCTGATCATCATGACTGCCTTTATCAAGAGTCCTGTTAGGTCACTTTAGCAAGATTTGAGCCCCACCACCAGCACCTCCTTAAAGTTTCCTCTAAGTAATTATCCACCAACTTTCCACTGTGCTCCTTGGTTATAAATCCCCATTTGTTATTTTCTGTTTCAGAGGTAAACCTTATTTTCTCCCAATACAGATTTGACACAATAGTCCTAAATAGTTTTCATTATCAATTACCAAGCATCAGAGTAAGTTTTTCTTTAATAAGATCATAAAAATAATTCATGAGAGAGGAGTCTTTTTGGCCCCAGGCTTACTGTGTGTGTACATACACACTCACATGCATATACAACACACTTGTATACACCTGTATGAGAATTCTTGTAATAGATGAGAAAGTAGTTCAATGAAATAAAGTATTTATAAATATCACATATAACTAAGAGGGTAATCTTTTAAAGTTTCCACATTTTCTTTCACTTTTTTTAATGGTTATCTTGAAATGAAGACAATTTATCTCTGTAAGATTTAACATTTGAAATGAATGTTAGTATTTTACATTTCAACTGAAATAAGTATAAAACTAGCACCAAGCAACATTTTTTTTTCAAAACAAATTCATCCTACATGTAATAGTCCTGAAAAATACTTTTATGCAAACTGACAGAGAAAATCTTATGCAATATAAAGTTTAGTTGTATCTTTCCTCTCTGTACTATGTTAAAGATTTACAGGTGAATTATTTGGAATGGAAAATATTCTAAATCCTCTTTATACTGAAATTTGTAATACAGAAATGTTATGTGGGTTATGGTTTGATAATTAATGTTTCATTTCTTTTATCAATTAGTAAGATAAAAAAATGAAATGTTCTCACAAAACCTAGACACAAAGATCTCATATATTATGCTACTTTTGTTTTTGTGATAATAGGGAGAAAACCCAGGACCTCACTCATGCCAGGCAAGCACTCTACTTGCAATTTCTTATTGCAAGTAGAAAAAGAATCATTATAGAAGACATCAATACCATAATGTTTGCTATTTTTACAATGATCTTTTCATGAAATAATCACTACAGAGACAGTTTATTACAATTTTCTAGGTGCACTGAAAGTTTAGAATAATATATCACTCTGAAGTTGGGTAAATTGAAATGAACACTTGAGTTACCAACATTTGTAATCAAAAAAACTTCAGACTTAGCAACTAGTTCCTTTAAATTCCTCTAAAAATGGTTACAATTTAACAGGTAATGGGGGCAGGGCTTAAAAAACAAGGCTTATTTATTTTCACTAATTTCTAACTGAATTTTTTGAATTAATAGACTATGTGTTAGGGCAGTTTTATGTTCACAGAAAAAATTGGCAGAAAGTACACAGTTCCCATATATATCAACTATCTCTGCCCCCTGCCAAAATGTAGTCTGAATGCAATAAATCTAATAATAGTTATAATATCTGTGACATCTTTTCTTTTCTTTTTTTTTTTTTCTTTCACAGTACGGAGGGAACCCAGGGCCTCAAACATGACAGGCAAACAACACTGAGCTATATATCACCAGTCCCTTTTGAATTTTGAGACGAGTTCTCATTAAGATGTTTAGTATTGAGGCAGGTCTAAAATGGCTATAGTTAGGATCCCTTGCCAAGGCTGCAAGTGGGCTATATTATGTTTTTAGTATGTACTCAAGGCTTTGAATGGACTATGTTATGGTTAGTGTGTAATCAAGGTCAGAAACACTGATTCAGTATATAGGCTTGAGGTCATAAACATCTGCTTGTGAGCATACACTACACTTGTTGGCAGTGTGACTTCTTTCTTTGGTCTGCCTAGCAAAAGGGTATAGGGAAAAGACTTCCAGGCAAAATAGGGACTAAAATGGGTACTAAAGCTAAATCTGGAGACAGGAGTCTGTTACCACCTCTGAATAAAGCATGTTTACCATCCTAATTGCATCTTGTATCTCCTTCCACCTGCTGGGACCCCAAATCTGTTACCTGGGTCTGAGTATTATTAAATGGATTTAAAAATTGTCTTGGGTATTAATGTCTCTGTGTTATAAGCATGTGTGTATTAAGTGCATGTGAATACTGCTTGTGCATATTGTGTATAGGCAGGTGTGTGTGTGTGTGTGTGTGTGTGTGTGTGTGTGTGTGTTTTATGTACATTTTTTTTATTTTTGCAGACTGCATTTGGATTTATTGTACACAAATGGGGTACAACTTTTCATTTCTATGGTTATATACAATGTAGATTCACACATTCGTGTAATCATACATGTACACAGGGTAATCATGTCTGTCTCATTCCACTATCTTTGGTACCTCCACCCCCTCCCCCTCTCATTTCCTGCTACACAATCCAAAGTTTCTCCATTCTTCTCTTACCCCCCACCCCCAACCCCCATTATGTATCATCATTGGCTTATCAGAGAAAACATTCAGCCTTTGGTTTTTTGGGATTGGCTTATTTCACTTATCATGATATTCTCCAATTCCAAGCATTTACCTGCAAATGTCATAATTTTATTGTTTATGGCTAAGTAATATTCCATTGTGTATATATACCACAGTTTCTTTACCCATTCATCTATTGAAGGGCATCTAGGGTGATTTCACAATCTAGTTATTGTGAATTGAGCTACTATAAACATTGATGTGACTGCACTACTGTAGTATGCCGATTTTTAAGTCCTTTGGGTATAAACTGAGGAGTGGGATAAATGGGTCAAAAGGTGAGTCCATTATATTAATAAATTGTTTTGTAGTAATCCCACATATATGCCATTTTAAATTGTAATTGGCTCAGTTATAACAGTTGATTTTTTAGAAACAAAATTTAGGGAAGAAATACTGATGAACTTAATAGCAGTTTAGAACCAATACTGTACATTTTAAAAAATGATATCACCAAAGAGATTTATATAATATTTTTCTAAAGTAAGCTATAAAACTAGATTTGTACTTATGCAATTGTGAAAGAATTAAAACATTTCACACTATTAATCAAAATTATACTGTACTATTTGAACCATTTAAATCTTTTCCCTGTTCAATAAACACCAAGCATGCCCCTATCCACACACTCTTAATGACTGGTAACAAGTTAGAATTTCGAAATTGAAATAGCAACGACCACATCTTTCTTCACCCATAAGTGCAAATTACACACAGACCACACAACTGGTATCAATTAATTTTGAATAAAAATATTATAGTTGATTTGGTACTGAAGCTTTTATTCCCAACCTTTCCATTCTACACTGTGTCACTCAGCCAATTTCATTTACATCAACTGAAAACTCAAATAAAAAGGATTAAGTGAATTTCAATCTAATAAAATGCATATAAAAATACTGTAACTACAAGTCCTTCCTTCCCCTCTTTTGTTTTCTTTTTCAGTTCTATTTAGGATGTAGCCCAATGGAAACCAGTTAGAATGTTAAAGATGTTTTGAGTTATTTTTGATAAACAGTTTATTTAAATTAACTAGAATCAAACAACTTCACAGTGGCTATGAACACTGTAAAAGAACAGTGCTTATTCAATAGCAAGATAAGTAGAAGCAAATGGGAAATTACCTCAAAATGTAAAAGAGCATCGTTTCCCTTAGTGGCCTATTTTAACATGAACAGAAACATTTAGTTTGACAAAGGCCTTATTTGGAAAGAGCAATGTAAAAATTTACACACCTGCTTGCAACTTACTGTAGCATTAAACTCAACTGAACATGGGTAATAGGCAACGGTACCTACTAAGAAAAATTTAAGCCAGTAACTATATGTACATTTTTTCAGGCATATATAATGAGACACCTTTATAATCCTAATTCAAATATTACATACAAAGATGCAACTAAAGTGTACAATTAAACTTTTGGAGACTGATTTAAAAATAGATCTTTTTCTACGTAAACATTTAAGTAAAAGAATTTAGCTATAATAAAATGTGCACCTAAACTTTATTATACAGTTATATGTCCCTAAACAATGAAAATATGATTGAGAAACACATTGTTCAGCACTTTTGTCATTGTGGAAACATAAAATGTGCTAACATAAAACTCGATAATATTAATTTTAACTGGACATGGCCTTTTGATGCAGTCAACAGATGCAATATTAGCCATATGAGACTGCTGTCACTGTGACTTGGCTTACTGAGCCACAGTGAATTTTTTTTATAAAAGTAAAAGAGATACACTCTAAAATAACAATACAAATACAATGGGTTGAGTTAATGTTTTTAGGTGCTTTTTTGAGTTCTTTATATATCCTAGAGATTAATGCTCTGAGGTGCAGATGGCAAAGATTTTCTCCCATTCTGTAGGCCATCTCTTCACATTTTTTATTGTTTTCTTTGCTGTGTAGAAGCTTTAACCTTTGGTACCATCCAATTTTTGATTCTTCGTTTTACTTCTTGAGCTTCAGGGGTCTCCTTAAGGAATTCAGTTCCTAAGCCGAAATGATGGAAAGTAGGGCTTACATTTTCTTCTAGTGTGTGAAGGGTCTCTGATCTTATGCTGAGGTCCTCCATCCACTTAGAGTTTTGTGTAGAGTGAGAGATAGGGGTTAAATGTCATTCTACCACATATGGATTTCCAGTTTTACCAGCACCATTTGTCGAAGAGGCTATCTTTTCTCCCATTTATGTTTATGGTGCCTTTGTCTAGTATGAGTTAACTATATTTATGTGGGTTTGTCTTTGTGCCTCCTATTCTGTTCCACTGGTCTTCTTGTCTGTTTTTTGTGTCAATGTCATGCCATTTTTGTTACTACAGGTCTGTAGTATAATTTAAGGTCTGGTATTGTGATGCTTTCTGCTTCACTTTTCTCACTAATGATTATTGGTTATTCTGGGCCTCTTATTTTCCAAATAAATTTCATGACTGCTTTTTCTATTTTTTTATTTGTTATTTTTACTTATATATGATAACCAAATGTATTTTGGCATATTATACATACATGGAGTATAATTTCCCATTCTTGTGGTTGTACACAATGTGGAGTTACACGGATTGCGTATTAATATCACAAATGAAAACAAGAAAGTTATGTCCAATTCATTCTACTGTCTTTCCTATTCCCTTTCCTCCTCCCTTCCCTTCATTCTTATTTGTCTAATTGAAAGTACTTTATTCTTCTGTATCCCTCCCCTTATTGTATGTTAGCATCCACATATCAGAAAGAACATTCAGCCACTGGGTTTTTGGGATTGGCTTATTTCACTTAGTATGATGGTCTCAATTTCCATTCATTTATCAGCAAATGCCATGGTTTATTCTTCCTTATGGCTGACTAACATTCCATTCTGTATATATACCATATTTTCTTTATCCATTCATCTATTGAAGGACTCCTAGGTTAGTTCCATAGCTTAGCTATTGTGAATTAAACTGCTTTTGATATGGCAACATCACTATAGAATGCTGATTTTAAGTCCTTTGGGTATATGTTGAGGAGTGGGATAACCGGGTCAAATGATGGATCGACTCAAAGTTTTCTGAGAAACCTTCATACTGCTTTCCATAGTGGTTGCACCAATTTATAGTCCCACCATCAATGTATGAGTGTACCTTTTTCCCCACATCCTTGCCAATGTTTTTTGTCACTTGTATTCTTCATAATTGCCATATTCAAATGCCATATGCCATTTTGTCACTTGTATTCTTGTCATAATTGCCATTCTGACTAGAATGAGATAAATCTCAGTATAGTTTTAATTTGTATTTTTCTAACTGCTAGACATGTTGAACTTTTTTTGTGTGTATTTGCTCATCAATCATATTTCTTCTTCTGTAAAGAGTCTGTTCAGTTCCTTTACCCATTTATTAATGAGTTATTTGGATTTTTAGTGCTAAGTTTTTTGAGTTCTTTATATATCCTGAAGATTAATGCTCTGTGCAGGTGCCAAAGATTTTCTTTCACTCTGTAGGCTGTCTCTTCATGTTCTTGATTGTTTCCTTTCGTGTAAAGAGGCTTTTTAGCTTGATACCATCCCATTATTTATTCTTGATTTTACTTCTTGTGTTTTAGGAGTCTTATTGAGGAAGTCGGTTCCTAAGCTGACATGGAAAGTTGGGCTTACATTTTCTTCTATAGGCTCAGGGTCTCTGGTCTAATGCTTAGGTCCTTGATCCATTTTGAGTTTTATGTACTGATACGGGTTAAATTTCATTTTGCTACATATGTATTTCCAGTTTTCCTAGCACCATTTGTTGAAGAACTATCTTTCCCCAATGTATGTCTCTTGTGTCTTTGTCTAGTATAAGATAACTCTATTTATGTTGGCTTGTCTCTATGCTTTCTATTCTGTACCATTGGTCTACATGCTGGTTTTGTTACTATAGTTCTGTAGTATAAATTAAGGTCTGGTATTGTTATGCTTTCTGCTTCATTCTTCTTGCAAAGGATTGCTTTGACTATTCTGGGCCCCTTATTTTCCAAATGAATTTCATGATTGCTTTTTCTATTTCTATGAAGAATGTCATTGCAATTTTAATAGGAATTGCACTAAATCTGGATAGTGCTTTTGGTAGTATTACCATTTTGACAATGTTAATTCTGCCCACCCAAGACCATGGGAGATCTTTCCATCTTCGAAGGTTTTCTTCAATTTCTTTCTTTAGTTTTCTATAGCTTTCATTGTAGAGGTCTTTCACCTCTTGTTAGATTGATTCCCAGGGAAAAGGAACTACACAGGCACTTCACAGAACAAGAAATACAAAGTCAACAAATATATGAAAAAATGTTCAACATCTCTAGCAACTAAGGAAATGCAAATTAAAACTACACTGAGATTCCATCTCACTCCAGTCAGAATGGCAATTATCAGGAATACACGTTACAATAAATGTTGGTGAGGATGTGAGGAAATGATACACCCATTTTTGTGGCTTAGATGTGAGTTGTCCCCCAAAAGCTTATGTGTGAGACAATGCAAGGTTTAGAGAAGGAATTATTGGGTTGTAAGAGTCTTAACCCAATCAGTGAATTAATACCTTGATGGTTATTAAGTGAGTGGTAACTGAAGGTGAGTAGGGCATGGAGGAGGAAGTGTGCATTGGGGGGCACAGCTTTAGGGTATATATTTTGTATCTGTGAGTGAAGTCTCTCTGCTTTCTGATCATCATGAGCTGCTTCCCTCTGCCACATTCTTCCACCATGATGTTCTGCCTCATATGGAGCCCCAAAGAATGGAGTTAGCTGTCTATGAACTGAGACTTCTATAACCATGAGCCCCAATATAACCTTTTCTTCCTATTTTTGTTCTGGTCAGATCTTTTAGTCACAGCAGCAAAAAAAGCTGACTAAAGCACTCATACATTGATGATGGGACTGCAAATTGGTGCCCACACTCTGGGGATTCTTCAGAAAACTTGAAATTGAACTACCATTTGGCCCAGTTATCTCATTCCTTGGTTTATATCCAAAGGTCTTAAAATCTGCATAGTGCAGTGACACAGCCACATCAATGTTTAAAGCAGCTCAATTAACAATAGCTAAGCTATGGAACCAATGTAGGTGCCCTTCAAAAGATGAATGCATAAGAAAATTGATATATATACACATACCGAAATATTACTCAGACATAAAGAAGATGACTTTATGATTTTTGCTGGTAAATGGATTAATCTGGATACTATCATGCTACATGAAATAAGCCAATCTCAGAAAACCAAAGACCCAGTATTCTCTCTGATATTCAGATGGTAACACTCAACAAGAGTGGGGGGAGAACAGTAGTTCAGTGGATTTGACAAAGGGGGATTAAGGGAAGGAAAGGGGGATAGGAATAGGAAAGATAGTAGAATGAATTGGACATAACTTTCCTATGTTCATACATGAATAAACCAGTGAAACTCCACATCATATACAACCTCAAGAATGGAATTCTAATTAGAATGTTCCACTCCATGTAGTATGTCAAAATTCATTCTACTGTCATGTATATCTAAAAAGATCAAATTAAAAAATTTTAAAACCAGTAAAACATAAATCAATAATATACTATCATTATCAATTATTGCACTGTACATTATCAATTATTGTACGTGCTATACTTTTATACAACTGACAACATGCTGGTTTTATTTCCATAAGCATTATCACAAACACATTTAACAAGCTGCACTTTGCCATTATCACAGCTATGACATCTCTAGGGGATAAGAAATTTTCAGTTCCGTTACAATCTTAGGGGACCAGCACTGCATATACAGTCTGTTGTTGACCAAAATATTGTTATGTGCAGCATGACTGTACATACACAATTTACATATATTCATATATATATACATATACATATATATATATTCATTTATTTATTCAACACCCATATGGCAGGGGGAGAGAGATGGAGGGAGAAAGCACCTGAATAATCCTGAAATCTATTGACTTTTCTCTTCCAGGCACTTAATCTGATTCGTCCAGCATTATTTCTCCAGTGAACCATTGCCACTACTCTGGTCTTTCTCCCTATATTGCTGTCCCTTTCAACATACTCAACTTCTCTGAGAGAGTTTTTAAAAATCACAAATATGGTATTGACTCTCTTGCATACAATTCTTAAAATAACTCCTCAATGTGTGATGGTTAAGCCAAAATGATGTTATATTTTCTGTTAGAAATGTACTTTCATCTTACCTTTAGCCCTTCATTCCATCCTTCTCTACCACTCTCAGCTCTCTGAACACACAATTTGTTTTAGTAATACATTCTCTTTTAACTCCTTTTATAGTCTCAGCTTTCTCTTGTCTCTCAACTTTGAATGTTATTTTTTCAACCTAGAGCTCTTGCCTGTATCTCATTCTTCTCTGATTGCATCCACAGCTTAGCGGTCACTTCCCAGGGAAGTTCTCCCAGTCTCACAGAGTTCTCTCCCAGTTCTCCCAGTCTCACAGAGCATGGAAGGTGTTCAATATGCTCCAGAGCAACTTTCACTATCTCTATCAAAAAACATTCAAATGGCCTTTTTCCTCATCCATGTCCTCAATGAAAAAGCTTTGTATTGATAAGGAATCGTATTTTTCTGGTTTGATATTTTATCCGACACCCAGTGTCAAAAATGTGTATTGTGTTGACTCTTCTACAATAAATGACAAAATATACAAAAAAATAATGCTAAACATTAGTTGGGAAAGAAAAGACTAACAGGACTAACATGGTGTCTATGGGGACTTAAAATAATAAGGGACAGAGTTGAGTATCTTTCCTACTCTCCCCTGATAAAGTTGCTTGATCTTTCTGTGATATTGAATGAGGTTACTAATATTAGTATCCACCTGAAAAAAGCATCTAAAATGAAGTGAACATATGAAAGAACTTAGAAATATGTGAGTGACACTTTCTAAATATTTGTATTAGTGATACTTATCATGTGACAGAAATTGCACCAGACCATTTAAAAAGGAAAGGAAGACTTTATTCAAGAAAACTAAAACAGTATAAAGACAGACTATTTCAATAAGGGAGAAGACTAGATTCAACTTCATTGAAATAAAAAGCATTAGAGTTTTTAAAAATTAAAATGAACTAGTAGAAATCTACAGGAGAATGGCAGGGGGTAAACTAGTCAATTTTAGTAGGCCCTCTGTGTTTACTAACTGATGCTTACTGCAATTAGGCTCCTACCTTATCTTCCCTGATTACATTTCAAAGGTACCAGGTCCTTGAGGAAGACATTCCTAGGTTGTAAATGATTTATCTCAAAGGGGCAGAGAAAGAATTTACAGGCACAGATTTTCTAAAGAAAATGCTCCAAGAAAAGAGATGTCAGGAAGAAACTTGCCTAAAATTTAATCAAGGTAAGGGAAACTCATTCAGATCATGTCATTATCTAGTATTATACTATTAATGAAAGAACAGAGTTGAAAATAAACTGACTTGATATATTTAAATGTTACAGAATGTTTTATGCTTCTAATAATATTTTTTGCATACACCAACTAAGGTCAACAAATTTTTGGAATTGTAGTACCATTTTAGGCTTCTGAAGCCTTTGCTACTCCATAAAGTATGTTGTGAAGTCAGAATGGGAGCTAATGAGAACATAATAATGAGACATCCCTTCAGACAGTAGCAAAAGACAAGAGAAAGTACCAATGTATTAATTTTAAAAAATACAGGCTACATCAAATTCATATCACTTATCTCCAGGCTAGAAATTACAGGCTGTTAATCTGCAAGCCATGGAATTTCAGACCATTAAAATGTAGTATACCTCCCAGGGAGGAGTATTTCTCACTCTAAAAGTTATTTGGTACTTGATTGGACCTGTCCAAGAAGTTGCTAATCACCTTCAACTCATCAAATTTTAATTATCAATATATCAAACATTTCATCTTTCTAATTTTGTTAAAAATGTTATAAACCTCATGCCCATAAGACAACTACTATTTAATCACAGAATAATGGGCTAAAATATGATACCTGCTGTGTCAAACCTCCTTATGTAAATTCAACGTTCAAAAGCAACTTTTGTGTATGTTCATATTTAGGGGAAGCAAACGGGATTGAACACAGACCATGTTCAGCTCTAATTATAGTGAATACCTGCTAATTATCTTAATGGCTCCTTACTATGTCACTAATTGTAGAATGAGAAGGACAGACAAAATCCAAGGCATGACTGAACAGCAATAAACTCTTTTGGATTGGCTCCACCTAAGAAGGAATATAATGAAATAGTGTCTGAAAATAGTGGCAGTGATTTTGAGCATTTCATGCTTTCTGTGTTTTAACTCTTTATTCTCAATTAAAGCACCATTCCTTTACTTCCAATGAATATATGACTTTCAAGTTTACAATATCAATTCAGTTTCCTTGCTCTTTCCAATCCTTCCCTTTTTCTCCAATCTCATGTATCTAATATTTCCAGAAACCTCCAACATTATTTTTTTTTCCCTTTCTCTCACTGAACTGAAACCTAGGAGTCAACTGACTCTTTTGGTGCTATTTTTCAAATCAACACACAAGAATCTTAGTCATGAATAATCTATATTTTAGTTCTTCTTTTGTTAAAAAAAAAAAAAGAGAAAAAAATCCACAAACTCATCTCCCTTTATCTCAGGAAAAAATCAATTATTACAATTGAGATCAAACAGAAAAAACATACTAAGGACTATTCTCTTTTTAAATGTTTAAAGCATCACAGAACCATCCTACTATGTTTACAGAGAAGTATGAGTAAAAGAAGTTAAGACATGTTCCTAATACAACTCCATTTTGTTGTCACTCCATGACTCTCCTTTACAATTATTTTAGTTCAGATCAGTTTTACACATATGCTAAAACTATAATGCAATTTGGATTGCATTATGTTGACTGACCTGAACACTTAACTAAAACTTGAACTCTTGATCAATTCTCATATTTTGAGTTATTGCAATCTTAAAATTATCAGCATCTATTGAGTGGATAAATGTTAAAATATCAATTCCATAGGAAAGCAAACTCATCTGTCAAAAATTACTGAGTACCAGCAATACAATCATAAGTAAGATAGGAGTCACTCTCACCTTCACAGAACCTATTATCTTGTAAAGAAAACAACATTAATCAAAAAAACAAGTATATTGAGAGCTATCACAGTAAAGTGCAATGGATGTTAAAGGCTTAAAGAAGTGATATTTGAGCAAGATTTGAAAGATTATTAGCAATTAGTTCAATGAAATGTGTTTGTGTCAAATTTCTACTGAAGTAGACTGAGGTACTCATTTGCCAATTACAGGTCTGGTCCTCAAAAGAGATCATTGAACTAGAATTATAAATTAGAGCATTCCCAGCATTAACATGTTAATATAAAGCATGAAAGTAAAGGAAAGAACCAAAGGAAGATGCATATAGAAGTGTGAGGGAAAAAATTTCAAACACATGCACATGACAAATATTTGAGGTGTTCTTAAAAGGCAAGTTACACACCAGGTTTCCTTCATCATTTCTTCTCCGATGGTGCAAATATAACACACTTTCTTTCTGCACTCTCCAATTATCCATCTCTATCACTGATGTCTCTTTTGTCTTTGAATATAACGAAAAGTTTTTGTTCAGTAATCCATCTCAGTCTTGTCTACCTCTGGGGTACCAATACCCATATTTCATGTAATGGCCTGGAAATCTCTATATGATCTTGTACTTTTAAGTCATTACTTTTAATCTCATCTTTCCTTCTCATTCTTTCTCTTTCAGCTGCACTGATCTCCTGGTTATTTCCTTGACAACATCAGACATACCCTCATATTAAGAGTTTCGCACTGGGTATTCTCCACTACCTAAGTTGCTCATATAGCCCACATTCATGTGTTTTTCTCTCTCTCTCTTTCTCTCTCTCCTTTGTGAATTGTCTTCAATCATCAATTTATCTAAAAGTACAGTAAAGCCAATTTCCCTAATCAATTTTTCACTTGTTCCTTCTACTTTGATATTAATATATTCTAGTTAACAAAATCATTTAATAAGTGGTTTTTTTAAAGGTTTGGATGGTTTTATTGGTATATAATTATCCCACTAAATAGAAGGGACAATATCCAAGTTGAACCAAGGCATTTTGAAGACAAGGATGAAGGAATTTGCTTTTCAAGATCAAAAGATTTACTGAAAAGCTAAAGTAATAAACCATGTGGTGTTAAAGTCAGGATAATGAAGTCAGGATAATAAATTCAGCCAATAGAACAAACTCAGGAGCCCAGAAACAAATCTACATATGTATTATTGTTATATGGAGAAAGTGACATCAGAGATAATAGGTCATGGTAGACCCTCAATAAATGGTGCTGCTCTCCTTGGTTATCCACATATAAAAAAAAAAAAAGAATGAGACAAACATCATTATCCTATGTACTTTTATGATTATATGAGTGGTATTAATCTACATCATGCACAACGACAAAAATGAAAATTTGTACCCCATTTGTGTACAATGAATCAAATGAAGTCTGTAAAAATTAAATAAATAAATAAATAAAACTCCTGATTCCCTTATATATAAAAATTAATTTCCAATGGATTCAGATCTTTTTTTAAAATAAAATTTTTAGTTTTTAATTCAAAGAAACGAGTTAATTTAAACAAATAATAACCTATTGGTATGCATATAAACAGCATTGGAAAAACAGTATACAGATGACTAAAGTTATTAAATACTATGTATGTATATCAATGAGAGTTTTTTCCATCCTATCTTACATACATTTTTTTATTTTAGTTCATATTACACAAATGGAGTACAACTATCATTTTTCTGGTTGTACACAAAGTAGAATTTGCCTATTCATATGTATACATAGGGTAAAGATGTCTGCCTCATTCTATTATCTTTCCTTCCCTGCCCCCGCCCCACCCCTCATTTTCCTCTATACAACCCATCCCTTCTCCATTCTTCCCGTACCTCTCCCCCTATGTGTCATCAACCACTTATAAGGGAACTCATTTGGCCTTTGGTTTTTTGGGATTGACTTATTTCACTTAACATGATCTTCTCCAATTTCATCCATTTACCTGCAAATGTCATAATTTTATTATTCTTTATGGCTGAATGATATTCCATTGTGTATATACACCACAGTTTCTTTATCCATTCATCTATTGAAGAGCATCTAGGTTGGTTCCACAGTCCAGCTATAGTGAATTGGGCTACGATAAACATTGATGTGGCTGCATCACTGTAGTATGCTGATTTTAAGTCCTTTGGGTATAGGCCAAGGAGTGGGATAGCTGGGTCAAATGGTGGAACCATTCCAAGTTTTTTGAGGAATCTCCACACTGCTTTCCTGAGTGGCTGCACTAATTTGTAACCCCACCAGCAATGTAGGAGTATACCTTTTTCCCCACATCCTCACCAACAGCTATTGTTGCTTGTTTTCTTGATAATAGACATTCTAATTGGGGTGAGATGATATCTTAAGGTAGTTTTGATTTGCATATCTCTTATTACTAGAGATGTTAAACATTTTTCATAATACCTGTTGATTACTTGTAGATCCTCTTCTGTGAAGTGTCTGCTCATTTCCTTAGCCCATTTATTGATTGGGTTACTTGTATTCTTGGTGTAGAGTTTTTTTAGTTCTTTACATATTCTGTAGATTAGTGCTCTATCTGACGTGTGTGTGGCAAAGATTTTCTCCCACTCTGTAGGTTCTCTCTTCACATTGTTGATTGTTTCTTTTATTGAGAAAAAGCTTTTTAGTTTGAATCTATCCCAATTGTTGATTCCTGCTTTTATTTCTTGTGCTTTGGGGGTCATGTTAAGGAAGTTTGGTCCTAGGTCGATATGATGAAGATTTAATAATTTAATAATTTAATAATAATAATAGTTGTTATTATTATTAATTTAATAAGTTAATAAGTTTGATGGGTGAATGAATAGAAAAATATGTAAAGAAACTATTTGCTCCAAATTCAAGAAACTTAAAAGTAGGCAAGCCTATATATATGTCATGGAATATAATAATACAGTACATATTGCTTCTGGATATGTTCAACTCACCTAAATGCTCATATACCAATAAAGTAATTTAGAATAGAACCTATGAGAAAGAGGTTAAATCTATGCATACCCTGCTTGAACAACTATGTATTAGATGTGTGTGATAGAGGACATAGAAAGGAAGAACTAGGTTTGAAATCTCTGTTGCACACTATTCCTGATTCAAATATTTTTTGACAAGTCTTAGAAAACTAATTCTCAAGAGTTACTTCCAAAATAAAAATTAAAAAGAGAATTCTGATACATCAAATTTTCTGTCCTAGAACATGTCATATAGCCTAAATTCAACTCTTTCCCTTTACCTGTAGTGTAAAATGAAGAACAAATTAGATTTTGAGCTATTAAGTTATTCATTGGCTCAAATAATTATAGGAACTAAGAAAATGCTCCTGAATCAGAAGATAATGTGTGCATGTGTAGAAATGATTCTAAATTTTAAAAGCACATATAGTCCCATGATAAATATGGACCTGAAACCAGTCTTAACAGAATTTATGCAGTTTCAGGTATATAAATTGCAAACTGTTTTCAATTTTCAGATCAACAGATGAACTTTTGAATATAAGCCAAATCCAATTTAATTACTTTTATATCACATATTTTTCATTTGGGGGTTTACAATTCAAAGTTAGCTAAAGAATATATAAGATATAAAGTAATAATGCTTGACCTCTTTCTGTCCATGTTCTGTACTAAAATGTAGAGTTACCAGCTTTGTTACAAAATCAATCCCTTACCTTCTGGGAGTTCAAGTCTAGATTCAATATCCCACCTTTAGCTATAAAGACATACCTCTTTGCTCAGGTGGAATAAAATAGCTCGCTACAAAGTTCAATAGTTCATTATGACTTGAGGAGTTTGTAACCATCATTCTTACTCCATTGACATCCCCATTTTAAATAATTTAATAAATTAGTATAGTCTTATCTATAGAAGCACCACTCTGTTCTATTAAAATTTAATTGAATAAGGATCCAAGAAGCAGTTTTTAAATCCTGTAAGGCTTGGCTTAAATTAGCCAAGTAAAGGGGAAAGAGAAACATGCAATTTAGTCATAAAAACAAATACAACAATGAATCACACACACCTAGGGTGAGAACACAAATACCAAATAAGTCAGGCAACACAACCCAATGGGACATTTAATTTCAATATGTTTATTGAAAAGTTCACCAGCTGAGAAATCCCAGGTAAGAAATAAGCTGGACTGAAATTAAATGATGCCTCTCACAGTAACTAATTGTGATTTCAGTTACTTCAAAATAAAACAGATATTTGAAAGGACAAAATAAAATTTAACATCTACGAATAAGTGGGGTCCCAGGCAAATGCTGCATGGTTCTACGGAAGGCAACATTATAACGTTATCTCTCTACATTTGCTGTGCACACAGAGAAATAGTCTTAGAATTGTAAATACTAACCTAGGCCAAACAGCTTTCTCAAAGTGAATTCTTTCTGTGATATAAAGCAAAGATGATGATAAAAATTGGGAAAGAACATGTCAGAATTACTTTTTTAAAAATCCTTTAAGTTCACATCTTTCTTTTGTTAGGCAACAAGAACACTGTCATAATCCTTTACATAAACGACTGTCCTTTATGTGAAGGACAGTCCATTTCACTTAATTTACAAATATCTTCAGAGTAGAGACACCATATAATTCTTTTTATTTTTTATTTTTTATTTTTTTTTTAATTTTTTTTTTTATTGAACACAAATGGAGTACAGCTATTGTTTCACTGGTTGTACACAAAGTAGAGTCACACCATCTGTGCGTTCATGCATGTACACAGGGCAATGGTATCTGTCACACACTCTGTTATTAATTTTACCCCCCACCCGCCCCCACCACTCCCTTCCCTCTATGCTAGCTATCTTTCCTCCATTCTTGCCATCTTTCCCCC
>JAJEJO010053535.1:4396-41558 GCA_020662805.1 Glaucomys volans
TGCCGAGTAATTGGGTAATGTTCGTGAATGTGGGGTTTAGGATAATTCGATATTTGAAATTAAATTAGAAAATAAAGGCTCTGTT
Organism: Glaucomys volans; assembly: GCA_020662805.1. Lineage (NCBI taxonomy): Eukaryota > Metazoa > Chordata > Mammalia > Rodentia > Sciuridae > Glaucomys > Glaucomys volans. The sequence goes on from JAJEJO010053535.1 coordinate 4,482, forward strand.
AATCTTTAAGCAAGAGTTGCAGTGTAGGGCTGGGGTTGTGGCTCGGTGGTACAGCGCTTGCCTTGCATGTGTGAGGCACTGGTTCGGTTCTCAGCACCGCATAAATAAATGAATAAAATGAAGATCCATCAACAACTGAAAAAAAAAAGAGAGAGAGAGTTGCAATATGTAAAAGGCGACAATGAAAAGAAAGATCCCAAAGACCTAACCGCCAAGTTTCAGTCCGCGTTAACTAGGCGGGCCCAGGAGGAGGACAACCCAAGGTAAATCCAAAACGCTCTCCACAGGCCTGGGCTCCGGGAGTCACCGTGCTTCTTCAACATCAGCTCCGCGCATGCGCACACATCCACCTTTAGCTGTGACCGCTGAGCTCCGGGCCCTTGCTTCTCTAAAGGAGAGGGAGGGCGGGGCAATGTCACGTGACATGGATTGCGGCATTTTTGGCCCAATCCGAAACGTTTTAGGAAAAGCCCTTGTAGAGTAATTCGGGTAGCCCCAGTCCTTCCGGAGTCTTGACCTCGTTTTTTTTAATCCCTGTTTTTTCTATTCTGTTATTGAATGTGAGTCTGGCTCGGTAGAATTTTTACTTTGTGCCCCGTGAATCAAATTAGAAGCACACTGTAAAACTATTTTTTTCTTCATAACTGAAGTGGCGTTTCTCTAATTTCAAGTCTACTGCTGTCTCCGCAAAACGCTCCAATCCTGTTTCTACTGCTTGAGATTCCAGAATCGCTGGAGGACGCCCTGTTGTAAAAATTGCACCCCAGAAAAAGAAACGGTTTTATCTGTATCTCGGGGGTTGAGAAATGGGGAAACCAAGGTAAAAATTTAGAGGTATGTGTCCTCAGAACTACGCTAGATAAACGACCCCAAAAACGTACCCCTTTCAAGGGATTGCATTGTCACCTTAAGCATTTAAATAAAATGTCAAGATCTTTCATTCAAGACCCCTGTCAAAAATCGAGCCGGGTGCGGTGGCGCTGGCCCAACAACTGCTGAGGTTGAGGCAGAGGCAGGATTGCAAGTTCGAGTTCAGCCTCAGCAATTTAGTGAGGAACCCTGTTTCAAAATATAAAACGGGCTGGGGATGTGGCTCAGCGGTAAATCGCCTCTGGGTTCAAACCCCAATACCACCCCCCACCCAGTCTCAAATTGACTGAAATAGCGTAGTTGATTCGCCCACAGGAATGAAAACAAGGCCTTAGAGAAATTTAATCTTAACTCTGGAGTCCTTGAAATGAGAAGGGAATGGAGTAAAAATAAAACGGTTGTTCTAGAGCTCTAATCCTTGCCGTCCTGACTGCTACAGCCCAGGTACCCTGACCTTGATTGTGGTTTCTGTCACAATCCAACATAGATGGCTTGGTTAAAAATAATTTCGAAGCCGGGCGTGGTGGCGCACACCTGTAATCCAAGCGACTCGGGAGGCTGAGTCAGGAGGATCGTGAGTTCAAAGCCAGCCTCAGCAACTTAGCGAGGCCCTAAGCAACTCAGTGAGACCCTGTCTCTAAATAAAATACAAAATAGGACTGGGGATGTGGCTCAGTGGCCGAAAGGCCCTGTTTTTTTTTAAAAAAAAAATTGGGCAATATCGCGTTGGGCAACATTTTGTGTGGAAATTTACCAAATCTGGCCAAAAAAAAAAATTCCTCACGGGTAATTGTATTCACTAAGATTTTACCAATCACCTACAAATAATAAAACCTTAACGCCAAAGAAATGTTTTTGTACTTAGTATTCTCAGAAATCTAGCGAGGGAGTGGTGGCGCAGGCCTGTAATCCCACTAGCTGGGGAAGCTGAGGCAGGAGGATCTAGAGTTCAAAACCAGTCATTTCAACAAAAGCGAGGCGCTAAGCAACTCGGTGAGACCCTGTCTCTAAATAAAAATACAAAAATAGGGCTGGGGATGTGGCTCAGTGACGGAGTGCCCCTGAGTTCAATCCCAGGTTCCCACACACACACCCCCAGGGAAAAAAAAAAAAATGAAAAAAAGAAAACTAGTGGGAATACACAGCTAAGAGCCCTGCACTTTGGAAGGGCTTCACAGCGACTTGCCATGTGATAGTTGCTGTTTTTCTTGGTTTCCTCTGGTGTTGACATCCTTGGTACTTAAGTGTAGTTGCTTCAACTGCAGTTCCTTATAGTGTAGATTCTTCTATGGTCCCCCAATACTCCTGTCACAGCTCTCAGCATGAATGACTTCAAACACTACACGGCCATAAGAAAAGCACTCTGGACCGGGCATGGAGCCACATGCTTGTAATCCCAGGGCCTGAGGAGGCTGAGGCAGGATTCCAAGTTCAAAGCCAGCCTCAGCAATTTAGTGGGGCACTAGGCAACTCAGCGAGACCCTGTCTCTAAATAAAATACAAAAAAAAAGTTGGGGATGTAGCACAGTACTTAAGTGCCCCTGGGTTCAATCAATCCCTGGTACCATTACAACAACAACAACAAAAAAGGCAATCTGGGAGAAAATCCCTTCACATGGGAAGCCCATAACCTGTGAGCTAATTCTGGGACTTGGGATAAGCCTTTTCAGGAAAAGTCGAAGGGCAGAGATCATGGCCTTCATCGGAAAGATGGTGCAGTTTAAGTATTTAACAGGAGAATCAGAGAAAATAGGCAAGTGTTTATTTTGTGTAATTTATTTATGCATGCATGTATGTGTGTTGCTGGGGATGGAACCCAGGGATGCTTTTCCACTTAGTTACATCCCCAGGCCTTTTTATTCTGGGATAGGGTCTCACTACATTTTCCAGGCTGATTTGGAACTTGTGATCCTCCTGCCTCAGCCTTCCCAGTTGCTGGACTTACAGGCCTACCCAGGGAGCTTCACTCAGTCACTTCTCAAAGTTAGAACATTGTTTTCATCAGTCGGTAGCTCGTGTCATTACTAACCACTAGTGTAAATGTGTCTGTTGTTTTTCTACGCAGCCAAACCCAAATGATGGCTTAACAAAATGTTATTTCTAAATATGCACAAAATTCAAAGTCATACCTACTTCTGTTTCTTTCTTATTCAAGGTTATCATGGAGTAACCCTACTTAAAGGTCTTGCTGCTCAGAAAGTGTCTACACTTGTACTCCATAAAAGTATCTTACCAATATGTAGTCTTTTTAATTTAAAGATGCTCCTGAGATCAATTCATTTTGTAATTTCCTCTTGTGGTATAATCTGTTGTCCCAGTTAAGGTTGGCTGTTCAACAGACTAAAAACCCAAGTAGCTGTCTCAAGCCAAAGTATTCACGCCAGGTTTTCAAATCTTAGGCTAATTAGTACATGCAAAAGACACCAGTAGTAGAATGCTGTTTTTAGCGACAGCTGCAGAATATCATTGCACCCTGTAAACAGGAGAAATTTCCAGCAACTGGAAAAGTGTCTGTTCCAAAGCCTCTTTTTTAAAATACAAAATAAGGAATAAACAATACTTAAGTGTTTTGAATCAGTCTCTCACTAAATTGCCTCATTACCTAATAGCCTCACCCAAACTGTGTGGGGATTCTACCATTTTCTTTAACCAAGAGGGGAAAGGCTTTGAATTTTTTAAAGACATAAACAAAAGTCATAATTTCAGTAACTACCTGCAGCTGAAAATACTTCAAAATTTCCATCCCTCAGGAAGCAGAGTTCTAGAATTAAAATACCTTTGCAATATTCAATATTTAACCAAAAATCAATTGTGAAAACATTACTTAGCATTATACTTATGCCTTAACTATGCAAAACAGATACCTTCCAGAGTTTTCCATAAATAAAACATTTTTAAAAAATCACTTATCAGGGGAAAACCAAAACAAGAGTACAGAAAAAACCGAGTTTCAAAATTAAACATGCAATAATTACATCTACTTATATTATCAAAAGATTCTGAAGATACACATTACAGAGTACAAATGGAGATGATGGGCTCATATATTAGAAAAACTATTAGTGTACAGTATTTTATAATCAATTTAACCATAGATAATTGTTACTTCCACTATAGGGCAATAAAGTACAGGTTCAACTTACAACTCCAAAAGGAAAATTAAATGAATCAAGAATTTTTCCTGCTTCTTGGAAAAAAGTAAATAAGGAAGGTGATAGTTAAACTATTAAAGTTATCACATCCAAATTTGAATGAGCTAACTTTCATTTGTTTTTAAAAAGATCTTCAGAAGGGCTGGGGACGTAGCTCAGTTGGTAGAGTGCTTGCCTTGCAAGCACAAGGCCCTGGGTTCATATCCCTAGCACTGCAAGAAAAAAAAAAAAAAAAAAAAAACAGGATCTTCAAAGCTGCCAATAGTATTGCTGAAAAAGTGAATATCATACACTGAAACTAATCATTATAACAAATCTTCAATTTATTTGAAGCAATTCAGTTTCAAAAACTTTTAAGTTACAGCAGTCACAGAAAAAACATGGAATAGTCAAAAACAATAAGAGAATGATCAGGAGCACTGCTTTTTTATTTGTTTTTAACACTGTCATGGCTTTATTCAAAAACACAGTTGCACAAAAGTATTAACCTCAAAGTTTTAAAGGAGAGATTCTTAAAGAACTTAACACACTATATACAGACTGCCATACAAAGAGCATTAAAATAGGACCCAGAACTTCTACAAAATATAAAAAACCCCTTACTTATTTGCATGAAAATACCACCCACAAAGCTAAATAAGTTCTTAAAAGTTATCTGGAGGTTCACTAAGTGTTGTTTTCAAACCAAAGAACTCTAATTTTGATTGCACAATAAGATGATTGATAAGGTTAATATATAGATTTCATTTTCAAAATAAGTATTTTATAATCTGGCATAGTATGTAATGAGAATTCTTAGAAACTAAAGCAGGGCATATCAATTGTTAAAATTAGGGAAAAAATGTTAATTTTTGTATTTTCTGAACCCCTACTAAATTTATTCCAAGTGTTTATTTCAGTCAGTTGTGCAACTGTTTTAGCTTCTCTACAAATAACCTTTAAAACACCAAGTCATACATTTTAAACTAAAAAAAAAAAAAAAAAAAAAAAGCAGCAGCAGTACTATATTCAGTAATTTAAGTGTATCTCAGTAGAGAAGCATAACTTCAATTAGTTTACTGACACTAACCTTCAAAAACCATACAAATATTCAAAACAAAAAAGTTTTAGTCAAGATTAACAAAGCAATTACCTTGAACATGGAGCCTCCATGACAAAAAGGGAGATGTACTTGTCTATTCCATATATTTAATAGCCATGTAAGTAAGCACACACTCACACTTATCCCAAATAGTCTTCTATTTTAATGGACATTCACTTGAAAATAAGTCTTAATTTTTAGTCCCAAATATTTTTCCAACTGCCTACTATATTCCAATTAAATGCTATATCTGGTAATGCTTTAAAGCTATAGAACTACCAAAGGTTCTACTCAGAAAAATTATAAATACTGTGCAGGGTTGGTATCCAAATCATTTGGAATGCCAACTTAAAAATTTGACTTGAAAGTCTCATTAATTATCAATTAGGCAATCATTCTGACTTTTGAGGAACATTGATGCTGCTTTGAAAAGCCTTCCCTGCTTCTTTAATTTCTTCATCCTATTTATACGGTCTTAAATGTTGTCAATCAAGAAAGATTTACAATAAGCAGACCTTGTTGCCTACAATTTGTGTCAATAACAATATTCGTATCTTAAAAAATTCTTCGTTTCTTCCACTTTGTTTAAAACCCAGATGGATCTGAAAAGGTGGATGAGGTAATAGGCTAAAGGTTTTCTGGGTATCCAGAAGTTCCCAACTTTCTTTTGGGACACAGAGAGGTGAAATAAGAAAGGAAGGTGATCATAAAGAAATTGCTGAGAGGAGAAAAAATGCACACCTAAAACAAAACAAAATAAACAACCGTTGGCATGTCATGATCTGCAGCCTGAAGAGAGGGCTCACCTGCATGTCTCTCATTTAGTATAGGCAATCCTTCCTTCAAAAATAAAATCTTATCAATCACCACAAAACCCATGAACTATATTACTGACTAGAACCTCCCCCAAATCCACAAACTATATTGCTCAATAGAACCTTTATTATTCTCCTTCTACTTTCCGACTTAATTCATGTGACAGAAGACCACCCAAATACCCTTAGCTATTAAGAAAAAAAGGCAAGGCCTTCAAACTAAAGATCCCTGGATCATCTCTAAAAAAATAATCAACTTATTCAATAGACTACTGTCATTTCATATTACAGATGACTGTAATTTTAGTTTATTTATAAATAACTTTAAAATCTTATGAATGAAATGCACCAAACTTCACCTGTGTAAAAGCAATCATGTTTTAATTATGGGCTAAAAAATGACTAATACAATGAACTTGAACTTGAATTAGAAAAATTAAGATCTAAATATAATTGCTAGAGAATGTCTCAATGGGAGGAGTGTCAATGAAATTTTTTCTCTACATACAATATGATCATTAACAGACTAGTATATCTTAATTGGAATGATAAGGCAAAAATAGTAAAACCACACTTTTCCTATAAAAAGTTACAACATTATCTTCTGTAGGGATAGCTATTATACATGAAGAAACAAAGATGTGATCACTCTATTGCACACCCAGGAACGTTAGGGAATCTGGTCTTAGAATGATCTAGTCATCTTCTTCCTCTCCATCATCTTCAGCATCTCGTTTCCTCTTCTCCCCCCGCAGACCTTCTTCTTCTAAAAGAAGAGTGGAAGGGAAAGTGTAAAAAATTTTAATTTCAACAAATGAGTATTTAAGTTATAAAATTTTGAATCTTAGTGAAAAGCTGACCCTCCCCAAAATACATACATATATATGTTAAGTTTCCAGTCTGAAATTTCTTTTTATTTCAGTGTATAAACCCAAATTTAACAAAGAAATGCAAAAATAATAACAGCTTGCTATGCACCCTTGTGGTCAAGTCATGAAGTACAGATCAAGAAACTAGGCTTCATATTGAAGGAATTGTTAGTAAATTTTTAAAAAGACCTATAGGTAAAAAGTACCACGAGCAAATCCCACCCCCCACCTTGGGGTATCAAATCTTAAAGAGCATTATATTGAGTTCAACTGTTCCTCTCCTCTCTTACAGGTAAGGCTTTATCCTCTCCAAAATGAGAGACCTTGAAAGGATGATAAATTGAGTTCAAGGTAGCACCACTATCTCTTCATTTCGGATTTTAAAATACATATTATAAGCTGTTCATTTAGTGGAATTAAGGAATGCCTTGAAAATTTACTCTAAAAAATTTTTATACCTTCAAAGTACTCTGATAAATAGCAAAATCAAAGGGACCAGTGATAATTTGTATTATACATTCATTTATTAAAGTCCATGAAAAAAATATCTGTATCTTTAATTCTAGAATTTGTTTCTGGCTAATGTAACTCACCCTCTTCCTCCTCTTCTTCCCCTTCTTCAACATAATCATCATCATCATCTTCATCCTTGAAATTCAAATATTCAGTTTGAGTATAAATAAACCATAACATGAATTTTCACTATTTGTTTTAGTATATCCCAACAAAGGCAAAGAAACTTTAGTTACCCCGTGTTTTGATAACCACAACCTCTGCCTTATTTAGATCTTTTTAAAAAATCCAACTAAGTATCTAGTTCTTTATAAAAATAAGTTATGCTTTAATCCATCACTGTTCTAAAGAACTTTCTGCAACAATGGAAATGTTCCATGCAATAACCACCAGCCACATATGACTACTGAGCACTTGAAATGTAACCAGTGCAAATGAGGAATTGAATTTTTAGTTTTATTTAATTTTAATTAATTTAAATAGCCACATATACTTACTAGCATATGTAGGACAGTGCAACTTTTGACTACTTTCAAAATGAGACCTTTTATTTTACAAATCAAGGTAAGAATGATCTGAATCCTGGCCCCAACATAGTTATATATGTTGAATCAAATCACCTTATCTTTCTGGATCTCAATTTTCTAATCAATAAATGTAAAATAAAATACAGATTGAGCATTCCCCCTGCCCCCCGCCACTGGGGATTGACCCCCTGGTCTTTACCATGAAGCTATATTCCCAGTCCTTTTTATTTTTTTGTTTTGAGACAGGGTCTCACTGAGTTGCTTAAGGCCTCAAACTTGCGATCCTGCCGGGCCTGGTGGCGCACGCCTGTAATCCTAGCAGCTTGGGAGGCTGAGGCAGGAGGATCGCAAGTTCAAAGTTAGCCCCAGCAACTGAGCGAGGCCCTAAGCAACTCAGTGAGACCCTGTTTCTAAATAAAACACAAAACAGGGCTGGGGATGTGGCTCAGTGGCCAAGTACCCCTGAGTTCAATCCCCAGTTCCAAAAAAAAAATACAACTTGCAATCCTCCTGTCTCAGCCTCCTGAGAAGCTGGAATTACAGGCATGCACCATTGGTACCCAGCTCCAGGTGGAGAATTCAATTCCCTCCCTCCCTCCCTTCCTTCCCTCCCTTTCTTTTTTTTTTTTTTTTGGAACCAGGGATTGAACTCAGGGGCACTCAGCCACTGAGTTACATCCCTAGCCCTATTTTGTATTTTATTTAGAGACAGGGTCTCACTGAGTTGCTTAGGGCCTCGCTAAGTTGCTGAGGCTGGCTTGCTGAGGCGAGCGATCCTCCTGCCTCAGCCTCCCGAGTTGCTGGGATTACAGGCATGCGCCACCGCGCCCGGCTTATTTTTTTAATGTTTATTTATTTTTTAATGTAGTGCTTAGGATCAAACCCACTGCCTCACATGTGCTAGGCAAGTGCTCTAACACTAAGCCATAACACCAGCCCAAGGCTGAGCATTCTTAATCTAAAAAATGTGAAATCCAAAATGCTCCAAAATCTGAAATTTTTGAGCCTCAACACAACACCACAAGTAAAAAACTGGATGCTTGACCTTGCTTGATGGGCTGCAGTCAAAATGCAGACACACTAAAAATACTGTATAAAATTACCTACAGGTTATATGTATATAACATGTATATGTATAGCAGGAATAAATTTTATATTTAGATTGGTTCCATCCCCCATAAAAATATTCCAAAATTTTTTGTAAAACCAGATTCAAAACACTCTGGCCCAAGCATTTCAGAAAAGGGATATCCAACCCAAATTAATCTAGGAAGATCTGTAAGTTCCTTCTACCTCTAAAAATCTACACAATGAAATAGCGCACATCAATAAAAATCACAGCAAAGTGATCTACAACTCTTGTGGAATGAGTTATTATTTACAGAACCACACTGCCTTAAATCACCATAACCATTTGTTTTTCTTTTCCTCTAGCCAATTAGAATACAAATTCTAAAGTATATTATCTAGTCTGCCTTTTTCTTGAATAAGTATGATCACTTTTTTTATGGTTACCATTTTGATCATGAACATTCTACTAACTAGTATATGCTGATTCCTTCAGAACATATTAATATGTGTAGAATGGTTTTCTCCTTTTAAAAATGATGCCAGGAGTGGTGGCTCACAACTGTAATCCAGCATCTCAGGAGAATCACAAGTTCAATAGGCAGTCTCAGCAACTTAGTGAAGTCCCAAGCAACTTGAGACCCTGTCTCAAAATAAAAAATTAAAAAACAGGCTGGGCAACAGTTAAGGTCCACATCATATACAACCACAAGAATGGGAAAGAATGGGATCCTAATTAGAATAAGTTATACTCCATGTATACATAATACGTCAAAATACACTCTAATGTCATGTATATCTGAAAAGAACAAATTAAAAAACAGGCTGCAGATATGTTTCAGTGATTAAATGCCCCTGGGGTCAGTTCCTGGTGCCCCCAAAAAACAAAACTCTGGTCTCCACTTAGTCTCTTTTCCTAGTTTTTATGCCCTCTCTTTTGCAGTCAGTTACTATTTCAATTTTATTCTATGAAATCACAAAACAGATCAGCAAATCAGAAAATAAAAAGAGAAACGAGGTTTAGCTTCAACACCCTCCTACAAATAAAATGCCTTTGTTAATTATATTTTGGTCCTTTTACACTAACTGCCTTATTCTTATCTATAATACATATGGCTGAGTTCCAGATAGATGAGGTCCTACTATATGTTTGAAAAACTATGTAGGGTCTCCCCTCCAAGAGTTTACTGCTCCTCAAAAATACTCTAACCGCTGGGCAGGGTGGCGCGCATGGGTAATTCCAGCATTTGGGAGACTGAGGCAGGAGGATCGCGAGTTCAAAGTCAGCCCCAGCAACTTAGCAAGGCCCTAAGCAACTCAGTGAGACCCTGTCTCTAAAAAAAATACAAAATAGGGCTGGGGATGTGGCTCAGTGGTGGAGTGCCCCTGGGTTAAATCTCCAGTATTCCTCCCCAAACCCACCCACCACCCCCTTTTGCTAGAAATTTGCTCAGTAGAGACTATAGTCTTCTGGTTAGTGGGAAATATTTCCTCATTTGTGGATGAATAATACAAGGACTCTTTGATTCTCAATCCTCCTAAAGCCCTCAACTCCTTTTTTAAAAATTTTTTCCCCAGGGGGGTAGGAGTAGGTGGGTACTGGGATTAAACCTAGGTGCGCTTTACCACTGAGCTATATCTCCAGCCCTTTTTTTTTTTTTGAACAAGGGATTGAACTCAGGGACACTCTGTCACTGAGCCACATCCCCAGCCCTATTTTGTATTTTATTTAGAAACAGGGTCTCACTGAGTTGCTTAGGGCCTTGCTAAGTTGCTGAGGCTGGCTTTGAACTCGCGATCCTCCTGACTCAGCCTCCCAAGTCACTTGGATTACAGGCGTGCGCCACGACACCCGGCTTCCAGCCCTTTTTGAGACAGAATCTCACGTTATTGAGGATCTTGCCTCATCGCTATTTTTTTAATTATTATTTTTTTATTTGTTCTAATTGTTTCCATTTTTTAAATAAATTTTTAAGTTGTCTGTGGACTTTTTCTTTTATTTATATGCAGTGCGGAGAATCAAACCCAGTCCCTCACATGTGCTAAGAAGTCTCTATCACTGAGCCAAAACCCCAGCCCTCACCATTTTTAATGATTTATATTACGCATACATAAAGTCCTTTATACATATTAATTCCTTGCCTCTGAAGAACAGCTGAAAGAGGAAGAAATTTTCAAAATTCAAATAAAAACAGTTAATTGAGAAAAAAAAAAAAGAAACAGTTAATTGAATATGTGCTCTCTTTCCTTCTAATTTCTTTTTAAATCTAAATAGTCTCTGAAGCATTCCCTGGCACTTAGCTTCTAAATACAAGACTTCGGACCAGGCCTGGTGGCACATGCCTATAATTCCAGTGACTCCTGTGGCTGACACAGGAGGATCACAAGTTCAAGGCCAGCCTCAGCAATTTAACGAGACCCTGTCTCATAACAAACAATAAAAAGACATGGGGATATAGCTCAGTGGTTAAGTGCTTCTAGGCTCAATCCCCAGATCAAATATATATGTATATATATAAAATATAAAACAAAACCAAATAAAATAAAATAAAATAAAAACAAAAACAAAATGACTTCATTTTAAACATTCAAATTATCTCTTCATGAACAAAAACTTCTCCTGGTCCCTACAATGACTTAAGGTTACATGTATCATCACAGAATTTTTTATTCTACATGTGGCAATGTCATTTGGGGTTAGTATTTCCCAATACTCAAGGGAATGAAAAAGTTAATATTTGTATTTATTTGAATTTTTTTTTTTTTTTTTTGTTGTTATTGTGGGGTGATTGAACGAGAGGCACCACTGAGCCACATTCCCAGTCCTGTTTTGTATTTTATTTAGAGACAGGGTCTCACTGAGTTGCTTAGGGCCTTGCTAAATTGCTAAGGCTGGCTTTGAATTTGCAATCCTCCTGCCTCAGCCTCCCAAGTGCTGGGATTACAGGCGTGAGCCACCGTGCCCAGCCTGAAAGTAATTTTTAAATGACTTAATACTACTTAGAATTAAGGAGGAATTATTGGCACAGAAAATAAAAGGTCAAATGCAAAAGAATGAAAGACTTATTAAGTAAATAGAAACTTAGAAAAAAAGCATTCAAGTTGTATGCTGGTATAAACTGAACAGACTAAATATAAATATTTAAAATATTCTGCAAATATTTAAAATATTTAAGGTTTTGTTCTTCATTATTGCATAGTTCCTAATTCACTAGGGCCCCAACCAAAATGTATATCTTTATTTTCCACAGTAGTTTCATATTTAAAATGGTGTCAGAAAAAAATAAACACTGACCAAATATTATCTAATTGCCCAATATAAAACTAATTATGCGAACAAATATATTTAGTCTAAATAAGAATCACCCCCACCTCACCAACACTGCTGGGGATCAAACCCAGGGCCTCATGAACACTAGGCAGGTACTTTAACACTGAGTTATATCCCCTAAAACAATAAAACAAACGAAAAAAAATTATGAAAAGAAACCTCAACTTAACTTTTGGAAAAGGTAACTTCAATAAACTCCCAGGAGCCAAGATTATTAATTCTTTGTGCCAGTCAAGGTGAAATGCTGGTGGTGCAAAGATGAAAGGCACTCCCCATCCTTAAGGAGCTTACTGCCTCATGAAGAATAGCCAAGTAAGTTTTTTAAAAAGTGTCTATAAGCAATAGAAGCCTAATCAAGGTTTAAAGATAACAAAGGAGCTGGGCGTGGTGGCGCATGCCTGTAATCCCAGCACTTGGGAGACTGAGGCAGGAGGATCAAGAGTTCAAAGCCAGCCTCAGCAACTTAGCGAGGCCCTAAGCAACTCAGTGAGACCCTGTTTCTAAATAAAATACAAAATAGGGCTGGGGATGTGGCTCAGTGGTGGAGTGGCCCTGGGTTCAATCCCCAGTACCAAAAAATAAATAAAAATATAAATAAAGATAACGAAGGAAAGAGTGATTTTCTAAGAAAAACTATAGTATATTTCAAAAATAAGGTTAACACCAGAGTTTGAGTTTAAGGATTAAAGTTCAGAAGGCATGACTGGGGTGGTGATTACACAAGTAAATATATATGTAAAATTTCATGGAACTATTCATAAAATTAGTGCACTTTACATGCTTCAATTATATTTATGTTTAACTCAGCACAAACAAAAATGAAGTCCATCAGGGACCTGGCTAGAAAGCCATTTCGGATAAACAATTAATTTACACACATAAAGGCAAGTAATACTTCAGTGTGACAATTTAACTTGGTATTGGGAGATGAGGTTAGGGAAGGAAACAGGGGCCAAATAGACAAAAGAAGGGTTTGTAATCTTTGGCGGCAATATGAAAACATTAAGAGTTTCAAGAAGCCTAGTGATAGGATCACATTTCCATATTAGAGTACCCAGGTAGCACTCTGAAGGATATTACTAAATGGTGATGCTATATTCACAGAGTATAAAGCAAGAGATAATTGGAGGGAAGAAATTTAAGTTTCCTTGAGCACTTACAATGTGCCAGGGACTAGATACTTCACGTATATTACCTTGTTAAATCCTTAAAACAATCCCGTGAAGTTGGTATCTCATTTTTATAAAAGCAGAAACTAAGTCTCAGAAATATCTGTAAAATGTTTCTACCATACCATATTGCTGAATGCAGAATGGATTTGAAAGGTATCTGGGATTTATAATCAATAGGTGTTTATGTTTATCTGGATGTTGTATGGGATAGGACACAATGGGGAAAAAAAAAAAGCAGACAAATACATGCACATTCATAAGTTAGGAAATAACTCAGATTTCTACCCAACTCACTTTTTATAGTACTTAGCCCTATGCCTAAATAATTCATTTTTAGGGCTAATACAAAGTATCTATTCACCTGAATTTCTTCTTTCATCAAATAAGAGAGGCCAACTTCTTCTCCCTCTCCCAATTCTGACCCTGCTTCATCTTCTTCCTCCTCTTCCTCTTCCTCCTCTTCCTCATATCCTTCAGGTGGACCAGCTTCATCTTCCTCTTCATCTCCATCATCTTCATCTCCATCTTTAAAAATATTAAAAAATATATATGTGGGGCTGGGATTGTAACTCAGTGGTAGAGCATTTCCCCAATATATGTGAGGCACTGGGTTTGATTCTCAGCATCACATAAAAATAAATAAATAAAATAAAGGTATTGTGTTCATCTACAAATAAAAACATTTTTATTTTTTAAAATTTATTTATTTATTTATTTGATTTTAGGTCATTGTACACAAATGGAGTACAACTATCATTTTTCTGGTTGTACACAAAGTAGAATCATATAATTTGCATATTTATACATATACATAGGGTATAGATGTTTGTCTCATTCTATTATTTTTCCTTCCCTGCCACGTAAAAACATTTTTAAAATATATGTATATATTTTATGTGTACACTTATACAAAAAATGTGTGTGTGTATATTTTTTGTTTGTTTGTTTTTGTTTTTAAGATGAGCAAATGGCTGGGCAAATGTTTCCTTCCAGTAACATTCATTCTTTTTACCCTTGCCCAAATACTTCAAACTCTTAAGCCAACTAGTGGAAAAGTACTTTATGGTGACTTTCTTTTTTTTTTTTTTTGAACCAGGGATTGAACTCAGGGACACTCAGCCACTGAGCCACATCCCCTGCCCTATTTTGTATTTTATTTAGAGACAGGGTCTCACTGAGTTGCTTAGGGCCTCGCTAAGTTGCTGAGGCTGGCATTGAACTCGAGATCCTCCTGACTCAGCCTCCCAAGTTGCTTGGATTACAGGCGTGTGGTGACTTTCTTAAGATTACCATTTTGTAACATTCATATTTATTATTTGAAAAGAATGGTTTCTAAATACTGGTATTTCTTCAAAGTATAGATTTTCAGATATTACATCACTAGAGTTGGTTTTACTTTGTGGACACTTCAAAACTTGCTTGTTCATCATTCATTCCAACATTTTATAACATTATTTATCAATCACATTTCTTTTACTAGGCCAATAGTACAGGTCAGTAATCACAGCTACTCCCAAGGCTGAGGCAGGAGGATTCCAAATTCAAGGCCAGCCTCAGTCACTTAGCAAGACCCTGAAGCAACTTAGTGAAACCCTGAAGCAACTTAGTGAAACCCTGTCTCAAAATAAAAAATAAAAAGTTGGGGAATGTAGCTCAGTGGTGAAGTGCCCCTGGGTTTGATCCCCAGTACAAAAAGAAACTACCTTAACAGTGAAAACTTTTGACCCCAAACCAAACATCATCCTATTACTAACAATTGCTATCTGTCATCTCATCTTTTAGTCTTCTATTCATCTAAAAATGTATATTCACTATCTAATTCTAGGATTTCACCACTTCAAAGAAAAGCCCCACACCCATTATCAGTTCCTATCCCCTAAACCCTACCCCACTAATCTACAATCTACTTTCTGTTTCTATTGGATGTGCCTCTTCTGGGCTTTCTGTATGTATGAAACCAAACAATATATGGCCTTTTCTGTCTGGTGTCTTTCACTTAGCAGACTGTCTTCAAGATTCACTTTAATGTATCAGTACTTCATTCATTTTATGGTGAAATAATATTATATTGTTTGGATATATCACATGTTTTTAACCCATTCATCAATTGATACACACCTGAGTTGTTTCGGTTTGGGGGTTATTATGAATAATGCTATTATGAATGATTCCTTTTTTAAAAAAATACTATTTAGGAAGTTTTCACTATTAGTGGGTAGTAGTTACACAAGTTTACATAAATGTAAAATGTCACAGAGCTTCGTAATACAGTAATCATTAAATTCCTTGAAACCATTAGAAATCTGAAAGAAGAAATACAGGCTAGAGCTGTGGGCTTTTCTTGTCTTACTAATAGCTTATGTAGATTTTTTGTTTTTCTTCCCTCCACACCTGTATCTCCAGGCCCAATCTTATTTGCACAGCTAGAATGGCGACTATAATTATGACACATTTATGAGTATTTAGAATGATTACCTTCATCATCCTCCTCTTCGGAGTCAGGTGCTTCATTATCCTCCTGATCAAATCCATCTAAGTATGTGATTTGTTGCAGCAGTTCAAAAATACTTTCTCTGTAATCTTCCAGGTTTGTGATCTCACAGTTAAATAAGTCAAGACTTTTCAAATTTTTAAGATTTTGCTAGAAAAGTAAATATTTCCAGTCAGGGTTTAATATACCATATTATTTCTTCTTAATTCACAATCCAGAAAACATACTTTTGAAATTGAGAGAACGACTTTGGATTGTTAGAATTTTTTAACAGTTATTTTATAAAGCACAGAAGCACAGACAATTCTCTTAGCCCCTGTCATTGTAAATTCCAAAATTTTGTTTGGTTTACTGTTGTGACCAAATCTGTGCACAGGCAACAACAAATACATTATCATTTTAAAACCACACACAGGGGCTAGGTTGTGGCTCAGTGGTAGAATGCTCGCCTAGCATGCGTGAGGCCCTGGGTTCCATCCTCAGCACCATATAAAAATAAAATAAAGGTATTATGTCCACCTACAATTTAAAAAACAAAATATTAAAAAAATAAAACCCACACATAGGCCAGGCATGATGGTTCCCAAGGGCTAGAGACAATGAAGCAGGAGGCAGGAGGATCACAAGTTTGAGGCCAGTTTCAGCAAATTAACAAGACCCCCAGCAACTTAGTAAGACCTCCTCTCAAAATTAAAAAAAAAAAAAAAAAAAAAAAAAAAACTTTAAAAAAGGGCTGGAGATATAATTCAGTGGTTAAGCAACAGTGGGTTCAATCCCCAATAACAAAACTTAAAAAAATAAAATAAAATCACAAAGCAGGCACAGTGGTGTAGGCCAATAATCCTAGTGGCTTGGGAGACTGAGCAAGGTCAGTCTCAGAAATTAACAAAGCCCTAAGCAATTTAGTGAGACTCTGTCTCAAAATAAAAATATTTTAAAAATAAAGGGCTGGGGATGTGCTCAATGGTAAAGCACCCCTGGGTTCAAGTCCCAATACCACCCCCCCAAAAAAAAATCACACACAGCCATATTTTAATATTTTCAATGACTTCCCAATCTCTTTTTTAAAAATAGAGCAACAGTTTTCAGAGTTTCACTTAATAGTCATTTCCTTCCCACATACCAGAAAACTAGGGGACACATAATAAAATAACTCAAAAAATTATCAAGAAGGAATGAAAAGCAATAAAACTTAAGGAAATACTGGAAATTTTAAAAACCAAATAGTCAAATACTGAAGCTAAGGATGAAATAATCAATACAGTTTTTTACTGACTTAAAAATTCAAGTGCGTACTGCCCTGTACATCTAAAAAGAACAAATGAAAAAAAAAATTTTCATCTGGGGCCAGGAGCAGTGGCCCAGGCCTGGAATCCCAGTAGCTTAAGAGGCTGAGGCAGGAGGATTATGGGTTCGAAGCCAGCCTCAGCAACTTAGTAAGGCACTGAACAACTCAGCGAGACTCTGTCTTTAAATAAAATGAAACATTTAAATTTAAATTTAAAAAGGGGGGGGGGCTAAGGATATGGCTCAGTGGTTAAGTACCCCTGGGTTAAATCCCCAGTACCAAAAAAATCAAAAAATAAAACTAAATTTTAAATAAATAAATAAAAAGGGTTGGGGATACGGCTCAGTGGAAATGTGCCCCTCGGTTAAATACCAATACCCGCCCCCCCCCAAAAAAGAGAGAGAAAAACAAATTCAGAAGTTTCGCATTAAATAGAAATAAGGTAAAACATAAATTAATCTCAGAAAATTTAACAACAAAAAAGCAAGTCCAGAGATAAAACTTTCCACTTACCAGAGCTTCTACTGTACTGAGATCTTTGATTTTGTTTCCACTCAGATTGAGGTAGGTAAGATTTGGACATTTTTCTGCTAGGACTTCTAAACCTCCAGAAATTACATTGTCACTAAGTTCCAACTATATATTCAACATGGGGAGGAAAAAAGGAAAGATGAAGGCTTAGGATGGATCTAAGATTTTAAAAGTATGCCAATTTAAGTAAGCAGGGCCCTGGGTTCTATCCCCAGCACCACATACACACAAAAAAAAGTATACCAAAGAAAAAAACATTTTATCATTTTGGCTTCAAGAGACAGTTACTACAAATCGTTAATTTTCAAATTCCCATCTATATCTGTTAAATAATATATGAGAATGCTATTTGATGAACTCCTAACTCAGCTTTGGATCAGGTTGTTACATTTGGATTTCATGATTCAGAGAAAAATATGTGGTAGATGTTAAATCCAAATTCATGCCAGGCATGGTGCTGAACACCTATAATCCCAGCAGCCAGGGAGATTGAAGCAGAGGGATTGGGCGCTCAAGGCCAGCCTAGCATCTTAGGGAGGCCCTAAGCAATTCAACAAGACCCCTTCTCTAAATAAAATATAAGAAAGGGCTGGGATGTGGCTCAGTGGTTAAGTGCCCTTGGGTTCAATCCCCAGTACCAAAAAAAATCCAAATTCATGTCATAAAGTAATTCCACTAACAAATCAAAATTTCTACAAGGAGCATTAGAGCTGATTCAACAAACTCTTTTTTCTTATCTCAAGAAACATGAAACTTTCTTAATAACTGGCAGAACAGTCATTTCATTTGGCCAAAAATTAGACATAAAACCCTTCACGCTGAAATATGATGCTTGCACATTAATCTTGACTTACCTTTCGAAGTTTATTTAAACTGGGAAGTTGGGCCAGTGAACTTAATTCCACATTAGCCATACTCAGAAACTCTAGTTCTTTAAAAGTGTCATTCAGGCCTTCGATTTCCCCATTGACACACAGGCAATTATCAAGAACTAACTCTGTCACCTGTGAGAGGGAACACATTAATGATTAGTTTATAATTTGTTTAGCAATAGACCTGGGTTTGACATTCTGGAAATGTGAATATTAAAAACATCAAATGCCTAAACAGAGCATGGCAGCTGTTGCCTATAATCCCAGGTAAGTAGGAGGATCACTTGACACCAAGAGTTCCAGGCCAGGGCAACACAGTATGACCACATTAAAAAAAAAAAAAAAAAAAAAAATTCCCTACACAAAGACCCTTTCCATCCTCCCCCACAAACTAATATATAATCTATTTATCACTATAAGCCATCTTCCAAATTTAAACTTGGAGTAACAAGTTCAATGCCTGCTTCAAACCACTGAGTCACTAAGGTATAAAAAACAAAACTTTGGTCAGACACCATGGCACATTCCTATAATCCCAGTAGCTCAAGAGGCTGAGGCAGGAGGATTCCAAGCTCAGCAATTTACCAAAGCCCTCAGCAACTTAGATCCTGTCTCAAAATAAAACAAAAAGCAGGTTGGGCATGTGACTCAGTGCTTAAGTGCCCCTAGGTTCAATCCCTGGTACAAAAAAAAACTGAAAAAAGTCCCATCTGAAATGTTTCAGAATGTGATAAGGAGGATCCCCAACATTTAGGCATATATTTATGCAAGAAGGGAGCACTTGGGCTACTGGAAAGATTCCCTAAAAAGTAGGAGAGGAGGAAACCATTTTATCACTTTTTCAATTTAAACCTCCTCATCTTTGATAAATGCCACAGTAACTAAAATAAAACCTTGTTACCCTCCAGGAAGAAATGTCAGAAAGTTCCTTCTGGGTCAGCCTATCTTTCCGGTGTTACTTGAGGACAAATAATATCACCCAGAACAATACACCCTTGGAAAAAATGTTGTTTCTATCACTCTGGTGCATTTTTGTGGACATTTTCCCATTTGGGGAAGTGGGGGGCTGGATTCCCTATTAGGTCAGAAGTACAGTAACAAAAGTAACTGATGAGTGCCTAAATAGGTTTAACCTTAAGGGGAAAGAGCAACTGAGACTGTCTCTAAATAAAATACAAAATAGGGCTGAGGATGTGGCTCAGTGGTAGAGTGCCCCTGAGTTCAATCCTTGGTAAGCCCCCCAAAAGGAGTATGTGTGCAGGAGACCCTGGTTCTCTGTTCCCAAAGCAAAACTATATTAAAGGGCTAAAAATCAGCAACTAAGAATGACACCTTTTCTATTTGAGTATGACTCTGACATCATTATTTTAGTAAACCAGAGATGGCATCATGATCTCTTTGAAGATGAAGAAACCCAGGTTCAATAAGAGAGAATGATTTGCGTTTGGGTCACACAATCTGTGGTAGAACTGTGCCTTAACTCTTTTAAGTCTTCCAGTTTTAACTGAGTGGTGAGAGGGCTACTACATTTGGCATAAGAAAACCAGTTCTTCCACTTTAGGAAATCACTACATTGCCCTGAGATTCCGTTTGTTAGTCTGGATTATAGAATAATGCAATTCATCTTACAAGTTTGTCGGAAGGAGGAAAGTAAATAAACATTAAAAGAGTTTTGTAAACTGTCTACACAAATATGAGAGACCGTTATTACACCACGGCAGAGGAAGGGGAGGCTGCAAAAAGGTAACGTCCTGTAATCCCCCAAACTGGCAAGGAAATTACTTCAGCTCACTAAGTGTAAAAAAAAGGGGGGGGGGGCGGCAAGTCCATTTTTCTGCCCCATTCTAAACACAGGTTTCTGAGAGATAGCCTTTTAGTTTTTTTTGTTGTTGTTGTTATTGTTGTTTCCCTGAAGCCCCTAAGAATAAACTCTAGAAAAGTTCAAGTTTTCTCTGGGATGACCCTGATAGTAGCGACCGTTTCCTCCTCCCAGCCCCCTGCCAGCTTCAGGCAACAGACACACACACAGAGAAAAGCGGGGGGAGAGGGATGATCCTGAGTTCCCACTCTGCACGCCTAACGCGAAAACCAGGCAGACCCTACCAAATCTCTCGGCTGGTATGTCCAGCCACGACCCCAAGTAACACCACACACACACACACACACACACACCTTACATTACAATTCTTACAAAGGTTTATTTCAGGGACTGCAAGACTTTTGCCGGTGTCCTCTGTGACCAGAGAAGTGCGCCGGACGACAAGAACCCCACAGCGGGTGAGGGATGACACCCCAAAGAAAACAAGGGTCTCCTCCCAGCCCGCGCTCCCCCGGCGCTCCGGCCACTGGCAGGGAGAGCTGGGTGAGGCCAAGGAAACGCCCGCGGACAGGAGGCGGAAACGCCTCCCGCGCGACCCCAGAAAAGTTGACCGCGACCCCGCCTCACGTGGCCCCTCCCAACACCGTCTCTTTAACTAAGGCGACAGCAGCAAAAGCGCATCACTTAGTTTCGCCGAGCCTTTAAAGCACAAAACTACTAAGACCCATTTGCTGAGTTTTTTGAAGCCTTCTCCAGGGATCAAATTCGGAGTTGCTGCCACTACCACAAGACTGGCCGAACATCGTTACACTACGGCGGGAAGAAGCGGATTACGCCTCCCGTCCCCACCCCACATCGGGTCACCGCGACTATTCCCAGTACTCATCCGCGGTCCGAGAACGCGCCGCTGACCCAGATTCCGCCGGTGGCGGTCGGCGCGCGCCGCTTCCCCGGGGAGTGGGCACCCCGCGAGCGGGAGAGCGGACTCCGCCAGCGACCCCCGCCTGGGCCCAGCGCAATGTCTGAAGCCCCGGGGCCTAGAGGCCGGGGACGCCCACCCCCACAAAGAACCTAGTTGGCACCACGGCATAAAAGTTGGACTAAGTTCTCAGACGGCGACGGCTGCGGAAGGGGCGAGTGGATTGGGGGTCGCGCCCACGCCGCCAGCCCCCAGCAGGAACGCGCTCAGCGAAGCAGCCGAGCGCCCCTACCGCCCTCTTCCCGCCCCCACAAGGCTAGGACGCCCGACTCCAGAAAGCGGCTGAGCGCCCATGCACACACAAATACGCCCCTAGAAACTTAAGCCCTTCGCCATTTTAAGTAGAAAAGCCTAATGATTTTAAACAAAATTAAACATTCTCACCAACCTTGACCCTTAGTGGAGAATAATTTATTAGCCTTCCCCACAGACCCACAGCACCCCAGAAATCCAACCCTCAGAATACAGGGTCGGTGGGGAAGGGGTGGGGGCTGAGTCATCTCACCTCCTCCGGGGCTCTGTTCCTTAACTCCATGTTAATCCTCTTCTTCATCTCCATGTCCTCCTCCTGCTCTTCTGCTACTACTCTCCTCCTTTTCCCTTTCCTGCTTTTCCCACTACCCCCCAACCCTAAAATTTTAAAAGATTTGGAAATGAATGAAAAGAAATACAAATATAAACGCCCACTACCACCAGATAGATGTGGGGGAGAAAGAAAAGAATAGCAAATGGAGTCCAAGGAGTTGGGACTCTAACTCGGTTGCCCCCACCTCCTTGTCCACACACCAGCGCGCGCACACACGCACGCACACACACAAGCGCGCACACACACACACACACGCACACACAACCAGTAGTTCCTTCCCTTTCAATGGCTGCTCAGAGACTGAGCCTCCATGACACGGCACCGCCAACCCCCTGGCCTACACTCCACCCACCTCCCGAACGTATTGGTTGATTCTTTAGCGTCACACTATTCCATTGGGCTAAC
Organism: Glaucomys volans; assembly: GCA_020662805.1. Classification (NCBI taxonomy): domain Eukaryota; kingdom Metazoa; phylum Chordata; class Mammalia; order Rodentia; family Sciuridae; genus Glaucomys; species Glaucomys volans. The sequence continues at coordinate 26,851 of JAJEJO010053535.1, forward strand.
TAAATGTCTATCAGTCTTCAGGGAGGACCAGGACCAGAAACTCTGCGTCTACTGGTTATGACCAAGCGCGCAGTTAACTCTGATAGGTCCAGGGGGGTGAACGTCTCAGCGAAATTATTTTGAATCCCAGCAGCCCCCCTCCCTTTTCTTTGGTTCTTTGGCGCGCTTTCCCTAGGCACTCGGACGGTTTTGATGTCTGTTGAATTTGTTTTTTGCTTATAGGTTTGTTGTTTGGTTTTTGTTTTCTTTCCCTGGTTTTCATATTAAAGGGAGGCAGAAGGCATGCCCAGGTGGCGAGATTGATAGTTCAGCATGCGGCACCCACTAGTTCTTGGCGGTTTTAAAGCACAGCCTCTGCTTGCAGCCAAGGTGTACAGCAACTTGCACATCACCTTAAAAGCATGCTTCGTGGCACTGCCCTGCTGTGATCAAGCTTCTCACTAGGAGTGGAGAGTGGCCTTTCGTAGTGCAGAACCAGAGATAGGATAAAGATATTTTAACTTCCACCATGAAAGACTGAACAATGTTGAAAAAAAAAGTAAAGGGAAGCATTTAAGTTCGGATCCTTTAAATAAAACAATCCTGGATGAATTGTTACTGAGGTGCTGTTTTTGGTAATAAACGTTTAGACCTTGGAGGAAAAGCAACACTAGCCTAATGAAAATCAGACTTTAATCAGAATAGAAACAGCCCAGCAATACCTCTCCTTTCTAATTTCTCTTTGGTTAGCATCCATGGAAATCTGTAGATAAAGTGTGCTTTTATAAGTCTGTCTATATGGGATATAAAAGAGTGGGATAAAAATGATTTTCTAAAATTTTGTCTTGAGGGCTTACGTTTTATTCTTGCTTAAATTCTGTCTGCATTTCCTTACACCATTTTCAGGATAAATACCCAAAGAAATTCCAGATAATTTTGGGAAAGTGGATGAAATTAGTTCCAGGCCTCCCAGAATTGTATGCTGTTTCTAATTTCTCAGATCTATTGCTTTCTAATACAGACTCCTCACCACTCCACCTTTACTCTTGCCCTCACAGACACAAATAGGCTTACAATTAATAATCAAATAATAAAATGATATCTCTGGGGTATTATAAGAGTTAGTTGTGTTTATTTTTTATTATATTATCATTTTATTTACTTTTTGGTACCAGGGATTGAATCCAGGGGCACTTTAGCATTGAGTCACATTGTTTATATTTGATTTGGAGACAGGGTCTCCCTGAGTTGCTTAGGGCCTCCCTAAATTGCTGAGGCTGGCTTTGAACTCCCAATCCTTCTGCTTCAGCCTCCCAAACTACTGGAATTGCAGGTGTGGGCCACCATGCCCAGCTCAGTTTTGTTTATTTTAATTCTACCAATGCTAAAGGAAGCCAAGATGACATGAAAATTGAGCCAAAATGGACTGAGCAACAGTTTAAGGAAGAGGTAAAACAAGGGAAGAAAGCAGAATAATTAAAGAGACACAGTTGGGTGTGCTGGCTCATGCCTATAATCCTGGCTACTTGGGAGGCTGAGGCAGGAGGATTCCAAGTTCAAGGTCAACCTCAGCAATTTAGGGAGAGCCTGTCTCAAAATAAAAACCTAAAAAGGACCGCAGATGTGACTCAGTAGTTAAGTGCCCCTAAAATTCAATCCCTGGTACCAAAATAAATAAATAAAAATAAAGAACAATATTTTAGTACCAACCTGGGAATAAATCCAGAATTCTAATCCCACCTGCCACTGCAGAATCTAGAATGAAATTCAAAGGAGCTCAAGGGAGGAAGATTCTGATTTATAAATCATCTGCATGCAAGTGATACTTGAGGCCATGAGAAAAGTAAGATGTCCATAAGGAGTATAATAAAATAAGATTATCAGGCAAAGGAGAGTAAAATATGGTTGAGGATGAAGAGAGGAGGGAGAAATTGTCCAGCAAAGGACTGAAGGAAACTAAGGAGTAGGTAGAGAAGAAACAAAAAAATTTGTGGAAACCAGAGGACAGATAGAAGAGGTGATCATTGGTGTTTAATGGTATGGTTTTTGTATTGGAGCACAGTAGAAAGAATGGGAGGGTATGCTGGAAATAATGAATGTGAGTAAAGCCCATGAATACATATTAACCATTGGATAGTTGCTGCAGAAAATACCATAATATCATAAACAGAGACCCAGCAAAGTGAGGCTTCTCCCAATACCCAGCATATCCACTCTCATATCATCTTTCATCTATATTACCTTAACATCTTGAAATTTATGTCTTTACATTTTCAACCAAGAAGCCAGGTTAAATATGAGAGTGTGGTTTATGGTATAGCACTTGCCCAGCATGGGTGAGGCCCTGGGTTTGATCCCTAGCATGGGGGGTGGGTGGTAATAAGTAAGATGCTGGGGAGGAGAGTCCCTGTGAAACCGGTCTTGAAAATCAGGATCAGGTCCTTGTTCCCCTGGTGTTAAAGATTAAACACCGGAGAAACCCGGAGGCAAGAGCAAAAAGTAAATTTTATTTAAGTAACAGAACAGAGAGAGGGGGAGAGAGATTCCTCCAGAGCGGAGGGGGTCCAGAGGTGGGGCCTGAGGGAATGGGGGTGTCTTACCCCTTTTATAGACTTCAGGTTCCTTTCTTCTCTTGTCCTCTGCCTCCTAGGTGACCAAAAGTGACCAAAAGGGCAGGAAGAGAATCATCTAGAGAGTGAGTGCTTTTGTTGGAAATTGTGATCCTTCCCCTCCCCCTGAAGGCTTTTAGCAACCTGATGATGGGGAGTGCTATCCACCCATTTCCTTTTCTTTGATAATCAGCTACCTGTCCTTTGCCCTGATCTTACCTGTATGGCTAGTATGTAGAAAGAAAAGTACCTGGAAAGGAGTTGGATGAAGAATATTACCAGGCTATAATACGGATATACTGGTGTTAAAATGAAAAGTGGAATGAAATACAGTCAGGAGAAAAGACAAACTCATGAACTTGGACATGTTTTAAGATGAAGTAATTAGGCAAGGTTAATTGGTAGAATGAAAAGTGAGATTAAGTCATCAGGAAGAAGATGAAAAAGAAATAGAATGAGTGAAAGGGTTCAGATGGGGCTGGAGATATAGCTCAGTTGGTAGAGTGCTTCCCTTGCAAGCACAAGACCCAGGGTTCAATCCCCAGCAAAGAAAAAAAAAGGGTTCAGAAGATTCCTGTAATTCATCAGTAAGAAACAGGCCCCCCGCATAGTGGTGCGTGCCTATAATCACAGCACCTGGGGAGGCTGAGAGAGGAAGACTTCAAGTTCAACGCCAGACTCAGCAATTTAGCTAGGCCCTAAGCAACTTAGTCAGACCCTTCTAAGGAAAGAAGTGAGAAGTGAGTGAAGGAAATGAACAGAGGAGAGATCGCTCAATAGTAACATAAGTTTATTTGGAACAAAAGGTGGGGGGAGCAGAAGACTGAAACCTGTCTTCTGCTTACAGCCTGGGGTTAGGGTTAGGGCAGTGAGGGAGGGGGAAATTAGGCCATTGCTAAAGGGATTGTCAGGGAGGGTCCTTGTGGTGTCACCTTCGTAAGGAACTAGGTGTTTTCAGGTTTTCAGTCCCGGATAACAATTTCCTTTTTGTTTTTTGTTTTTTTTTTTTTTAGTTGTAGATGGGCACAATACCTTTATTTTATTTATTTATTTTTAATGTGGTACCGAAGATTGAACCCAGTGCCTCACATATGCTAGGTGAGCACTCCACCACTGAACTACAACACCAGCCCAACAATTTCCTTTCTTATGATGATGGAGTGTTAAACCACATGGAAGGGAATACAAAAAGAAAAAAAAAAATCGAAGTGTACCTCGTGGACCAGTGATGTTTTATTCAGCACCAGAGGGGCACATCTTTCGGGGGCAAAATAGTGGCGGGCCATGACGAAGGTCTGGGTTTTATAGAAGAACCAGGTCTTGGGAGGAGTGAGTGACTTTTGCGGGCCCTTTTGACGGGCAGGGGGCAGAGCCACGTCATGGGAGGAGTTTTAGTGACTGGAGAAGTAAGGGCGGGGCTGGAGGACAGGTAGGGGAACAGAAATGTAAGTTCCTTTTGAGCCTATTGTCCATATCCTTCAGAGTGTTTGGGGTTTCTTTGCATGATGATGATGGAGTAGTGTCTGGGTTTAGGTCAGGCTGAGTCACTGTGGACCTGGTTTTGAGATGGAGGATATGTTTAAAAATAGCATTGCCTATGTCAAGTTCTTCCTAACACCTGTCTCAAAATACAAAATAAAAAGGGGTGGGTATGTGATTTAGTGGTTAAGCATCCCTGGGTTCCATTTTCGGCCTCCCCCAAAAAAGAAATAGGCATCAGGATATTATTAAACTCAACATGTCTTTACATTCAATAATTAAGCTCATTTTCAGGGGCCGAATATTTTGTTTGCCCCTCTAGATCCTATCTTCACTCTTCTCCATCCTGTTTTGTAACATAAAACCCACATGGCTGCATCAAATTCTCCAGTTACCTGGGTTTGGCCTTGGTAGGCAATCAGAAGTCAGAAGAGTGAGAGGGAGTATTTCCCCAGCTTCCTCTGCCAGGTCTTTACAAAATAGCTGAATCCCTCTATTGAAAACTACGGATCCTATTGGTGGCACACTGTACATAGTGTCACAGGAGAAGAGATATCTACAGAGAAGAATCCAAGGAGTTCCCAGAGGGGAGGGGAAATTTGACTCAGGGGAGCGGGAATTTGACTCAGGACCAGCCGGGTTCTTGGTATACAGAACAGAAAAGAATTTCAGGACAAGCCAGACAAAGGCATAGACAGAGGTTTATTTAGAAGTAAATACACACTCAAGGGGGAATGTGAGCTATCTCCAGAGTGAGAAGCCCCCTCCATGGGTTGGGGGTCCAATATTGATTGAAGGGCTATAGATAGGGAAAGGACTAGAGATAAAGCCAGAGAGGAGGTGCACATGTTGGCACCAGTTTTTCCTGTGCTGTCTTGCTTACTTCCCTCATTTTACAAGGGCATGTCACTCAAGACTTACAACTGTACTTTTTGCATCTCAGTAGCTCAGAGGCATGTCCTTTAGGAGTCAGTATATCTCTCTTTATCCTAAATTTTTAAAAAATATTTTTAGTTGTAGATGGACATAATACCTGTATTTTGTTTATTTTTATGTGGTGCTGAGGATCAAACCCAGTGCCTCTCAAGGGTTAGGCAAGTGCTATATCTCTGAGACACAACCCCAGCCCTTCTTTATCCTAAATTTTTATCTCAGTACCACTCAGATTTTTCTTCAGGAATGGATTAATTCCCCTAACTGCTGGGAGTACAGCTAAAAGATGATCCTAGCAGATAATAGCCTTGTAGAAGGGAAAACCAACATCCAGCAATTGATCAACATAGACATATAAAGATCCAGCCTGCCATTTTGTCCAGACTTTCACAAGTTCTGAATGGTCATCCCAGTTCCAAGCCCCCTATGGGTTGGCAGAGGCCTTTATTAGAACTACATTATTATTCTCCCTCTGTTTAATCTTCTTTCTCATCCCTTCACAGGTATTGGTACAAACAGCACTCAACAATAAATGTCCTGAATGTTATTTCCACCTCAGACTCTACTCTCTGAAGAATCCAACAGGTGACAGTGGTTCCCTCCAAACACCTACTCTCTAAGAAAACTTGAACTAACCTATATAAGAGGTCACATAGAGAAAGCCTTGAGACTATGTAATGAGAGTGAGAGGTTCCCAGCCAGCCCCCAACTTCTCCTGCTCCAGCCACTGTCTGACCACAACCACTTGAGAGATCCTGAATGAGAACTTCCCAGGGAAGCCCTTCCAAATTCCTCTACCACAAAAACCAGGAGAAATAATAAAATGATCTTTTTGCTTTAAACATCTAAATTAGGGGTTGTTGTACAAAAATAACAGTTGTTAATTGTTATTGTTAATAATTGAAACAACTTCCTAAAACACACTTTTTTTCTGATAGAGACTCTCCAGTACCCTTTTTGTTCTGTGATATGAGGGGTGATAATCATCCTACTCTTTTTAGTTTTGCTTATGCTTTTCTTCTGCCTTAACCAAAATAATTTTTACCTCCTCTAAAGTTCTCAGAGCTTATAAATCATCTATTCATTCAGCATTTATCCTATGCTTCCTGGAAGTATCCCATGAATGTTATTTAATTCTGGTTTCTCGAAACCAGATTGGAATTTCCTAGAGAAAGACCAAGTAATCAACTTGACTTTTTTCTGGCATCATTCACAGGACTTGGCACAGTGCTATGCATAGACTGGGTACTCAAGGCATGTTTAATAATTGATTATATCTCAAATATCTCTCAAGAAGTAAATTCATACTTAAAATAGGAAATAAACAATTTGGTTTGTGCTTTCTTAAGAAACAGGTAATGAAATAGGAGTTAAGGATAACTGCAGACTGCTCTTCCTCTTACCTTTTTAACTTTCCTTTTTCCAAACGGGTTAGTTTGTGGTCTCAAGATAAATCTAAATAGTGGGGCGCAGTGGTGCATGCCTGTAATTCCAGCAGCTCAGGAGGCTGAGGCAGGAGGATCACAAATTCAAAGCCAGCCTCAGCAACTTAGTAAGGCTCTAAGAAACTCAGCAAGACCCTGTCTCTAAATAAAATATAAAAAAAACACTGAGGATGTATCAGTGGTAAAGCACCCCTGGGTTCAATCCTTGGTACCAAAAATAATCAATTAACTAATTAATTAACTAAAATAAAGCTAGATCAGTGTAACCAATGTATTTTCTCAAGCATGAGTGAAATGCTTCTCACTCATACTTCTGAGAAATTCTATTCCAAAAAAAACAAGGTCATAACTGTTCCCCTTAGTTCCAGAAGAGGTGATCAATATTCAGCAAACAACAATTCTACTTGTTCATTGTGCTAATATCCTTTGTGAACTTTCTAGGTATACTTCCTCCGAGGCAAGGTAGGTTTTTTTTTTTTTTTGGTTAGGGCCTTAGAATTAGGGGATATATATCTAAATATTTATACCTATCTATGTAAAGTGAGTTACAAAGGAAAAAAAAACCCTGAACCTTAGTGAAGTTAAATGGTAAGGTAAATCATCTGCAAAGATGGCCAGCAACAATTTCTCCCATTTCTATGCACTTGTGATCCTCTTCACATCAAGAGAATCCATTTCTCCTCCCCATAAATCTGGGCTCATCTTCGGACTTGCTTTCACCAGTAAAATATAGTGGAAATAACACCACACCAGATCTGAGTCTATCACTTAAGAGGCTGGCAGTTTGTTTTGCTGTCTTAAGAGCTAGTTGTCACAGAAAGTCCAACTATCCTACTGCAAAGAGAGGCTGCTGAATCTCTCATTGTAAAGAGAGAAGCCCTGGAGAATGAGAGACTGTGAAGGGAGGGAGAATCCAGACATGCTCTAGCTGTCCCAGTCACCATAGGGCAGGCCTGAGCCATGTGAATGAATTTTGTTTTTGGGGGTTTTTTTTGAACCTGGGATTGAACTCAGGGGCACTCGGCCACTGAACCACATCCCCAGCCCTATTTTGTATTTTATTTAGAGACAGGGTATCACTGAGTTGCTTAGGGCCTCGCTAAATTGCTGAGGCTGGCTTTGAACTGTGATCCTCCTGGCTCAGCCTCCCATGTGCTGGGATTACAGGCGTGCGCCACCACGTGAATGAAATTTTGGATCCTTCAATTCTTGCCAAATGGGCCCAGGCAATACTATGTGAAGTAGAAATGGGCTATTGTACCATGCCCAGCCCAAATTTCAGAGTCTTGAGTAAATATAGCATGGTTGTTGTTTTAAATTACTGAATTTCGAGATAGTGTGTTAGCAATAGATAATTAAACAACAGCATTAATAGATAAGGTACAGGAAGGTGTATACCCAAGTTCTTATAATTAGTAATTTATGAAGATGAATCTTCATAAATCCAGTTTCTCTGAGCAAAGTTCATTATAATCCTGTTTAATTTGGAGTGCTCCCTAAAATATAATTGTTTTGGGGTTTTTTTTTGGTACCAAGGATTGAACCCAAGGGTGCTTAACCACTGAGCCACTTCCCCAGCCCTTCTTATTTTTTATTTTGAGGCAGGGTCTCACTAAGTTGCTTAGTGCCTCACTTTTGCTGAGGTTGGCTTTGAACTGTGTGATCCTCTGGCCTCAGCCTCCTGAGCTGCTGGGATTACAGGTATGAGCTACCATACCCAGCTAAGATATTATTCATACTCCCTGATGATGTTCAAAATGCCACAGATAGATATTCAATCATATAATCCCTGTTAAGATGCAAAAACTACAGGATAACTAATAAGTAAATTTGATTATTTTATTAAGCCTTATTTAAAGATATTTATCAGATATTTTTGAAAAGTTTTGCTTGGCATCAGGAAAACTATGAAGCCTGGCACTGTGGCACAGGCCTGTAATCACAGTGACTCAAAAAGCTGAGGCAGAAGGATGGCAAGTTCAAGGCCAGCCTTAGCAATTTTGTAATACCCTCAGCAACTTAGACCCTGTATCAAAATAAAAATAAGAAGAAGTGGATGGTGGTAAAATAGTAAAGCGCCCCTGGGTTCAATTCTTAGTACCAAAAAAGAGAAAGAAACAAACAAACAAAGGAAGGAAGGAAGGGAGGCAGCGAAGGAGGGAGGGAGGGAGGGAGGGAATAATTGAACTGCTTTATATTTTCCAGTTCTATTTTTTCTATAATTTGGAATCCTCTTCTCTGTACAGTCAGTCAGTACATGGTGAAGAAAGAAACTTACATATTGCTGCAGTAACTTGATTATTGTCTTGTAAATACCAAATTCTGTGGAATAGCTGCAAAAATAGAAAAATCTAGGCTAAGCATTCCCAGTCTGAATCACCTCCCTGTGATAAGGGAGTGCAAACTTGTTTTAACATAAGCCAAAGACAAAATTTGAAGAGTCTTCTAGAAATACAGCTATTTTGCAGTATTGAATAGAAATTAATTTCACTGCAATGTATCTCCCAGTAGCATAGATGATAAATAGTTGCCTTAAATGAAATTCGTGGCCAGGCATGGTGGCACACACATGTAATCCCAGTTACTCAGGAGGCTGAGACAGGAGGATCACAAGTTTAAGGCCATCCTTGGAAACTGAGAGAGACCCTGTCTCAAAATAAAAATAAAAAGGGCTGGGATGTAGTTCAGTGGTAGAGTGCCCCTGGGTTCAATCCCTGATAGTGGGGGAAAAAAAAGTATAATTTTGGTTATAAGGCTACTTTCAAAAACAACTGGTAACTTCTGATTAAATATGGAAATTTTAATGTACATATTTGCCTCCATTTCTCCCAAATCTTCCTAAAATGACTTTGAAAGAATAAGATCTAAATATCAAAGAACAAAGAGACTGAGCAAGGAGAAGACAATTCACAATAGCTAAACAAACAGGCTAGGTATCCACTAACAAATGAATGGATAAAGAAAATGTAATATATATACATACAATGAAGTTCTATTCAGTCATAAAGAAGAATGAAATTATGTCATTTCCAGGAAAATGGATGGAATTTGAAAACACTATGTTAAATGAAATAAGCCAGACTCAGAAAGTTAAGGGTTATATGTTTTCTTTCATATGTGGAAGCTAGAGAGGAAAAAGAAGAAGCCAAAAGAGCTCTCATGAAAATCACAGAGACTAGTAGAGGAAATGGACCAGGGGGAGGGAGAAGGAGAGGGAAAAAGGAATGATATTGACCAAATTGCTATATTGTGTGCATGTACAAATATGTAATAATAAATCCAACCATTATGTATAATTATAATGCACCAATAAAATATGGGAAAACAAAAGAGAAGACAACTAATGAGAGAACTCAACAAAATTTTGGAATCTGTAAAACTGGTAAACAATGTAGTTCAGAAATGTTTCTTCTTTAATTCTGATGTCTTCCTTTTTGTGAAGAGACAGCTCAAATAGTGTAACAGGGCCTCTCTTAGTGCTTTGTTCATCTGCTCTAAAGTGGATTGTTTCACTTGGTTCCATCCCCTTGCTCTTAAGAGGGGAAACCTGCCCACCAGAACTCTGCTTTGTGAGTTTCACACTGAGGTCTGACCCTATCCAGGCTGCCTGATTCTGGGGTACTTTCTTGGCATCAGGCCATTTTGCTGCCGCCATTATTCTGCCCAACCCACCACCACTTTACAACCCAGATTGTTAGCCCACAAACCTCCTCCGTCATTGGTCCAGTTGCTACTAGTCCATGACATTCCAATACTTAGGAATAACTTCCCCCTCCATTTTCTCTCTCTCTCTCTCTTCCAGCACTGAGAGCGGACACTCTGGTTGTTGACCTCTCTCTCTCTCTCACTCTTGCTCACTCTCACTTTTTCTCTCTCTCTCTCATTCTCTCTCTTCTCTCACCCTTTAGGGCAGACACTCTGATTGTCCGCTTAATAAAATCTCTTGTGTGAGTTCCCACGTCTGGAGTGGTTTCTGGGTGCTTTCATCTGTCATACTAAAATGCATTCTCCAATCTAGCCTCAAACAGTAATAAAAGTCAATATGTTGACCTCCATACTTTTTGCTTTATTTCTCAACCTGGTTGAGACTTGAATGAAAAAGGAATGCCGCCGGGCGTGGTGGCACACGCCTGTAATTCAAGCGACTTGGGAGGCTGAGTCAGGAGGATCACGAGTTCAAAGCCAGCCTCGGCAACTTAGCAAGGCCCTAAGCAACTCAGTGAGACCCTGTCTCTAAATAAAATACAAAATAGGGCTGGGGATGTGGCTCAGTGGCCGAGTTTCCCTGAGTTCAATCCCTGGTTCCAAAAATAAAAAATAAAAAGGAATGCCATTGTTGGGATTCCCTTCAGTAGTCCAGAAGTAATTATATTAGCAGAGAGAAGAAAATTGAAACCTCCCTAAAGGAGGTTAAGAGACAAACTGATTTGCATCCTATACCCACAAAAATTCCCTTGAAGGTGAGGGTGAAGGTAGGGCTAAAACAGAATATGGTTGAAGGCTTATTTAAAAAAGCTAATTTCCATTCCCAACTCTGACCTGCTGTAGAACTGAAGTCAAGTTGAGTGAAAACTGTTAGAAGTGAAAAGCTATATTTCAAACTGTGAGAACCCTCCCCTCAACCCCAACCAGTTTCCTCTCTGAAGAAACTGACCTGCTAAGATACAAATCCAAAAACACTGAAAAATAGTAGGAAATGGCCAGATACCTGTTCCATCCCTTCACCATGCAGTCTACCAGCCAACAAGCTTTCAGACCTGATCATAAATATCTGAGTGCCTCAGTTTTAGATGTGAATGGAAGTCAAGGATCACCAAATATTTTAGAAGGACTTCTGACGCAAAATAAACAAATTGAAAAAAGAACTCAGAGGAAGCAGAGACAGGGCAGGGAGCAAAAGGAAGTAAAGAAAAAAATGCTATTTCATGAGCTGGGGCTGTAACTCTGTGGTAAAACATTTGCTTAGTATGCAAAAGCCCTGGGTTTGTCCCCACTATCCCCCAACAACAACAACAAAACACACACACACACACACACACACACACACACACACTGAAGAACTTAAGAAAAATTTTAAAATATGAATATAGAACTTAATAATTATTTAGGAGAGGTAGGAAATAATTGAAGAAAACTCTCTGAAAGTAAAACAAAAAGTAATGAAGTAGAAAAAGAAAAGTTAAGGAAGTTAGGGATCACTCCAGAAGATTCAAACTACCATTGACAGGAATTCCAGAGAAAGAGACTTGTTCAAGATAATATGAGAAAATTTCCCAAAGCTGAAGGGCATAAGCTTTTAAACCAATGAGCCCACTGAGTGCCTTTCCAATAAACCAAAACCCTCACATCCTGAGCATGGTGGCACACACCAGTAATCCCAGCGACTTAGGGGTGGGGGGTGCCGAAGCAGGAGGATTGCAAGTTCAAAGCTACAATGAGCAACTTCTCAAATCCCTAAGCAACTTAGTGAAACCCTGTCTCAAAATTAAAAAAAAAAGGGCTGGGATTGTGGCTCAATGGTAGAACGTGTGTGAGGTACTGGGTTCAATTCTCAGCACCACATATAAATAAATGAATAAAGTAAAGGTCCATCAACAACTAAAGAAAATTAAAACAAAAGTGGGTTAATTATCTAAGTAGACATTAAAAAAATAAAGGGGGTGCCCAGCTGTGGCTCAGTGGTTGATCACCTCTGGGTTCAATCCCCACCAATACCAAAAATAAATTAATTTAAAAAAAAAATAACAGTGGGCTGGGGATATAGCTCAGTAGGTAGAGTGCTTGCCTGTCAAGCACAAGGCCATGGGTTCAATCCCCGGCACTGCGAAAAAAAATAAAAAATAAAAAAATAAAAAATAAATAAAAAGAATGTAGAACGGATAACCATTTTAATAACTTGTGAACATTCCACAAACACAATGAAACATATTGAGTGGATGAGCAGACTTGTAAATCAATATCTGCTTTTCTTATTCTGTGAGAGATAAGTATATGAGTATATTTTATTAAACAGAAATTTAGCATACCAAATCCAAAAAGACACAGTGACAAAATAGAGAACTTATTCAACACACAAAACCTGTTGGCACAATGTTTGTATACTCTTCTGTTAGGTATTTCAATAAGTACATTTCCCTACTAAGTTTAGGGGTTTTTTTTTCATTTTTGTTTGTTGTTTTTTTTGTTTTGTTTTTGTATTGTTTTGTTTTGCCAAGGCTGTGCGTGTTTCTGTGCAGCTTTAGTTTAATCAAGCCAATTGCTTCTACAAAATATCTGAAACAAAATCTTACTAATCCAAGAATTTAATGTAATTCTACTGAAATATACTGAAATTTGATAGAAGCTTGTTGACTATTTGGTGCAATGTGGTCCATTTAATTAAGGTTTTCTTCTGCTTAATCATTCGAGCTATTTTGATAAGCAATATTTTGTCTTGATTTAATTTTAGTATTGTGCTTTCTTATGAAATGTTGGTTTACTTTTAATATGTTTCTTTAAAGAGCTTGCTATACTCACTAGTGTAGACTTTACTTGTCTTTATGCCAAAATTTTTCCCAAATGAAAACATCTCTCATTTTATACTGAAAGTCCATGAAAATATGAGTCTTTGTATAGAAATTAAACTATGATACGTGAATTTTATTTTTATGTGACAGCTGAACAGATAGAAGGGAAAGAAAAATACTGAATTTTTGCCTACTGGTGGGAACACCGATTTCAGGGACCCTTGTTTATCTTGCTAACAAAACAAGAAAGGAGTGACAACTTGTGTATATACCACTGGAGGAGTATAACTTTTTTTTTTTTTTTTTTTTTGAACCAGGGATTGAACTCAGGGACACTCAGCCACTGAGCCACATCCCCAGCCCTATTTTTTGTATTTTATTTAGAGACAGGGTCTCACTGAGTTGCTTAGGGCCTCGCTAAGTTGCTGAGGCTGGCTTTGAACTCATGATCCTCCTGACTCAGCCTCCCAAGTCGCTTGGATTACAGGCGTGTGCCACCACGCCCGGCAGAGTATAACTTTTATAGAAAGCAATATAGCAATAAATACAGGAAAAATTCTTTAAAAGTGCTACCCTAAATTAAAACCCAAGGGAGATACTATTGCATGTCTATTAGAATGACTTTTTTTGTTCTGTTTTCTAAACTGACAATATCAAGTGCCAACAAGTATGAGGAGCAACTGGAACTCTTATACATTGCTGGTGGGAATGAAAAACAGTACAACCACTATGAAAAACAGCTTGGCAGTTCCTTATAAAATTAAACATACCAGCCTCTCCAGTTACCTGAGCCTCAGAGGAAAGGGGCAGTTGGTGCAGCCTCCATTGTTCAGGATTAAGAGGCCAAGGTTGTGGTGGGCAGTTTGGTTTCAGAGGAGGTCCAGGAGGAGGGTTCAGGCCCTTTGTGCCACATATCCCATTCAATTTCTATTTGTGTGAAATGGCCTTCCCACAGGTCAAGCAAGCACCTGATGAAACTTCCTTCAGTAAAGCCTTGCTGAAGCGGAATCAGAACCTTACTCTCAATTCTGCTGAACAGGCCTCAATTCTTTCTCTGGTGACAAAAAATAAACAATGTGATTGACAATTTGATTGTGGCTCCAGGGACATCTGAAGTACAAATTGAAGAAGTCCAACAAGTAGGATCATATAAAAAGGGAACAATGACTACAGGACACAATGTAGCTGTCCTGGTAGTAATACTAAAGATTTTGCCAAAATTGGAAGTTGTTGCTGCCCTGGGGGACAAAGTTGTGGAAAGTTTAAGAGCACAGGATGCATCTGAAGTTTTGACCATGCTGACCAATGAAACTGGTTTTGAAACCAGTTCTTCTGATGCCACAGTGAAGATTCGCATTATAACAGTGATACCCAATCTCTGAAAACTGGACCCAGAACTCCATTTGGATATCAAGGTGTTGCAGAGTGCCTTAGCAGTCATGCCTTCTGGTTTGAGGAAAATGCTTCTCAGTCCACAGTTATAGTTCTCATCAGACTGCTGAAAGACTTGAAGATTCGGGTTTTTTGGCTTTGAGCCCCTCACACCCTGGATCCTTGACCTACTTGAGCACTATGCTGTGATGAATAACACCATCAGACAGCCTTTGGCCCTAAATGTGGCATATAGGCATTGCCTGCTGATTCTGGTTGCAGGACCATTCCTTCCAGCATCAGTGGGTATCATGACCCCTGTGAGAGAGGCAACATGGTTTTGACCCTGTGAGAGTGGTATACATGGTTTTGACCCTGGAACAGCA
>JAJEJO010053536.1:0-13867 GCA_020662805.1 Glaucomys volans
GCACTGGGGCCCTAGAGGCCAGCAGCTCTCTCAGCTATCATTAAAGAGTCACAAGCATGCTCTTGTTCCTGGGTCTGTCTAATGTCCTGGCTCTCAGGACTAAAGCATCTAGGGTTTCTGCCTGGGCCACCCACAAATGGAGCCTGTACCCCAGAGTAGAGATGAGATACAGGAGAAAACTGGACCATTCCTCCCATCTTGTTGGGACCAGTACTGTGTCTTCACAAAGGCCGTTTGGCCTTTGTATCCTTTTACTGGTAGGGGATAGCAGGTATAAGCTGACTCTTGTACCAGGATGGGGCCAGAAGCACATAGGAAGATCCCACATGAACACTTGAAGGCCTCAGGTAGCAAGATAGCAAAAGGTGCCCTTGTGTTGAGAGCCAAGCTGTCTCCTGAATGACCTTGACCACTGGCTTCTGGGTGGCTCCTCCAAAACTCCTTCTCTGATGAGCTTTCTCCAATCCCAATCAGGTGACCTGCCAGGATAGGGCACCCGCCATCATACGCAGGGCCTTAGATGAACACTTGCTCATGGAGGAGGATGAAGAGGACTTTGAACTGCTGCAACTTGTTTCAGAGCATAAGAGTAAGTGGGACAATCAGATGGTGGGGAGAAAGGATTTACTGTGGGCTCAGGACAACTCATCACTCAAAGAAAGTGTGCTGTGGACCAGAGTGTGGTGGGCCTTTTGCACAAACAAGGTGCAATGATGGGAGTGTAAATTGTTGAGCCTGGGACTGCTGGACCTCCCTATCAAGTGTCCTCCCCTGGGCCTGCTCAGGCTTTGCAAAGTTCATATCCATGAAGGGCAAAGAAGATAGGCAACCACTGGGTGTCTATTTAGGCAGCCTTTCATGACAGTGACAAGTACATGAGAGAAGCACCTGAATGAGGAAACCTTGCTTTAGGCACCTGCCTGCAAATCTTTGCATTCCTTGTGTCATGACATCATTGAGTTGTTCTGGAACAGAGGCCACATCTGGCAGAAAAGTGTGAAGGAATAGAACCTTTCCCAGCTTTGCAAACTGGCACTGGAGAAGAAATGAGGAGGAGGAGAAGGAAGGGGATGAAGAGGAGGAGGAGAAGATAAAGGAAAAGGAGTTGAAGGAGAAGAAGATGAAGAACATGAAGAAGACTAGAACCACAAGATGGAGACAAGGAAGAAGAACAAGAACAACAATAACAAGAAGAAGAAGAACAAGGACGAGAAGAACAAGATCCAGAAACACAAAGAGAACAAGAATATAACAATAAACAGATGAGAAATGTGAATTGTTCTCTTCTCCAAATGAGCCTATATTGGTAGTTTGAACTTTGTGTCTGTCATCTGTTACCCAAAAGGAACTATAAAGCCAATTGTATTTTCCTTTCACCTTGCTGTTATCAGTTGCTCCCCAATAATTGGTAATCCCATGAAGACTTGCTCTAGTTCATCAAAATTGAAAATTTCTCAAGTGTTTTATTTGTTTTTAATTGTCAAATTAACCATTTGGGGGCACGGGTGTGCTAGCAAGAAGCCATCTTGGTTATTTGTCAGAGGAGTTCTCTTCACATGAGTTAAGTAATGTTTAGAAGGACAGGATAGAATTATTGTGTTTCTTCTTCCCACTTCATGATTTCTCTCTTATAAATACTGTTTTACATTCTTGGGCTCCACATTCCTTTTCCTCATCTGGTGTTTTATAAACATTTGTCTAATTGCCTGAGACAGTGTGGTCCAATAAAGTTAAATTGAATTGGGTTAAAAAAAAAAAAAACTATGAACCAATCAGAAGTATAATGATGAAGAGGAAATGGAGAATGAGCTGACTCAAAAAAATATAAAAAATTAGAAAAGCATTGTTCCTGAAGGCCCACACCTACTGTGGACATCCCCCATTCATGCCCAACTACCTCCCATTTATACCACTTCCTATCAGTGTCTTCATCTATGAATAAATTAATCCACTGGGAAGATCAAAGTATTCACCATCCAGTGTGTCCCTGAAACCCGTGTGTGGACATTGCTGCATTGGGGACACGTACTTCAACACAGGAGTCACTGGGAGCAGATCATGATGCAATCTCCAGCATTGTCTCTCTGGCAGGTTCCACCTGCAGTGAGAGGTTCTGGAGTCCATGGTGCTTTCTCCTGGAAGTTGGTAGATTGGTTTAGATCCTGTGCATAGTTTTTCCTCCAGGGAAATCACTGAGGATGTCTTTAGTGGAACATTATCTAGATTGGAGGGCTCTCGGGTATAGGGCTCAAGCCTGACCTGGCAGAGCCTCTCAGTTGTGGAGGTGTTCTGTTGTGTACTCCTTGAGTGTCACTCACCTTCCATACTTCTACCCCTCCCTCTCCAGAGCTGAGGATCCCTGATGATGGCAATGTGTTCTATGCCATCAATCCCGCTGTCGACTTTGACTTCCTGCTTAGGAAAAAACTCACCAGGAAGTGGGCCCAGGTCAAGAGAAAGGAGGTAAACACCCATTTTATTCGCTCTGTATTCCTGGAGCTGCTCCACATCCACCAGGGTGACAAAGAGCCTCAGCTCCTGGACATATGTTCTAGAATGCCCATTGAACACACTGACAGGCTGGGGTGGTTTCCGATTTCTGGGCTCTGCTGATGTTGCCATCCCCCACAGTCCTTGGAGTCAACTTCTGCAGTGACAGCCATGACCCCACCAGCTGTGAGCAGCAGCTCTTCAGTGGCAGCCAGAGCATTTCACGAGGCCACCAAAGACAAGGTGTCCAGTATCAAGAGGGTCACCAACAGCAGTTCCTCACTGCCTGTGGACAACAAGAAACCAGAAGATAGCCGCTCTATACACATTCAGCTAGAGGGGCGGAGCAGGAGAGATTCAAAGAGCATCCTGGTAAGCCTGATAGCAGGGCTGTCTCCTGCGTACCCACACTATGGAAGGCAAAATATAGAGCAAACACCATGGGCTGTGTTGTCAAAAAAGAAGAGACATCAGTCAGTGTGAAGGGCTTGGCCTGAGAGGAGGGAGAGCACAAGCTAGCCCAGCTCCAGGTGTGATTTGGACTGGGTGTTGCAGGGTTTCCAGGCTAGAAGTGGAAAAGCAAGTTCTGGGGACAGCTGAGATCAGAGAAATCTCCAAGGTGCAGACTGCACTGTCTATACCATGTTATTCTTGATGAGTGAGTTCTATTCGATAGGAGGTTGGAACAGAGGAAGTGGCAGTGATTTCTCATTTGTGTAGGAGGGGCCGTGCCCCAGGTTGAAGGAAATGGACCCTCCTTAGCATGGTTAGGTGTGATATTTTGGGGCTAGGGTCACCTGGGACTCAGGCCAAATCCCAGGAATGTCAGAGTTTGCATGTTGGTGAATAGGGAGCTAAAGGGTTTCTTGGCAGGATTCATATGGGAGTGGAGAATGCATGCTAATTCTCCAGGTGTCCAGCTGCAGAGGAGACATTTTGAATGACTGCCAGTGATGAGTCAGGTCATTCATTACAACCAGGCCATCACTGACCCCCAGAGGCCAGTGGCTCTCATGCCTGTCATTAAACAGTCAAGTGCATGCGCTTGTATCTGAGTCTGTTTTGTATACTGCCAGTCAGTTGCAAATTTTCTAAGGTATCCACCTGATCCAACCAATGATGCAGCCTGCATTTCAGAGCTCACCTGGCATAGAGGCCACAGGCCCATTCGTCCCTCTTGGGACGAGAGTGTGTTTGCACACAGGTAGAATGGTCCTTTTTCCCTGAGTGGAATGTGGCTCTACAGAGGCATGGCAGGTACACGCAGACATTTGTACCAGGACTGGTCAAATAGCACATCACAAGACCCCATGAGAATACAAGGAGGCCACCATCAGTTAGCAGGATAACAAGTTGGCACCCTTTCCATGGAGTTGAGATGTCTCTGAATATCCTTGACCACCCTCCTCTGAAGTGGTACTCCAAAAGCCATTCTTGATTTCTCCCACCCTGATCCAGGTGACCTACAGAGAGAAGGTTCTGGACATAATACGCAGGGCCTTAGAGGAGCACTCAGTCAAGGACCAGGACCCAGAAGACTTTGAACTGCTAAAAATTGTGTCAGCGAATGAGAGTAAGTGGGACAATCAGATGGTGGGGAGAAATGATCCATAGTGGGCTCAGGACAATTCACAGGCCAACGGAAGTGTGTCTTGGTCGGGAAAAACAGCCAGGGTGTGGTGGGCTTTTGCACAAAACAAACTGCAATGAGGAGGGGCGTAATACCGGCAGGTTCTCCATGCTGCCCCAAGGGCTACCGAACCTCCCCAAAATGTGTCCTCCCCTGGACCTGATCAGGAATTGCAAAGCCTCATATCCATGAAGTGCAAAGAATAGAGGGTCCTTGAAGCTGTGGTTTGCTTCATGGTTCAGTGAAAGGAATTCCTTCCTAGTAAGATGAGGACCTCAGAGACTACATGTGGATCAGCCCTGATGTGGACTGAAGCAGACCTGTTCAGATTCATGTGAAGGACATGAGAAGTCCTGCCTATTGAGAAAAATGTCAGGATTTTTCTCTGTATTCTTAACGGAGTACTCCGTTAAGAATACAGAAAATCCAGGGGACAGCCTTGCATTTTGCTTTATTTTTGAAAATTTTGCAAGTCCTCTGTGCCTGGTTGCCCATCTCCAAAAGTGATCAGAATATCCTCATTGGTTGATCTCTTCCAGCATGAAATGAGGGCCTCCTACACACATAGGTCACAATGCTGATCTGGAAATAATGGCATTGCCATTTCCTTGCTCATTAGACAGAAACTCATAGCATCCACTATCCCAATCTGTTCACAGTAGATTCCCCCATCTCCAGAGCACATATGGTCAGCCCTCTCACATTTTCACACACCAAGTCTATTAGGTTGGCCACGTCTTACATGTGAGGAAGACTGAAGTCAAGATGTTCCAAGGAGCTGCACAAGGTGGCAGTGGCCAGCAATCACAGTAAATTGGGAGGCTGCCTGGAGGATAAGGAGTCTAAAGCCAGCCTCAGAAATGTAGTGAGACCCTGTATCAAAATAAAAAGAGCTACAAACATGTCTGTGTGGTTGTCTCTGGGTTCAATCCCTGGTACAAAATGAGTGACAAAAATAAGGAATTTAAAAATGATAATCAGTTAAAGTGATTATCAGATCACTGATAATCACTGGATCACTGAGAAATAGGAGCATCCAACCCAGCATTTGTTGAGAGCAGACTCCAGTCCAGTGGAGGATTGTGTGTAATCGATGTCCAAAGGGAGGACCAGCTGGTTGCCTGGAACCCACTAGGTGTTTGGTGTGTACGGATTATGGCAGGAGGGTTGCAGAGATGCTGGCTCTCCCCTAGACTTTGGAAACCTTGTTTACTTTCAAAAACTTTGGGCATATGGCCTCAATTGTAGATAGCCTGGTTGAGGTGAAGGTGTTCACTATCACAGGCACAAGCCTGGACAAAATGGGGGTCTCTGTTAGACAGACTTTCATGACTTGACAATTATGAAGATAGGAAGAAATGATACTTTGGCTCCTGGTTTCACTACTTTCCATTCATTGAGAACTGATCCCATGTTGGGGTCCTGAACACAGGCTGCATCTGGTCAGAAGTGTGTTATGTTGGATTCATGATCCTCAGAGCATGGCCAATTATTCTTAGAGAAAGAAGGAGGACACATAGGAGCCTGAGTGGGAAGAGGATGAGGCGAGGAATTGGAATAAGAAAAAGGACAGGAAGAAGAGCATTAAGAAAAGGAAGCAAAGGCAAAGCAGCAGGGGAGGAGAACAAGAATAAGAACAAGAAAAATTAAAATAGGATCAAGAAAAAGACCCAGAAGGTGTCAAAGAAAATGCAGGAAAAACAGAACAAGCAGAAGAATAGTGATAGGGAGAATAAGAATACAAAACAGACAGATCATGAAGAAATACAAGAGAAAGGAGAGCTCACCTAGAAAACAATATGGGTCTTCAGGGCACAAACCTGCTGAGGTTGAACTGTCTCTGTTCCTAACAGAGTGCTCATTTATCACACCTGTCATTAGCGTATTCATCTATGAACGGATGAATCCACTGGCAAGGTCAGAGCACTCAACATCCAATGCTTACCCTAACCCATGGGAGAACATGGCTGCACTGGGAGAAAAGATGCAGGACATGAGGCTTTGGGGGCAAACCCTGTTGCAAACCCTAGCAGTGTCTCTTTTGCAGGTCCAACCTGAACTGAGAAGGTCCTTGGTCCAAGGTGCTTTTTCATTGAAAGGTGTTAGTTTGGTTTAGATCCTGTACATAAGCTTTCTTCAGGGAAGACTCATTGAGGAAGAATTTGGTGGAAGTGTAGCTGGATTGGAGGGTTCTCAAGTCTGTGACTGAGGCGTCACCTGGCAGTGACTCCCAGGTGTTGGGGGTGCCTTGTGGTATAATCCTTGAGTGTCACCTACCAATCTCTGCACCTCTCTCTCTAGAAATCAAAGTCCCTGACCATTCAACAATCTTGTTCTCCATGAATCCCAGAGTCAAGTATGATTTTATCTTGAGAAAACGATCCAACATCAAGAGGACCAAGGTCAAGGGAAAAGAGGTAAACACCCACCTTATTTGCTTATTACTCCAGGTGCCATTCTCTATCCACACAAAGAGACAAGAAGCCTCTGGCTCTGGACATATGTTCTAGAATGTCAATAGAGCAAGCTGACAGGCAGGGGTGGCCTTCAGTTTCTGGGCTTTGCTGATATTCCATCTCCCACAGTTCTCAGAAGCAACTTCTAAGGCCTCTGACATGGCATCTAACATCAGCCCAGCGTTAGGAAATATCCCTGCTGAGAAGATTCAGCCCAAGCCCATGGCTACAAAACAGCAGAAGAAGTCGAGTGTCATCAGACACATTATTGGCAGGTCCAACCGGCCCCAGTACAACAAACAGGTGGGAGACAGCTGCCTCATTCACATCAGGCTTGAGCAGCAGAGGGAAGAGGACTCCAAGACTGTCCTGGTAAACCTGGTGGCAGGGGTGTCCCCTCGTGCTTATCCCGAGACAGGGAGCAAACACAAATCCAGTACCATGGACTACTCATGCCCTCTTGAATGGGAGTTTCTGGATGGTCAGGAAAGATAAATGGGAATAAAGAAGAATGAGGTCCCTGCTAAGGGCTTGACCTGAGTTGAGGGAAAGCACAACCATGTCCACCCCCCCACCCCCCACCCCAAGTAGTGAGGGGAGTTTGTGTGTTGGATGGCAGTGTGCACACCAGAAGTGCAGGAGTAGGTCTTGGTGGGAGATGAGAAAAGAACAGCATCTAGGTTGCAGGCTCCACTGGATAGGATGGAGGATGCTGGTGCACATGGGGGAGGAGAGCAATATGAGGTTCTTCCTGCTTCTTGAACAAGGAGCTGAGGGTCTCTGCAGAATCGATAGTGATGTGGATTGAGCACACTAACTCTCCATTTACCTTGCAGCATAGGAGCCCTTTCCAATGAGGTGTCCTACTGCATCCCAGCCAGTACTGAGCCTCTGGAGGCCAGGAGCTCCCATGGCTATCATTGAGCACTCACATACATGGTCCTCTTCCTGAGTCTGTTTGGTGCCCTGGCAATCAGAACCAAAGTCTCTTAGGTCTCTGCCTGGCCACCCCCAAATGCACCCTGCATTCCAGAACAGACCTGGGCTAGAGGAGGTCACTGGCCCATTCCTTCCATCTTGGTGGGATGACAGTGTTTCTGTACCCAGGCTGTGGGGTCCTTTTACCCTGAGTGAAATGTGGCTCCACAAAGGGCAATGGCAGGGAGAGACAGACCTTGTAGGAGGATTAGTGTCGTAGCCCTTACAAAGACCCCACGTGATTACCAGGAGGTCACCCTTGGGTAGTAGAGTAATGCGATGGCACCCTTGTACTTAGAGCTGAGGTTCCCCCTGCATATCCCTGACACTGTTCTTGGGTAGCCAGCCCAAGGCTTATTTCCTGAATGCCTGTCTCCCACGCTGATGCAGGTGACCTGCAACGATAGGGCTCCTGTCATCATTCGCAGGGCCCTGGAGGAACTGTTGCCACAGGAGGAGAATCCTGAAGACTATGAGCTGGGGCAAATCATCTCCCAACATCAGAGTAAGTGGGACAATCAGATGGCGGGGAGCAAGGTTCAGGAAGTGGACTCAGGTCAACTCACAGCCCAAAAGAGTAGTATCTGAACCAGAAGAACACTCAAACAGGGAGTAGTGGGCCTCCTGCACAAAGAAAACTGCATGGACACTGGTGAAATGGCCTCTAGGTTCTCCAGTCAGCCCCAGGACCTGGTGCACCTCCCCACTTCCCTGGACAGCAACAGGCATTCAATGCTGACCTCAGTGAGGAGTGAGGAGGAAAGCATTCTTCTTGCAGGGCCATGTGGCCCCATGGCTCCCTGAGAGGAGTGTTCTCAGAGGAGCAGGGAACACAGGGGCTGAGGATGGAATGGATACATTTAAAGCTTTGTACATGAGCAGAAATCCACTCCCTGTGCAAAGCATTGTCAGTATTCTAGTAAGCAGAACCAGGACTAAATCTGAAAAAATAACAGGCCAGGAGACACCTTCATTAGTCTGATATTGGACAAATTACCAAGTCTTCCGTGCCTGAGTCCACTTGCCTAGATGGAATCAATATAGCCTGGTTAATTTCCATCACTAACGTCAGGTGAGGGCTTCTGAGCAGGCCTGCCACAAAGCTGATCTGCAAATAATGCCATTGCTCTTTTCTTTTGGGGAGCCAAAATCCCACAGCCGCCATGATCCCAGTCCGTCCACCTCCCAAACGGGTCTGTGATACATTCTTAGTCCACTAAGTCTGTTAAGTTAGTCGACTTCATGGTATCAAAATGCTAAGGCCTTGGTAGGCTCAGAAATTCATAGCAGAGGTACACACATCCAAACCCAAATTGATTGAGAACAGGCACTTTTTTAGAGGTGGGCTGCAGGAAACAGGTGTTCAGAGGGTCTCGCTGGGTGTCTGAAATCCACCGCGGGTTGTGGCATCCCTGGACCATAGCAAAATGTGGGAGTGAAGCAGTCCCTTTCCTATTCTTTGAAATGATTGTTGGCTACCAACAGTGGCAGAAGCATGGCTCCACTGAGGTGTCTGTTTGGTCACACTCTCCTCACTGTGACAATGCTTGAGGAAACTAACTTAGAGGAGGAAACCTCTTTTGGCTCTGGGTTTCCTAGCTTTCCATTTGGTTCTGAACTGAGGCTGGCCATAGTGGCAGAGCGTGTGACAGCTGCAAGCTACTCAGCACTTGCCCACCAGGGGATAGAATGGCAGAGAGAAGGAGGCTGAGAGAGGGAAGGACAGAAAGACAGGAAGGGGAGGAGGAGTACTACTAGGAGAATGAGGATTCAGAGGAGCCCACAGGGAAAAGATGTTTGCTGAGGGCACCTCCTGCCCCATTTCAGGTCTTCCTCCAACCATGCCCAACCTTCTTCCATTTCCTCCCACTGCCCAGTAGTGTCTTCATCTTGAATGAGGATTTCACGATCACATCAGAGCACACACCATGGAATGCTTCCCCTGTAACCTCCCAGCGTACATTGCTGAATTGGGGACCAAACCTTGAGCACATGAACCTTTTGTGGGAGATTTCAGATGCAATTCCTAGGGGTATCCTTAGGCAGGTTCAAGAGGAACTGTGATGTTCTGGAGCCCAAAACCTTTGGAAGCAACAGACATTAGGTCTGTCGAAGTCCTAGACATTGCTTTTCCTCAGGGAGGAGGACTATTGAGGATGTCTTTGGGGGTGCTGGAGCTGATCTGGAGAGCTCTCGTGTCTGGGACTCAGGCCTTTCTTGGCAGAGGTTCTCAGGTGTTGGGGTGTCCTGCTGTGCACGTCTCCAGTGTCACCTTCCACACCTCTACCCTCTCTCCCCAGAACTCAGGATTCCTCACAATGCGAATGTGTTCTACGGGATGAATCCCCGGGTCGGGTATGATTTCATACTCAGGAAGAGGATCTACCCTAATGAGGAGGTCGATGACTGGATCGATCCCAAGCCTCCCACTTATGAGGCAACAGAGGCTCAAGGTCACTGGAAACTTCTAACAAGAATTTGCTGTTGTCTCTCCGGGCAGTGCTAAAGCATCGAATGATTGTTGATCATTGAGATCTATTTCTGAAATATTTGCTTGACATTTTGAACTTATCAACTGCATATATAATTTGTCCTTAGATATTTGTTATTTATAGGTTTAGTACTATGTTTCTCACTATATTATATATTTGCTGTTTAAACTATTTGTATTTTTAAAATATAATTTTTCTGTAACCTGTTTGACTTTGATGATTTGAATATATATTCATTTTAGCAGGAATTCCTGGAGGACACATACAACCCAAAATGAAAGAATGTTTCATTTGATGAAAATGTCATTTTGGGATTGGGAGTGTGGCAGATTGCATTTTCTGAGTAAATTTTCCAGTGGGAGCAATGAAACATTGGACCCCATGATGCACGCCCCCATGAAGACACATGCACACACAAGCACACACTCAGAGACAGAAAGGTTGAGTGTGTTTATGCTAGAATGTTTGGGAGAAAATTTTCCAATTTCTTTGATTTTGGAAATGTTTAATTATGTAAGTTATCTTGCAGATGAAACCCAACTCTGAACAAGTCATGCATGTGGGCCTCACACAAACACCTTTACACATAACCTGAAGGTAATTTTGTGCAATATATTTAGTGAACATGTATTTTGACTGTGAACACTGCCCTGAGGTCAGGTGTGAAATGTTCTACTTGTGGCATCACATTGTGGCTCCAGGGTTTAGACTGTGGAATCTTTCAGATTTTGGTTTTTTAGATAAGGAATGACATATACCACATGTCTATTTTTTAATTCTACATCTAATGATAATGAATGTCACACATCTAGGAATTTGTAGAGCACTGAAAATCAGTGAATGCCTGCTGTTGCCTGGACTGGTGTGCAGAATCCTGTACCATCTGAGCGTGTGTGAGGGCTACACACGGCTTGTGGCAAAGGCCAGGTCAGTGGTCCTGCATAAACAGCCCTGGAAGTGTCCACCACAGCAGAAGGACCAGTGAGAACTCTACTCCCACCCAGAAGATGTGTAGCTACTTTATAAAGGTGTTTTTGGAGGTGGGTGTATGTACATGGGTGGCAGTGAGCCCCCAGGAGAATGGGAAGCGCAAGGTGTCGCCTGTGGTCTCCTCATCCACAAGTAGAGAATCAAATGGAAACAAGTCCCAGGTTGGTAGGCCCCACCAAACCACAGGCCCCCTGGAAGAATTCAACTTCCCTCAGGCTCCACAGAAAATATTTGCAGTTTTCATGAACCAGGATTAAAACACAAACAACCAATATAGAAATAGTCAATGGAATACATGAAACTGAAATTTCATGGAATAGGAAATAAAATGGTTAATAACGTAGGAAAAGATGCTCATTAGGAATTAGGAAGAATGTAATTTAAAAATGTAGGAAAATTATACATTAAAACCACAATCATATTCCACCCATCTGGGCTGGGGCTGTGTGGCCCAGTGGTAGAGTTGGTAGGGTGCTTGCCTAGCATTTGTGAGCAGCACATAAATAAATAAATAAATAAATAAATAAATAAATAAATAAGATAAAGGTTGTGTCCATCTACAACTTAAAAAAAAATTTCCCCCAACAGAACAGAGTTGCAAAAATTAAAAATCTGATATCAGTTGAGGAGAATGTGGAACAACAGAACCTGTCAATCAGAAATCACATTGACACCACCAACTCAGCTGCATGATCTAGTGGAATTCAACACATGCACACCGTATTTGCATTTCCATCCTCCATATATGCCAAACTCTTGTACAGAAGTATTGTGAAACATGTTGAATAATGTTCGTGGCAACATCATTTGGAAGGAATAAAAAAGTAGAAACAACTGAAATAGCTATTGACAGATGGAGTAAATTGTGGTATATTCACAAAATGGAGTACTAGATAGCCATGAAAACAAAGTATGGTTACATGCATCAATATGAATTATGTTGAGTTAGAAAGCAAGGAAGAAGAAATTTTAGAGAATAACTCAGATTTTATAAAGCTGCAAAACAAAAGGAACCATAATGCATAGAACACATAGACATGACTAGGATGAAGTTCAGGAAATTAGTTACATATAGGAGCCTTGAGGGTCTTTTGGTCTGGGGAGGCGCACACAAGAAGTTTGGAAGGATTTGGCCATTTTTTATGTTTTTTTGTATTGGGGATTTAACCCAGGGGAACTTTACCATTGCTACTTATGTTCATTAATTTATGGCAGCAGGCTAAACTCTTCCCTAAATTTTGGTAAATATTCTAAAAGCAGATTCTCACTATTCTTGTGAGTCAGGCATTTCCTGTCACTACATTCTTTCCAACACAAACACTGCTGCAGTCTGCTGGGCTGCAGGTATGACGATGCGGATAATGAGCATTCTGTCCTGTGTGTAACATTGTTTCAAAACACATTCCTTTATTGAGTCTAAGAAATCTGAAGTACAGAGAAATTTAATGACTTCGTCCCAGGTCTCATAGCTGTTAGAGATCAGAATTCTAATCCAGATTTTTTTTTTCATCCCATAAAATGCCTCGACTGTTCTTTCAACCCTAATTTAGCTCTCTGCCCTTTCTGAAGCATTTTCCAGTGGTTCTGAAATTCCACCAATTGCTTATTGTCACTGTTGACTCCTAGAATAGAATACCTTGTGGAACCTATACTTTCCTGGCTGATCACTTCCTAGTTTGACTCTTGGCATATGTTAAAAGTCTCTGAAATTGTTTTTTGACCTTGACAAGTGGCCTGTAGCTGCCATGTTACAGTGACAACATTATCTGTGGGAAACAAACACAAGAAACTGACACTTTCCCATTTCTTCCTGAGAGTAGAATGTACGATGTTAAGACTCCCATTCTTTAAAAATTAGAAAGGAAAGAAGCCGTACTGGCCAACAATTCTATGAGTTCAGTGCTGCTTGGGTCTTTGAAAGCCCCTTGCTCTCTCTCTAATGTTTGCAGCTAAATATATTTATTTGATGATCTCCAATGGGGAACATGAAGTATCCAGGGGTAAATACTAGAATGAGAGTAGTTCCCGTGACAAAGAGTATGTCTTGAATGTCTTGAGTTGGAGAAAAAGAAATACTCATTTACACGGAAGGGAATCAATTCATGAGAATCTGTATTTTAAGAGGCTATTAAAAAAAAAAAAAGAGGCTATATAGGCTGGCTGCTCCACATGTAACCAGGAAGGGTTCCAGTGGTTAAAATACATTCTCAGTAAGCAGCAAATTGAAAATTCATTCATCACAGAACTGACAAGGGATGCCATCTAGTCAAATTTTAACTTTCTTGTGAGCAGTGTATCCAAGTGACATGAGTATGTGAAAAACATCAACAACTAATACTTCCATGGGTGCGTACATACTTCTTGTGGTTGGTTCACTCTGGAGCTGGGAGCGTTGAGCTTCCACCTTAGAGAGCTGCTGCTGCAAAGTCTCCACTGTCTTTCTGCGCTCTTCTTGCAACTGTTGCACTTGATCTCTGGAAGCTGTGATGGAGGACCTCGTTCTGGGATGTTAGCTGACTGAGTGGGCAGGTTCAGACTTCAGCGTCATGTTCTCGGATTGTACTGAACATCACCTGAAGAGGGAAAGGAGCTTAATTCATAAGCTGACCCAGCATTTCTCACCTGGCCTCTGCAAGAGAATCCCTAGGACATTTGCTGAGTGTATGCACGAACCAACTTGTCGCGGATGCCTCTGTAATGTACTGCTGTGCTGAAACCCAGAGGAGCAGCTGTGCTCTAGCTAGAATTCTCCTCTTGTGCTCTATAGCTCAGATGCAGAATGTTGGTTCAGAGACTCTGTTGGGTGATTTCGACAAGGAACTTTCTTCATG